>QNUK01000970.1:0-2500 GCA_013621035.1 Clarias magur | reverse complement strand
TTTATTTTCTTATATTTTTCTGATTGTATATTTTACTGTACATATATTTTATTATTTTATTCTTAGTTAAATCTATTTCTACATTCTTTGTTATATTCTTTTTGTGCAAATAGTCTTAAATAGGTTTTATTCTAAGGTCACGGGCAGTCGCCTAAGCATTTCACTATATGACAAATAAAATTTGAATTTGAATTTGATTTGAATTTGACACATACACACACATACACATACACATACACACACACTTACAACACACACACTACACAAAGACACCCACAACACACACTGTGCACAAACACAGACTCCCTCAACCACTTATGCAATACGTATATTACACATCCAAGACACACACACACACACACACACACACACACACACACACAACTGACACACACCATCCAACATAAACAATGACCGACAACCCACAGTCCTGGGTGAGGCTCTCGGTCTTGTGCTCTTGCTCTGGGAACAGGGGTAGACCATGGTCAAATTGGCTGCAGGAAGCAGATTGATCACACAATCCTAGGTTCTTTGTGCGGGTGTGGGTGGCAGTTTTTGGCCCTAACCTCTTTGAGAATACCTCGGATAAGTCCACTTGTTTGTGGAACACTAAGGAAAGGGCTTGTGGGTAGTTCTGAAAGCGCAGATTCTATGACTCTTTCTGGTCGATCATGTCTCCCTAGATGTGAAAGGCCTAGTTACAGGTTCGTGTCCTTGAGAATTAAGTGTTGAAATTAAATTTGCTGATGTACAGCTGCTGGACCAGGCAATATCCCTTGCAGTGAGCTCAGAGAATGTGTTAAACAGCTGCTAAATGTTCTCACTGACATCTTCAACATCTCTCTGAGCTAGGATTGTGCAGTAGTTCCCACAAAGTTTAACGGACTGTTGTAGGGACAACAACCTGAACGTTGCTAGTTTTAGCAACTTTCACTTTTGACATGCTTTTGACAAAACATGCTCTTTTGTTTAAAATAGATTGTTGTTGACTTCAGGAGGACATGGAGTGACCACTCTTCGCTAACATCAATGGCTCCTGTGTGAAGATTGACCACCTGGAAGAGAACCTCACCTCCTCCCCCAACACCAGCTTCTTGCACAAAAAATCCAAAAGATGTCTTCTCTTCCTGAGAAGGCTTGTAAATACCACAAAGCTTATACCACAGATTCTTATCACCTTTTATAGAGAGACTATCAAGTGCATCCTTAAGCAGCTGCATCACTGTCTGGTTTGGTACTTGTCCCATTTCAGACCGTAAGACCCTACAACAGATTGTGAGGACAGCAGAGGAGATCTCTGGCTCAGTATTGAATCATGTCACTTTGTCATTCTTGTTTGAACACTTGCAATTCATGTTGTCTCTTTTGTATAGATCTTAGTTTTCTGTTAACTGAAAATTTGCAATCTGTCTTGTCTCAGCAAGTTAGCTAATTAAATTGCTTAGTTAGTTTTTGTTAAATTATCTTGTTAATTTATGTTGTATGTAGGACCTTGGTCCTGGAGGAACATTGTTTCATTTCACTCAGTACTAAACTATATGGTTAAAATGACACTAAAAGCGTAGGTTCACGTAGGTGAACTTGAACTGGGTACCACACATAAAGCAAAGAACAAGCTAAAGCCACATGCCACTTTAGCATGTTCACCCGCATGTGAAAGCCTACACCTAGACATTAGGGCATGCCCATTGCTGGGATGCTGCGTGTAGCAATCCTCAGACAGGCATTGTCCAAGAAAGATTTCAAAAAGCGCTCTTGTACTGGGCACATGAACTCTTTTTTTCCCCCCACTTTGCTCTGACATCCCCGAGTTATAGGAGTAGGAAGCGTACAACTGCATTATCCATTAATTACTAAATTATCCAATCAGTAGTACTGACAGGCTGTGTGGGGGCAGGGACTTAACTCTTACTGTGAATTTAATATATATGCATTACATTCAGAAATGCATAATTTGTGCCTCAAGAGCAAAGGAGTGAAAGGGGAACACAAATTGACACATTTGAGCAGCCATGATGAAAGACAACATTGAAATTATTTTTGACGTTGTTGCACTTTTATGTGTCAACAGATATCGAACTGTAAACTATGTTTAATTATTTTATATTTATTTGAACATGTTCTCATTCATACTCTATTTTATTATTATAGTCATATTCTTTGTTTTGGATACTCGATTTTCTTTTTTAATGTTTAAGTCATGGACGATTGTAAAAGCATTTCGCTGAATATCATATAGTGTATGTGATAAATAAAATTTTCATTTGATTTGAAACAAGAATTCACATTCATTAACATGATCTATTTCGCAAACTTTTATTACGTGTTTGATGAACACGTAGAAAACTTCACTCGTGGAAACTTCTTAATTTTGGATTATCGGACCGAGGTGGTGTCAAAAAATATATCTCAGAACTATTTTGTAGTATTTAGTGTAAATAGTCTTAATAGTTCTTATTCTAAGGTCACGGGCAGTCGCCTAAGCATTTCATTGCATATC
>QNUK01000097.1:1482500-2002098 GCA_013621035.1 Clarias magur | reverse complement strand
CAAATGCCATATGTGTTATTTCATTGCTTTGAAAAAAATCCAGTATTGTTCTAGGATGTAGAAAATAAATCCAAACTTGTGTCCAAACTTTTGATGTATGTTTGGGAGACATGGTGCTTTGCTGATCCTGAAACTGTTTAAGTAATGATTTCCGGCTGTGTGTGTGTGTGTGTGTGTGTGTGTGTGTGTGTGTGTGTGTGTGTGTGTGTGTGTGTGTGTGTGTGTGTGTGTGTGTGTGTGTGTGTGTGTGTGTGTGTGTGTGTGTGTGTGTGTGTGTGTGTGTGTGTGTGTGTGTGTGTGTGTGTGTGGTATCAAAAAAAGAAGTCCTGCAGCTGTGGAGCAGATGGACTTGGTATGACGGAGCTCAAGCAGACTGACCTCCCAGCGATCTGAGCACTCTCATCCACCTCAAATTAGGATAAGATTTAAAGAGAGCAGATTTAGTAATCATATGTGTGATGAACCTCAGTGTGTGTGTGTCCGTGTGCCTTTGTGCATTCGTATTTGTATGCATGAAGCCACGTTTGTTTGTGTGTGTGTGTCTTGTGGTTTTACTGTTTTGACTGGCTTTTATTGCAGACAGACATGTAGACAGTTCGTTAGTGTCAGTATTACTCTGTATTTGCATTGGAACTGGGTCAGCATAGTACCCAGAAGTACTCTCTCTCTTTCTTTCTCACTCTCTCTCTCTCTCGCTCTCTTTCTGCATGGTTGGAGATGCCTCTTCTACTTTGACTTTCTGAGAAATTTCCCTACTAAACCAAAGTGCAACTGAAGCACAAACACACTTTAAAAAATAATTTCCTCATGCATTTTACAGACTCTTAGTCGTTGCGTCATGCATGGCTTAAGATGAACTCTTTGCCATTTTTATTGGCCTATAACATCGTCTTTGAGGATCACTCTAAACCACTGTTTGCATTAAGCACTGAGCTGCATACCTGAGCAGAGTGCAGAATAACGTTCCAGCTGTGCTGTGATTAGGTTATACCTTGGGACAGATATTCGCTCAGCACACTCTGACCTTGACACTGTGATTGTGGCATTTTTCTGAAATGACTTCATCCTGGTTTCCTGTAACAGAGAGACTGGGTTTGGGGCAGAGTATTTAGAGGACTCTTCCTGCCTCCTCTTCTTTCTACTCACAAATGACAAAAGAAAGGAGTATCAACACCCTTACACTCCCTACTCATCACAAACCGGGTCATATTCTCTGTCTCTCTCATTCTCTCGCTCTTTATCGCTCTCTTTCTGGTTTGAAATTAAGTGCATGTAGCTGCTAGCAGTTTCTGTTCCTTTTATTTCTTTAAAAAGCACGTCGGCGTAGCATAAAAAAATAGTGCAGGGACTGAACAGAGTTCCCCCGGTTCACGTTCACTCTCGGCTGCTTTGATGTCTCCGTCTGAAGCTGATTGGAAAGTTGTTGCTTTATCACACATCTGCAGTCGTGGCATTTAACTGTGCCGAACATGAAAACCCAGAATGCATTAGGATGTAAATGATTTGCCTGGATATAATGAACGGTATGCTTTTTGAACATTCGAGGCCCTTTATCTTATTTTATGGACATTAGGAACTATACAGTAGTTGAGCTTAATATAACATAATACCAACTAAACAAAGTGCTACTGTACATCTGACACCATGGCAAGGAACAGAAACCAGGGATGAAAAAAATGTTAGCCAGAATAACATTTTATTAGACACTTTTAATGCGACACTTTTCATTGTTTTTTTTTTATTATATAGAAGATATAGAGATGTTCAAAATGAATTAGTCTCAAACCCACTCATTACCCAAGTTTCAAATTTAGATTAATATTGTGTGCATTAGAAGGTGGTGCACTGGTGGCTCAGTGGTAGGTGTTTCGCCTGTCATGCGGAAGGCCTGGGTTCGATTCCTTTCGATTCCTGGGTTCGGTTTCTTTATAATCCTACAGGTGGTGCACTCTGAACTATTTACACATTTTCATCCCGTGTGGTAGGAGTGACTTATTTGCCAAGTTTGTTTCGAAATAATGCTTATGCTGTATGACAAAAATACATGCTGCTCAGTAAGAATGTGGTCTTTTGTTTGAGTTTAATTTAAAAATGAAATGTTACTCTCGTATTTGAATTTATTTTGAATTCTTTAAATGCTGCGCTTGTTTTTTAAGTGAGAAAACTAATGTTATAAGGAACAGGCCACATTTAATGATTCATTAAACTCAGTAAATTGATCCATTCAGCCTTTTTCAGTAGCCTGTTTACAGGGAACAAGTACTCAGAGGGATAAGTGGGGGATACTGTACATCCTGGATTGGACACCAGTTCAAATTCAAAATACACATTCATACCAAGGGGAAGTGAAATGTAGCTGATTTTACCATGTTTGAGCTGTAAAAATATGCCTGTGATTAGCATGGTAATGCAAATAAGTATTAAGATTATAGAAACATTTCGTTTTGATCGATCATTTAATAGCACTGGGTGCAGTGGTAATAACATGGATACACTATAAATAAACAGATGGCAAATAACAGATGGCAAATGAATAGTTTGGAGTTGCAAACTACAACATTTTGCCATCTCAGATGCAAACATTTTAATTAAGAATTACCTTTAAAAGATTTATTTCTATCGCAACTTAGTAGTATATTCTTACCTATTTACCTGCTCTAATCATTGCCTTATTAATGCTTAGCTGGAAAACTGTGGCAGGTATCAGCTGAGCTGTATTTAATGCCAATGCTGTGTTGCAGTTGTGTTGAAACATGCCCATGCCATTTCCCCAGAGGGGGAAATCTGTCACGATTTCTGGAGCCATTCCAACTCTTTATCGAGTAATGGCAGTAATGAGGGAGCGTATCAATATAAGGAGGGCTTCAGGAGCATAAGCTGGCTAGAAGTCATTGCTATGTGATGTTATTTATCTTTGAAATCAGTACTAATGGCAGACAAAGCTGGTTCTAGCAATTATTGTCTATGTTTAAATTGGATTTGATGTACCAACCGACTTCATACCCTAGCTATTTATTTTCAGGACATACTGTATGGTTTGCGAATCAACAAAATCACTCCGCCTGGAATCACCAGGGGAAAGTCTGCCCAAAGTCCCTTTCCTGAAACGGCAGCACCTCCCTAAGTGGCCTCTTCTGTGACATCAATGATGTGCGCTTTCAAGTGGTGAGTGGAGGTTGATGAGGGCATGGTGAACAGTAATGAAACGGGGCCCCAAAAGCACCGTCACATCCTGAACTTGACAGAAGTGCTTGTTTCAACCTGAGACTCTGTATCTCAGTAGACTTTGTTATTTTAACTCCCTGAAACACAGATTAATTAGGTTTGACTACTAGAATGACCCCACTCTTGGTTCATGGCATGGTGTCTCTTCAGAGCAAACTTTACTGTGTGAACTTAAGAGCACCAGTGGCTGATTATCAGCACATTTCTTTTTTCTTTCTCTTTCTCTCTCTCCTCCCCTCCCTCTGGCACTCTGCGTTTCCATTTTAGCTCTAATTTAGTTTGAGGCAGGAAACGTGAGCATTATTTCCCTGTGGAGCAAAATGCTGAAATGTTGAATGTTCACAGGTTTTGCAGAGCAGCACAACATGAGATGAGGGGCAATAGATCACAGCTCTTGCAGGAAGCAGGTCTCTCCTTCTACATTACTGTAAATACTGCATTCTGCAAGAGAGATAAATAGAATTCTCTTGAGGTTTCCCAGGATTTACATTTAAAAAAAATTTTTTTCAATACCATGAGATCATTTTAAGAGCAAATTGTAACTAGGTTGAAATTAGATTACTCATTTAACCTCTGAATGCGGGATCTGGTTTCAGGAGTGTTTTGAAATTTAAACTTGTTTAGGAAACTCAATTCAAGTCAATTTTATTTCTATGGAACTTTGAACAATATGCATCATCACGAAGCATTTGTACAGGCATCGGTATTTAGATTTAGATCCGTAATGAAAAACCCAGAGACGGCCTTGTGAAGGAAAAACTAAATTAGATGACATGAGGGAAAAACCTTGAGAGGAAGCAGACTCAAAAAGGGAGTCTATAGTCTTCTTAGTGATAAATCATACGGCATAACGTTATAAAAAGAAAAGCAAACAGTATGGTGTACTGAAGAAATTTTGAATTTGATCATGTTATGAAAAAGCCTTTATGATAACAGTGACAGCTGGGTGTACATGACCATTTGGGATCCTTAAACTAGACTCCATTTAAGGTGCTTAAGCTACAGTATGCTCGAAAACCTGAAATGTGGCTGAATTAAAACAATTCTGCAAAGAAGAGTGGGCCACCATTTGTTCACAGTGATGTGAAACACTCAATGTTAGATTACAGTTGTTGCTGCCAAGAGTGGCACAAACAGTTATTAGGTTTAGAGGGCAATTACTTTTTCACATAGGGCCGTAATGAATGAGAATAAATGAAATCAACATTTAAAAGCTATATTTTGTATTGTGTTATCTTTGTGTAATGTTAAAAAGTTGTTTGATGATCTCAATCATGTGGCGGCACGGTGGCTTGCACCTCCAGGGTCCTGGTCAATTCTCGACCAGGTTCCATTTCCCACCTCTGTGTGCATGAAGTTTGTGCTTGCTGCACACAGAAAACATACATATTAGGCTAATCGTCTGGAGTGTGTATATTGTGTGTGTGTGTGTGTGTGTGTGTCCTGCGATGGATTGGCACCCTGTCTAGGGTGCACGCTCCCTTGTACCCTGAGTCTCCTGAGATGGTCCCCGTAGACAGGTACCCTATATGAGATGATGATGATCCCAATGGTTAGTGTGACAAATATGCAAAAAAAAAAAAATAAATCAAAAAGGGAGCAAATACTATTTTACAGCACTCTGTATAGGTAAGATTATCCACTGAGCAAACTTTTGAGGAAGTAGAAATCATTAAGATATCTGGCTGGGACTGTCTGATATGATGTGCTTGGAGATGTACTGTACAGTCATCGTGGCTGCTGTGTAACATAAATTTGCAGGATTGCACGCATTCATGCATTTCATTGTAGCAGGCAATGAAGTTCACAGCATGATCACGTGGCCTTGCCGTGCATTTTTGTCTTATTATTCCAATGTAAGAATAGTTCTGAGCAATTTGCCAGCTGTGACTTGTAAGATGAGGGATTTCTTCACCTGTTTAGCCTTTTTAATTCAGCTAATAGCATTGAGTGATGACTTCAAGGCTCTGAAGCACTGGCCTTCTTGCTGACCTCAACAGTTGGTGTCCAGGAAATTGGAGTATGGGGGGTGGGGGTGGGGGGGGGGAGGAATGGGGGGTGGGGTATACAGAGCAGAAATCCCCCTCTCATGCTGTGGAAATAGTAGGGTGTAGGGTACGATTGAAATACCTCTGTTATGGGCAGATGGCCTCCAACATGGAGTGTTAAGAATGAGCCAATCAGTGCATGCTGGGAAAAGGGTGCTCAGAGTCTAGAAACAAATGGAGTCGTGCAGTGCCTTTTCACGAACAAATAACCATGAGAAGTAATAGCTTTTCAGCAACTAATCGATGGATTACTTTACAACAATGGTTGACCGTGTTTAGGTGGAAGTTTTGACTCTTCCTTGCTGTGTTCCACCAGTACAGACTGCTGAGCCGCATTATTTTTAATAGTACCTTCAGTGATTGTTTCTGCCAACAGCAGCCTGAGGTTACCGCCATGTTGTTCAGGACATTATATCGAGATCCCAGTTGTCTTCATCTAGCAGAACTGTCAAGAAGCCTGGGTTTTTGGAAGGAACCATCTGAGCTTGGCACCGTCTCAGACGTGATGGGATTTTCATCCCACCGTCTGGAGCAGCATTGAGCATTACTGGATCACATAAGTGAATGCGCTTTGGTACATCTTTTCTTTTGTCTCCAGAGAGAACGTGTCTTTTATGTTTCTTCGCTTTTGTTCCGTATAACATCCGTCCTCCATATGTGTCAGAATTTTTCAGCTGTATGACACATTAGTGTTGTAGACATGGAAACAGACCAGTGAGCAAAAATAATGTATAATCGTAGGCCTGTATATGGCACAAAATTGTTTTCTTTTTTTTACTTTTTTGTGATTTCTTTTTTTTATTGTTAGCATTTTTATGTTGCAAATCAAGATGATGAAGTTACCATATATGGTTCCATCGAGGTATTTTTTTTCCCCCAAAAATGTATGTATAAGAGATATTAATGAAACACAGATAAAGCATTTATTTATTTATTTATTTAGAAGTGTACAAAAATACTGTTTTTCTACAGATGGCTTGGTGGTTTAGTGGTTAGCACTGTCTCATTGTACCTCCAGGACCGTGTACAATTCGCACCTCCAATCAGTGTGCGTGAAGTTTGCATGTTCTCCCCTTGCTTGGTGGGTTTCCTCCAGGTACTCTGGTTTCTTCCCACACTCCAAGCAAATTAGGCTAATTGGCGTTCACCATTTTGGATGCCCATGGAAGTTGCCAAACTTGGTTCTTCAGCCAATTAAGGGTTAGGGAGAGGACGTAATATCATCGGAACATCTAACAATCACACAGATTCATTTGTTTTTGCCTGTAAATACTGTATATACATTACACTGTCTGAATTCTATCTTTCTCGACAATCTCCTAAACATGCAAAAATGAACATGAGAGATTGAAGAACATTACAGCTAAACCTGCCTTTTTAAGGGTGTATTAGTAAAAATAAATCATACTGAGGGGAAAAAAAACTATATTTGTGTATACTCTAGCTTTAAGGAGCCCAGAATATCTTCGTAAAGGTCATGTGTGTTATACTGTAAGTGGATATGTCAGCCCATGGTGCTGTGGGCTTTCTACCACTTGGACACACTGTTCCCTGTCTTGCCATGTTAATTACTGTATGATGTAAGGTTTTTGGTGCTGCAGGTCTGTGTTAGCCACGTGGCTGCACCTCTGCTGTTCCAGGACACTATAAACAAGTGCTTTTTGTTAAGAAGAAGAAGACAACAATGAAGCAGTGATTAAAATGAACTTCATGTGCTTTTGATTTGGTGCTTCTTTGTGAGAACTGTGTTCGGTAAAGTCCAGATATCCTGCGGCAGGCCAGCACTCTGTAATTGCATGCCGCCGTCTTGTGCTTGGCTTTTCGTCTGTGTCACAACAAAAAGATTTGTAATGCCATTGCTTTGATAAGTATCCTATTTTAAACTTAAAAATCCCTCAAAGTTCATGTTCGAAATTGCCATTCAGGTTTTGGCAGTGGTGACTTAGCGGTTAACGTTCTAAGTTTGCGATCAGAAAGTTGTGAGTTTAAATCTCGTGAATACTAGAGTTTGAGCAAGTCCAGTAATCCTTTAGAGCTCATACAGTATCTGTGCTTGCATTGTACCCGTTCCCAATTTAAATCCCCTTTATACAAAAGCCTTAGGTCAATAATGAAATGTAAGATTATGGGATTGTTCGTTGTTCCCTTAGCAAATACTTCAACTGGAGTTTCGCACACATGTGGAAACATCTGACGGATACCGTCTCCGGTCTCCATGGTATGGTTATGATTGTCATTTTGATTCTCTTAATGGGCCATTGTTACACTTCAAAGTTTTGTGGTGAATGAAAGCCAGATGGAATCAAAAGTGGCTTGCACATGCTCTGGCATATAGTGGCCAGGGGTGGCTCAGTGGTTAAGGTGTTGGACTGCTGTACAGGAAGTCCAAGGGTTGAGCATCGATGCCTCCAGGACGCCACCAAGTTGCCACTGGTGGACCCTTGAACAAGGTCCTTCAGCCCCAGGTGCTCAGATTCGAATAGGCGTCGAGCTGGTAACCCAACCCTTAGAGTAACTGCCACAGAAACCACAGATATACCCTCAGGGTGGGGAGTACGCGTTGTAGTATATTGTATATCGAAATAAAGCTAATCTGACAGCTAACCAGTCGCTTTGCTTTTGAAGACATTTGACACTGATCAAGCAAAAACGTATTCTCGCCTAGCTAATCCTAGCAAAAGAGAAGAAGCATTTACTAAAGCTACGTTTACACTGGCAGTTAAATGTGACCTAATTCCGATTTTTTGCTCATATGTGACACATATCGGATATTTTCTATGTCCGTGTAAACAGGATTCCGATATTTCGAGATCGGTTTCAGGCCTCCTTCATATGTGGAAATAAATCAGATATAAACCAGATATGTGCTAATGTGATTGTCATGTAAACAGACAGATCAGGTTTTCAGATTCGACTTTTTTGCGGTTTAATGACGTAATCAGGCACCGACGCGCTGCTCATCCCAAACTGATGCGCCAGTGTGCAGCAGCCCACACCTGTTGCAAGCCACCAGTGAGCGACCCCGACACGTCTCGCACAAGACATTCCTCTGAATGGTTGAGGACACAATAAATGAAGCATATGCGCAGGCTGCAATGATGGCCGTTTTCCTCCTTCTCCGTTTCGCGAACTTTGCATATATCGCAGAGCTAGCATCAAGCATTTTTCGCCTTCGTCCATCTTGGCTAGTGTGTAGTGCAAGAACCTCCCTTTAAGTATGTGCGATGATTCAGACGGTATGGCAAGTGTAAACACCTGAATCGGATATGGGTCATAGTTGAAAGAACATGTAAACAGACAGTCAGAAAAATCAGATATAGGCAACAAATCACAATTGGGCATCGAGACCTGCAGTGTAAATGGGGCTTAACACTCCCTTTCACATATACGCAATGTCATCATTTTCTATCTACCTATCTAGGAACCTCTGTAATCCAACTAGGAATTTTAGCAAGTGTGGAAGGACCGCGGGTCAACATTCACACATTACGGGAAATTTGGGAATGCCAATTAGCCTAATTTGCATGTCTTTGGATTGCGGAAGGAAACCGCAGTACTCGGAGTGAACCCACCATGAGCAGGGAGAACATGCAAACTCCATGCACACAGCCCCCGAGACGGGGATTGATCCTGGACCCTGGAGGTGCAAGGCGACAGTGCTAACTACTAAACCAACTTGCCGCCCTCTATCATTTTGCAACGCGATTAATATGAATGAACTGAAATGTGATAAATATGAAATAACATATATACACCATGATGCAACTACATATCTGGATACTTATTATCAATGACGATAAGTTAAGTTCGATATAGCTAGTTCCGAGGAAAACAAAAGTGTTAAATTTGTGCTTAAGCACATAACTTTGAAAGATACCAAATCGATTTAGATCAGTGGGAACTTTGGAATGCATTTTTGCACCGGACGAGGATGCAGAATTTGTCCCTGATTATATACCTAGTACTCTGGGTGCAAGTGACAAACTTCATGCTCCAATACGACTTTTAATGTGCTTATACAGTATACACCTCAATTTTGATTTAAGACTTACAAAAAAAAAAATATATATATATATATATATATATATATATATATATATATATCCCTTAACAGGGTGATCATAAAGCTAGTAGTTTTCTGGTGAATACATGTACATGGTTTCTACCAGAATTTTTTTTTTTTTTTTACCTATATCCTTCAATTAATTTTTCTTTTTTCCTCTTTTTTTTCCTATTTCTCACTAATCTGGAGATGGTTCTTGAGTTTGCCTGCGTAGTATGACCCAGTAATGAATGTCAAAGGTGGTCATGATTAACATTGCTGGTAATGTTAATAAATGAGGTGAGTTTTTTGGAAAATTCATTGTGGTCTGGAAGTATATGTAGTACATAGTTCGACTCTTGCACCGTGAAGGCTTCTCAGTGAAAACCCGGGCTGTCGCAATCCAAATAAACACCAGCGCTGTGTCCTGGCATGTTTCTCTAGACAGTATGTTTATTTGATTCTGTGACGAGTTGCTTGGTCTCTTCTTGCTCTATTTATCCCCCCACTTTTTTTTTTTTTTGTATTGAAAGAGAGAGCTGTTTATAGAGAATGTCCCCCTGACAATATGCATGCATTTCCTGGTCTGTCTTTGCAGTGGTGAGCTTAGAATCTCCTTACTGCCTTATGAATCATTCATGCAGAGAGGGAAGGGAGGTTAGCTAGGCGAGATCTGGACCCACGAAGACTGATCTCTTCTTCACTCTGACTCTTTCCCTCTCAGGATTCTATCAGTGAGGATTTTTTGTGTGTACACGTACACACTCACACACACACACACACACACACACACACACACACACACACACACACACACACACAAAAAAAATGGTGTAGACACTCGTATCATATAAACCTCCTTCGCCTATTTGAGTTCTTGAACCCTGGTGTTTTGGGGGGTCAGAACACAACAATCACACTCTGACCAAAACCACCAGTTCGACAGGGTTAAGTGAGGTGGTCTCTGTCCCAAGTGAACTGCAGTATGGTTCAATTGCAGCGAGAAAGCAATTCAACTTTGAATCGACCCAACTGCAGGAAGTGAACCAGACATGCCGTGTCTTATTGGATGCAGGAGGCTTTTTTTGTAGAGATGAATTGCTAAATTGAGCCATGACTGCGAACTGATATGCCATCAATGCATTTTATTACAAATGCAAAGACTCTCACCAATGCATTTTTTATGATGTGGTGAGCTGGACATCATTGACCACACAGACAACAGCTCTGGTGTTTGTTTGTTTGTTTGTTTTTATCTATAAAGCAGTATTAGGTATTGCATTCTTCCAAACAGGTAGATTTACAGAATGATTATTTTTTATTATTAAATATATGCAGTATATTTTTGAGAGTTCTTATGAACACTCAAGGCAGCACGGTGACTCTGTGGTTAACACTGTCACCTTGCACATCCCAGGATCAGGGTTCGATTCACGCCTCGGGTCTGTATGCATGGAATTTGCATGTTCTCCTCATGCTTGGTGGGTTTCCTCCAGGTTTCCTTGATTCAAAAGAATAGAGCTGGTTCAATATACAGTTGACGCACATTCATTCAAACACATTAAGCAATATATTGTTAGTATGTAAGAGTTACCAAGAAAAAAATATAAAAATAGAAAAGGCAACGCGAGCCAGGACTACAGGCTTTATTCTTGAAATAAATCCCACAAAGGGGCCGTATTAGACTTTGGACATGGAATAACTTGCAGAACGTTCTAAAATGTGCCAGATTAATATCCTTTAAAGTTGACTTCCTGGTAAAAAAAAAAGGCAGGATTTAACAAAATGTCTAAACAAACAAATAGAGAAAACGAATATTGCCATCAATCCATTGATGTAGTTGTGAGCAGTGGATTAATGAGTATTTTTTCCATCCACGCACACCCCTCAACCAAAACTGTACACTCACCTCCACCAACATTCTTTTGCTCTTTTGGGTTGTAATAATGCACAGCATGAAGCAAAACCTAAAAAGGCCAAACAAACCAAACGCACCGATTTTGCTCTGATACAAGATTGACAAACAGAATAATAGGTGTGAAAGCAGAGTAACACTTGACCAGTGCTCATGTGAAACCTGTAGACTTTGTGCCTTGATCCTCTGCTGATCCCTAAAGCTAAGCCTCGTCCAAGTGTGACGTCAGATCAGAGCGGCATCTGTTCCTACCGAGTTAAAGCCACTGTTTGTTCTTCGATCCTCACCTGAGTGACTGTGTGTGTTTGTGTTATTATGTGTGTTGTTAGACTCAGCATCCACCAACAACATATCAGTTAGTTGATTCCAGCATTCCAGGTTCATTGTAAACGGAGTGACCTAGCCTTTCCCGAGAGCCTGATTTTTTTTTTTTACACTGTGTAAAAATGTTTTGTGTGTAACATTAATGTTATGTATGAAATACAAGATGAGCTGAGATTGTGGTATGGTGAGGTGTCCATCCATCCATCCATCCATCCATCCATCTGTAGTCCAACTACACTGTGACCGTGAAGGCCAATGGGCATCACAACCATTGTATTTATTCTCATTTTGTACGATCGTGGTAAGACATCTGGTCAACATCACATACGCATTCAGTTTGTTCAATCTGCTTGTCTTTGGACTGTGGGAGGAAACTGGAGAACCCAGAGGATACCCACCAAGAACAGGGATAACATGCAAACTCCATGCATACAGACCTGATTGCGGAATGAAACCCATGACCTGTAGGTGCAAGCTGACAGTGATAACCACTAAGCCACTGTGCCCCCATGATGAGGTAACAAAATCCCAAAAGCGTCCGTATTCTTTAAAGGTTCAACAGTTGTTTTATTTCTTACTACTAATAAAATGAAAATACACTGATCAGCTGTAACACTAAAATTACTGACCGTTCAACTGAACAACTTTGATTACCAGCTATACACCAACAAACTGGTCACAGGATCATGGGTACCCAAGACCACAATAAACAAGCTACACTGTGAATACCCAGAGCAACACGGCCAGACCCACATGGGGCACAGCAGGCAAAGAGTTCAAGACCGCCAACCCAGTCCCCAAACTCCCCAGATCCCAATCTGATCGAGCACCTATGGGACAAGCAAGTCTTATCTTTGGAGGCGCCAACAGCAAACAGCATCAAAAGGATCTAGTGCCAACATCTTGGTGCCGGACATCGCACCAGTACACCAGCAGAGGCCCGACCCCGAAGGGCCAGAGCTGCCCTGGTGGTAAAATCCCATGTGGCTTTAACGTTAATGGTTTACTGTCAAGGCTGTTTGGTGTATGAAGAACATGGTTAATGAACTGAAAAACATCCTTTTAGAAAAATGTGTTGTCATTTTAAACACTTCCTCACACCCCTACACTCGGCACCCTTTTAACAAGCTAATGCTTCAGCATAAGAGCTTATTATGAAGAAGAAGTGACAGCACCTGCACTTGTGCCTATTCCTATAACTCATCATGGTTTTACATTTGTATCGTATCCATTGATGTCTTGACGGTTCTCGCTAATAATACCTCTGGTTAGCAGGTGAACTCAGTATAACCAATGCTTTGGGAAAATCCGATTCTTATCCAGCTTCATCTATATAACTAACTGTGCAGAGCTGATCAGAGAAATCTTAAAAACCAAGCAGACCTTTAAACATCTGTGGTGCTGGTCTGCAGTTTGTTGAAACCTTGAGCAAGTGACTTTCTTAGTGTCTTCAAATCGAAAAAGCAGATGTTCATGTTCCGAGCTATGAGCGAGGGCTATAACTATGCGGTTTCTTATTTTTTCCCCTCTCTCTCTCTCTCTCTCTCTCTCTCTCTCTCTCTCCATCACTGCCAACCTCCTGCCAAAGACTCATTATTGAAGAATTAATTACTTGTGACACTTATGAAAACAAATTGATGGCTTGATCGAGAGCATTAAAGAATGGCTCTTCATCAGTCCAGCTCAATGTCGTATATATCAAATCGTTTATGCTCTGTCATAGATCACGAAAATGTAGAGTAGAGGATGGGTAAGGTGTAGGACAATGTATTGTAGGTTGTAAATCTCTCATGTTAATGACAATAATAATAATAATGTAGGTTCCATGCCTGTCAGCGTGTCTTCGTCTGTCTCCAGGTGCTGGCAGACAACTTTAATTATCTACTCGGTCTCACATTGCCATGTGTGAATGAAACCTTCAGCTCTTAAGCATCTGTCTGCTTATCTTTAAATCTGGAGTGTCCCCCTCGTGTCTCACTGCCTCGTGTCCCTGTCTCCCTCTCTTTCCATTGAATGTGTCTGGTTTTAACCTCCCATGTCTGTCCTTTTTTAAAATATTTTCCTTCCTTTTCTTCAGTGAATGTTATGAATCTGACTGCCCATCATGGATGTAAGAAGAAACAATCCTCATCAATTTGGGAATGTCTACTACTCTATGTTGTCTGAAGTTTAAAGCTAAAGCTTACATACATACTGTATACTGTACACACTGCAGGCAACTTGGGAATGCTAGTTAGTCTAATCTGCATGTCTTTGGGAGGAAACCCGCCAAGCACAGGGAGAACATGCAAACTCCATGCAAACAGAGGCTGGGAATCGAACCCGGACCCTGGAGGTGCAACATGACAATGTTAAACGCTAAGCCACCAATGCCGCCAATGATCAGTTCACATTAGTGATTATTTCATTCACAAAGATAATATAGCTGCAGTCATTTTTCATTTGTATCTGGTAGCGTTTGGATTTTATTCTAAAACTGAAGCGAAAGCATGGAGCTGTTAATTACCCCTGGTAAATGTTGGCCTAGGCAGTGGTCCAGATGGCATTTTTACAATGAGCATATGCCCAAATTATGTCTAAGTTTGGCGTGCATGTGGTTTTAATCATTAATTGATGTTGACTTTTATTAGTGTAGCTAACGTCGAACTGTTGGTCTGCTACATACATTGCCAGATGACATCAGACATAATCACGGAATGCAAAACTGTTAATTCTGAAAGCATTTATTATTTTTTTAGCAGTTTCAAGACTTACTTAAAATTAGCACTAAGCCTGATTCTACTACCACTTGCCTCATTTCTGGTCGTCTTCTCTGAAAAAAAAAAAAAACTTTATGCTTTTTAATAGCAATACTTCCACAGATTCTCAAAGAGAAAAGAGAAGGCATGCATTTTAATGGCGATCAGATTTTTTTTTCCTTTAGCTTGAGTTCTGTCACCACTGGGCTACTGCTGTTGCGCCCTCGGACCCTTAACGTGATGTCCATT
Organism: Clarias magur; assembly: GCA_013621035.1. Taxonomy (NCBI): domain Eukaryota; kingdom Metazoa; phylum Chordata; class Actinopteri; order Siluriformes; family Clariidae; genus Clarias; species Clarias magur. The sequence continues at coordinate 1,987,557 of QNUK01000097.1, read as the reverse complement.
TAAGCATCGCAGAGGGAAGTGGAACTCATTGGCATGAAGGAAGATCCATGAGAAAGGTGTAGCGTGGATGGAAAAAACACACATCCTGGGGCAAATATAAATTTGCCAATCTACATACCAGCAGGTTTTTTGTGAGAATGGAAATAACCAAAGAACCCTGATGGGCCCCCACACAGACATGGCACAAACATGTGGAACATGGCACAGACAGTGTAAGGAGCTAAGGATCGAGCCCAAGACTCCGACGCTGTGAGGCGGAAACGCCACTCATTTCCTTAATTCGTTTTTAAAATCCTTAATAAAATCACTAAATAAGCATTAAATACATATTTTGAGCATGAGTCGTGTGTGCTAGTTGATCACTGATATTTAAAGTAATCCGTTTCTTTACATTTTGTAGTTATGACGTGGTTCATAAAGATATTGCAAGGTAAAATGGTTTTGTTATAAGGTAACAGATTACCAAGCACCGTGGCCTTGTACATGCTCTGTCAAGGGTTCGATTCCCGCTTCTGGTCTTTGTGTGTGGAGTTTGCGCGTTCTCTCCGGGCTTGATCGGTTTCAGGTTTCCTGCCACGGTCCAAAGACATGCAGATGGCATTTCCAAGTTGGGGATTGTGTGTGTGTGTGTGTGTGTGTGTGTGTGTGTGTGTGTGTGTGTGTGTGTGTGTGTGTGTGTGTGTGTGTGTGTGTGTGTGTGTGTGTGTGTGTGTGTGTATGTGTGTGTGTGTGTGTGTGTGTGTATGTGTGTGTGTATGTGTGTGTGTGTATGTGTGTGTGTGTGTGTGTGTGTGTGTGTGTATGTGTGTGTATGTGTGTGTGTGTGTATGTGTGTGTGTGTGTGTGTGTGTGTGTATGTGTGTGTATATATGTGTGTGTGTATATGTGTGTGTGTGTATATATGTGTGTGTGTGTGTATATGTGTGTGTGTGTATATGTGTGTGTGTGTGTATGTGTGTGTGTGTGTGTGTGTGTATGTGTGTGTGTGTGTGTGTGTGTGTGTGTGTGTGTGTGTGTGTGTGTGTGTATGTGTGTGTGTGTGTGTATGTGTGTGTGTGTGTGTGTGTGTGTGTGTGTGTGTGTGTACTTGTATTCCCTGCGATGGACTTGCAGCTTGTCCAGAATCCACCCCCTATGATGGGCTTCAGGCTTCCCATCTTGTAAGGTCACAAGTGTTATAGAGGATGAGTGAGTGAGTATGAGAGTACAAGTTATCCACTGTAATAAATGAAAGTTAACGTTTTTCAGTTTTATTTATGCATTCATTTTCCAAAGAGCTGGTAGAATATTCCTATACACAGACAAGACTAGAAGCACTTGCAGATGAGGAGAGTCATAATGTCACATTAATTTTCATCATAAGCCACAACATATTACAGCTAAATTCCACAGGGAATAATTTGATTTACAATTATTGTACACAAATCCTGTTGAGTAGAATCATGTGTATTTAATTTGTTTTTAGTTTTGTTTTTAATGCAGCCGGTGCCAAGAGGAATCATGAGGTTAAGTGAGGTTTAATATTTATTTATTTCACATTTTCTATCTTCTAAGTGTTTTGATTGGTAATATTGGTAATATTTTTGGGAGGCGGGAACGGATTATCTGCATTTACATTATTTCCTATATGAAAATGCGTTTTGCAGTACCTAATTAAATTCGTATACCAAGGTACCGCTGTACTTTGCTTGTGTAATTTCTTGTCTAGAAAATTGAAAAAGAGCCACAAGTCCCAATGAGTAGGAAGGGACAATTTCTCTTCCTTTTTTTTAAATTTATTTTTAAATTTCTCGTATGTACAGTATGTCTTTGTTCCAAGAGCTTCACTTCTGGCATAAGAATTAAACGTTCAGCTTGCATGATCTCAGTTCCTGTTCACATGTCAATCTCAGTCAATCTCTATCAATCTTCCTGACATCTGGAAAGCTTTACTAACAAAAAACAAACAAACTTGCATCTGTCAAAAACACATTATCCTTTCAATCAAGATAACGTGCGCGCGTTGATTTGTCAGACAATTAAATTGAGGAACAATCCTCCGTTCAGGACACATGGAGAGGGAGAGATGTTGACACTCAGTAAGCTAGTAGAGCAGGCCACAGAGGTGAGTGCAGAGTAACAGGAACTGCTTATTGTGCCGGAATGTGAGAGCACTCCGGGAACAGACAAGCTTTCAATGGTTTTGTGCAGTGAGGGGCAGGGAATGAGAGAGAGAGAGAGATCTTTTATGTTAGGTGCCTGAGGGTAAGAAGGTATAGGCTGTAAAGAGCCGATTGATGTCAGTTGGCCATTTGCAGTATGTGTGCACTCTGCAAACTTTCAAAGTCCTTTGAGACTGTGAGGCTTTTTGGCAGCGTTACTTCCAGGACCAGGTTGGCACTGAGCTGTGTTGACAAGATGCCTTGCGAACATTAGCCAGCTAAAGATCTATTCCTGCCATTCACAGCTGATTTATTCCCTGCGTGTGTGTGTGTGTGTGTGTGTGTGCGCGCTTGTACGGTTGGATCGGGCAAATGGAGCGGCACTGGCTGAGAGCGTGCCGCAGCGTGTTTCACTGTAGAGCTGAAAGTCGAAGCGTGGATAGAAGAGGACGACCTTGATGCAAAGGGGAAAGTGTGTGTGTCCTCCTTGAAGTACTGTCAAACGAGTGGGCTCGAGACCTGTTGTCCTTTTTGCCCGGTCGGACGCTGCTGTTGTGCTGAGAAGCTTTCTCACTCCACCGAGCACACACCTGTTCTGTCACACCTGTCTCACCTTAACACATGGTACCTGCTGTGCCAGAGACAGGATGTGCCAAGCCTTTAAACCTGCTCTTCTACCTGCTGCCTGTCTCTGCCTACATTCCACCAATAATATTTCACACACACACACACACACACACACACTCGGATTCCCGGCAGCGTCCCTCTTTCCTCCGCTTATTAGTATCCATTTAGATAAATCTGTCCTTTTTTTTTTTTATTTAACAAGGTAACATTTTTCATAATGCTAATAGTGACACTCGGAGATAACTGAAGGGAGAAGCCTCTTTATTACATCGCCCCTGCTCAGTGGCACAGCCATTCAGTCTTCTGTATTCATATTCAGCTCCGAGCTTAAACGAGAGTGCTCCATTTACAACCTGTCGAGTGTCCTAATCTGCATGAGCATGAGCAGCGACTGAGATTCCTGCATTTGCATTTCCACTAAATCCACTTAAGCACAGGCTCTCGTGCTCTTGGTGTTAAATGGTCGGACTCGGTAAAGTGGCTGTAGGTAGCTAAAGGACAAAACCCACATGGGATTTGGATGGAAAGGTCACGGAACACTAAGTTATTCGTTATGGCAATGCTGTTATGCTGCACTTTTACAGATTTAATGAGCATACATGCCAGAAATCTAGCATAACACGATTGTCTGGATTCGTACTCACAAATAGTAGGAACTTACTAATGGCATTGTGTATGATGTTAGTACCACAGTGTAACTTGTGACTGATTATAGACCTGCTAGACATCGCTTATGTTGCTGTTTTTAGTCCTTTGGCTGTTCCCATGGAGAGGTCGCCACATCGGACCATCTGATCCACACACAACTTGGCACAGGTTTTTATTTTTATGCTCTTCCTGATGCAACCCACTCATTTTATCCAGGCTTGGGACCGGCACTGCATCCAGTGGCTGGGGTTTGGGCAATGGGTGGGAATTGAACCAGGGCCTTCCACATGGCTGGCGAGAAACCTACCTATGTGTGTGTCTTTTCAGGATTATCTAGGCTCTTTATTTCTAGATCATTTATTATTTAATATAACTGTTTTAGTTCAATATATGATGTTACAAGCATGCTTGATCTGTATCTGAATCGATTCTACCATCCACATTTTTAACCCGTTATTCTTTTTTTTTTTCCACTTATGATGGTTAAAGTGCTTTTTTTTTTTTTTTTAGATCACTTGGATTTAAAGTGTAATCTGATTGAACAGGAGTAGCTTTGAAATTTAATTCTCTGAGCTGTTGGTCAGAAGATCGTGAGGTCTAATCCCAAGTCAACAGCTGAACCATTAAGAAGAACCCGTAGATAAATAAATCTGCTAAATGTAACTGAATCACTCGTACTCTATCACTTATAATATTATAATTAGAAGCTGCTTCGACGTAACCTTGGAAATTGTAAAACTTTGGATGCAGATTTTTTTCTTTATATTTCCTCGTGTTTTTTTTAGACATTAAGGCATTTTGGATCACGTTTTGGATTTTGGATCACATGCATGTGATGGTATTGAAATTGGCATTTTCCTGTATATTTTCCTGCTCTGCAGACTTACTGTGAGGTTCGTCACCCGGAACACGAGTACAATATACAGTAATCGGGGCCAAATTCCTCAACCTTCATTCCATGCGAAAATGCATCCCCAGGTTGTGAAGTTTGGAACAATGTAGTTTGGCTCTACATTTATCACCCGTGTTCCGGGTGATAAACTTCACAATCGGTGCGCAGAGCAGGAAAATGTACAACAACCAAGATCTCTCGTAATGCTCTTACATGCACCTTAATTTAGTTAAAAAAAAAAAAAAAAAAACCCCGAGCTATCCCTTTAACGTTCGCTGCAGTGAGTTTATGAGCAGACACTTCAACACCTGGTGGTCTGACGATGGAACTTATGAGTCTGCCTTAAGGCTCCGAGTGAGCTTGAAGTGGAACTGCAGCAGCTGCAAGCTAGACAACCACAGATTAGTCTCAGGCCTTTCTATAAAAGATTTGTGGTTTCCTTAATGATGAGAGCTGGCTGTGGAGGGATGGAGGAATGTGTTCGCTCTGTACGAAAGAACGTTCGGTTTCTGGTGAGAGTCTTTTGGTGAGCTAGACCTCATCAGCCAGTTGTAAAGTGACCGCATTCTCTTATCAGGGCTTTTGAAATGTTTAAGTGTAAAAACAGCTTAATGGCACAGATGGTATAGGATTAAAACCATGCAAAAATCTAGTTCTCGTTTAAAACGACACATAATGGATTAAATGTATGGGTTATTTTCAGAACTGAAATTGACTTGAAAGGGTCAAACTGATGACTGTTCAGTTGGAACCCATTTATCAAATCACTTTTAGATCATATTCCAATACATAAATTCAAATACAAAAATGGTAACCTCCTCCGGCTCAGGGCTGAGCTCCGCCCAGAAGTCGCCATTTTATTTGATCAAGCTGAAGTGTGTTTTGAATGAGACCATCACACAGACCATTCAGCAGTGTGTGGTAAAAAAAAAAAAAAAGCGACAATTCCTAGCTAATTTTAATAAAAAAAAATTTAAAAAAAGCTATTGCTTGTTAAGGTCATTTGATGAATAAAGTTTCATTTCAAATGATTCTTTTAAAAAGCTGCCTTTATTTCTAACAATAGCTTGTATTGCATGCCGAAGCAGGATAAATCTTCAGGCTACTGATTGGGAGGAATAGTGATGATATACAGTACCAGGAAATGGATGTGAAACTAGTTAACCCAACCTCGATGGTTTTTGGGAGCAACAGATCCATTATGTACGGATATGAGAGTACAGTTATAGCCTCCATTTCTCCTAAGCGTCCTCATGCCTTATACAGTATGGCAGGATATGTGTGTCTCTCCTGGCCGGGAACTATGGGGAAGTCGGTCAGCCAACATATTGTGGTAAAACAGATTTTAAATCAGATTTTAAACCTAACAATCTGGGGGCTCAGTCTGGTTCTCACTCACTCATCGTCTGTGCCGCTTTAGGGTGGCAATCCACCGAAGGGCATAAACACTCACACTATGTGCTGTTTGGGAACGCCACTTACATGCCTTTGGACTGTGGGAGGAAACCCGCTAAGCACGGGGAGAACATGCAAATTCCATGCACACGAGGCTGGACTCGAACCCGGACTCTGGAGGTGCAAGGCGACAGTGCTAACCACTAAGCCACCGTGCTGGAACATATACACACATTTTGGACACTTGTAAGACCTCTCTGCAGACTCTTCTTACCCTGCATCTATTCTATTGCATATTTTGCGGTTATCTTTACAGAGATATAGTTAGATAATCCATTGTTCAGTATGAGGGCAAACCTCACTGGCACAACCCCAATCTCTTCACAAATCTGGCTATGCTGTACATACTAGTAAGCTAATAAGAGAACATTTTGTCCGCCATCCAGTTTAGAGCATGATGACGTAACCCCTTGAAAGGGTGTCGTTCCGTTGGGGGGATTAAGCGTAAAAGGGAGGAGGCCGAAAAAGCAGCAGTGCAGAGACCTTCGGTAACCTGAACCCACTAAATACCTACCAATCTACCAATCCAGGCAGTAAAGTCTCTTTTTCTCATGAGGCTCACCTGTGTGCGTGACTGAACAGGAAGTAATTAGAGCTGATTACTCCCACCACGAAGTAGGTCTGGGTGGCTCTGCACAGCCCTTTGTGTGTATGTGTGTGTATGTGTGTTTGTGTGTAGAAGGATGTAGACATTCTACAGGAGAGGAGTTGTATTGGGCTCTTGTAATGACGCGGTGCCTGGGGGGACACTGAGCTGCGTTCCATCTCAGAAAAGAAGCGTTCTATAAATAGGCCTCAGTAGAGTGCGGAGACAATGTGCATGATTAGTGTTTAGAAAAAACGCCAGAAAAAAAAATGTCTCTTGGCTATTTGGATTTTTATATAGTTATTTATATCACCTGGAGCTATTTATATAATTTTCTCCCCACACATTTTGTATCTTAATATTTGCCATTTGAAAACATCTTGCTTAATCTTTGTGATTTTTTTTTCCCACTTTATGCAAACGATGGTGGCACAGTGGCGTAGCGGTTAGCATAGTCGCCTTGCCTTGCTTTCAGGGTTCGATGTACATGGAGTTTGCATGTCCTCCACGTGCTTGGTGGGTTTCCTCGGGGTACTCTGGTTTCCTCCCGCAGTCCGAAGACATGCAGATAAGACTAATTGGCATTGAAAAATTGCCAATATTGTGTGTGTGTGTGTGTGTGTGTGTGTGTGTGCCCAGTGATGGATGGCCACCCCATCTAGAGTGTACCCCGCCTCATCCCCTAAATCTCCTGCGCTAAGCTCCAGTCCCCGTATAATGCATAAAGCGGTATAGATGATGAGTAAGTCAACTTGTCCTTCATACTCCTCCTTCTTCATCGTGTCTGTAAAGTAAATTGGTGGGAATATACAGTACATACATTGCCCCAAAATGCAGATATAACAAAAATGCAAAGGTATGCTGCTCTCTACGACCCCACACTCCAATTTAAGGATGCTCTGTGCTTTAAAAGTTAATTAATTCTATCATTCTATCAAATCTATCATTGATCTGCACAAGTTATAAGACTGATTGATATTACCTTCTAAATGAACAATTCGATGATCATTAGCTAATTAATTTCTAATGAAAATATTTCATTTGACCTTGAGGTACGTCACTAAGACAACTCGGTCACATTGAATTATATTAAACTGTCGGTCACATTATTAGTCAAATCACATTATATTATACTGTATGTTTTGGAGACGGTGAGTCACATTAACAGTCATGTTTACATCTATAAAATCAGTCAAATAAATCCCTACTCCTTGTCTTTAAAAGATCCCCGCTCACCACCACCTTCTCCTCCTCCTCTCTTTTCGGCATGCAGGGACACAGTCAGTACATCTGTGACGGAGTTTGTCTTAATTAAGTCCAGCGTTATGAATCCGTGCCTGTCTTTGGACACGTGGCTCGGCTCCAGGCCGCCCCCAACCCCCCCCCCCCCCTTTCCCCCCCCAGCTTTGCCTCGCTGGTGGAATCGAGATGGCTGAATGTGAATAAAAAGCATGCTATGGAGAATCTCCCAGAAACCCCGTCACACACGGGCTCAAAGCCGTCTACACTCAAATGGGTTTTTGTTTTTGAGTAATAGTGAATGTGGAATTGAATTGAATCAGTCTGTTCCACTGGGAAGTCAGTCAAATCTCAGCGATGGCGTGGCTGTCAGCTCATGGGAAGAATTACAGGACGCCGCCGCCGCCATCGGAGCATGATGCAGCCTGGAACCTCTGATTTGATATCCAATTTGCTACGCAGATGTACAGCTGGTTTCATGAATGTAAATAGGTACAAATGTTGCCGCTTTATTTAATGAACTGATTCTATGAAAATTTCTAATTATTTTTCAGATCTGTTGCTCAAAAAAAACAAACATATATATATTTCTTGGTTTTCTTTATTAACTTTCATATATAGGGTTTGAGCCCCAGCTCTACCAGTTTGCCATTGTTGGGACCTTTCGCAAGGCTCTTAACTCTATCTGCTCTGGTTCATGGATCATGGCTGTATCATGACAGTCCTGAAACCTCACTCACTCACTCACTCACTCACTCATCATCTATACCGCTTAATCCTGTATTTAGGGTCACGGGGGGCCTGGAGCCAATCCCAGGAGGCTTAGGGCACAAGGCGGGGCACACTCAGGACAGGGTGCCAATCCATCGCAGGGCACAGACACACATACACCCCCTCGCACATTCATTCACTGTGGGAGGAAACCAGAATACCCGGAGGAAACCCGCTAAGCACGAGGAGAGCATGCAAACTCCATGCATGAATCGAACCCGGACCCTGGAGATGCACGGCGATGGTGCTCACCACTACACCACCGTACCGTCGTCATTTATTTATATTACCAGTTATTTCACTTTAGAGTATCAACCAATTTTCAGGGTCCAGTTTTGCATGCCAGTTAGCGTTAACTGTAATGCTAATGTACTATGTTTGTTAGTAATATCTTTTTCCATGAACAATTAGTGTCTTGATTAGGGATTGGAGAGGGATTTGGGATTCAGCTTTGTATTAGAAGATTGAACAGAACAACAGGGCGGATCAGAAACAAATCGGAACGTTTCAGCAACAATTACTAAAGAGACAAAATGGAGTTCAAATGAAACCGTTATCAGCTGAAACTGCTTCCATGACTGCTTTTGAATGTGGGTTTTGCCTATTTCCAGTCCCGCCGGCCGAACTGACTTACTTTCACTCATGCTGGTGACCGTCGTGTTCGAACACCTGTGACACTGAGCGATACGTACGTTTAAATGGCACCGCGCTGTTACCTTGTATTATCCCCACTCGTAGAATGCTTCTCATCTAATCAGATTACTCGATCAGAACCAACCGTTATATGATTTTGCTTAATCTCACGCATTTAATCCTCTTCTGTACGGTGTTGTCTTTCCCCTAGAAAACAGCTGTACTTGCGTGCTAACCGCCTGAGGAAATGGGTTAAGCTTTCATTGTGGGATCGTCATCTCTTTAATTCAGCACGCATTGTCTGTCTGAGAGGAGACATCGAAGAAAGGAAGGAGTGCTCTACCAAAGTGTGATCAGGAGAGCTACACAAAGAGTCTGTTTCGGGGATGCCTGTGTGATTACAGGAATACCATTGCTGAGCAATCAACCTTGGCCATTATACTAAAGCGCTGAACCGGAATGCTTACATGGCTCACAGTGACACGCAATTTGCACAGCGTGCTCAAGTCTGCTTAATCATGCTGTCTGCTTTATCCTATTGTTCTGTCTAGTTAGCGTGCACAACAGTATGTACAGGTATTTACCCTCTTAGTTGTGCATTTACTGTACTGTACGTTTCCAGTTACATTATGGTTTTGCTTACTAATCATTAATTAGTGCACCTTTGTCCTGAATGTTTCATGGAGCTACCAAATAACCTTTGATGTTGAAGTGTGACGGAAATCTATATTGCTTGACAAATATTAAAGCCGCTTGTCCATCCTGTAAAGTTCATGCGGGGTAAATGGAATACAAACCGCTATATTTATTCATGAGGAACCCTTGAGAAACATTTTTTTTTTTCTAATCCAAGAATACATTTCTTCCCACTTTATATAACGCTAAACGCTCTTCTTATTTAAAACCGCGTAACAAGAGAGTTTGGGTACTGAGGTCTGGAACACATCTTGGCACGGAGGAAGAACTACATAAATGCGGCGTTGACGTAAATGAGCCCTTCACACTGCATGGTTTCTCCAGTGCTGGTTGTCTGTGTTGTAAAATATGTTATTCGACTGAATATATAATCCATTTATTAATACTGATCCAAAGCAGGTTTTTGGATGCCGTGATAAGGGTTTTTGTGTGATTTGTGTGAGTGCTGATGGATAAATTCAGTATTTTGTGTGGCGACGCTATGAGGAGCCTTTAGTCTCAGGACGTTTGTGCAGTTTTATCAGGAAATCAGCTACTAAGTTCTACTTTACTAAGCATCCTGCAGAACCATCACTGTTGTTCTGAGGACTTTGACTGCTGCACCTTCTCAAAACCCTGCATCGCCTATTTTGTTTTGTCATTAACGTGGTTGCTTATATAATGTGCTGATTTTTTATGGTCATTTTTTTTATTTTTATTTTTTTTATTTTGCACTGATATTTGAAAATCTTTACTGAGTCAAACATATTTCTTGGGTGCCTAAGACTTTTGCACAGTACTGTACTTGGATTACGTATAATACCTGCCGTTCAGGTCTTGGTGGATTATCTGTGATTTTGCAACAAAAAACTATTTGTTTTCGATTTTCATGTTTTCAGTTTTGCACCAAACAAGGAGTTACAGTATGAACTGTAGTCTCTACTGTAGTCTGTCCTTCAGCTGTCCAGCTCTTTACTCACTCACTCATCAACTATATCGCTGTATAATCTTGTATTCAGGGTCACGGGGGCCTGGAGCCTATCCCAGGAGACTTGGGGCATGAGGCGGGCTACGTCCTGGACAGGGTGCCAATCCATCGCAGGGCACAGACACACATATACACTCACTCACTCTCACACTACGGACAATTTGGGAACGCCAATCAGCCTAATTTGGATGTCTTTAGACTGCGGGAGGAAACCGGAGGACCCGGAGGAAACCCCACCAAGCACGGGGAGAACATGCAAACTCCATGCAAACCATTTCCTTCTACCTCAAGAACAATTTCATTCAGTTCTTTTTAAATAGTCCGGGCATACTGTAAGTGAGCCAGCGTTACAAATCTCTAATGGCAAGGGTTTTTCTTATTCTGTTATTTGTCTTGTGTTATTACTCGTAGCCAAAGGAATGCAGCAGTTCCAGGAGCAGTGTTTCCATTTGAATGCACACTGCCAGTCAAGAGACAGTCTCTCAGTTTGAAACCCCATTTCATCAGGAGAGGAGGACTCGGGTTTATGGAATATGTGGTTCAGTGCCAAATTGGATATCAGGTCTCCTGTAAGCATGCATCGGGACCCAGAGCATGGAGCATGTGTACAGTTCCGTTCTCAACACTTTGTGTTTATTCACCATTTATTGATTAGTGATTTGGACACCGACTCTCTCTTTATACAGCGTAGTGAAGTGAGAGTTTCAGGTTCCGGTCTAAGTTCAAATAGTTTTCTAACTAGCCCAAAAGAAAAGAAAAGATTCTTGGCATGGTAACGAGTTCGGGTCTGATTTCAGTATGTCGTCTTAGCGCACCCTTTGTTTGGAAAGGTGATGCTTCACAACAGCCTCTTTTGAATAGCCACCTTTGTCATTTTCGCTCTAGACTGTTAGCTCAGGAATCTTGGACCGGGTTCAGGAACTCGGTAGAGTCAGGAGATTACTGGAGCATGGTGAGACTGTGATAACTGACACTGTCTCTCCCTCTCTCTCCACACGCACACACACCACCTCACACACTCTTTGCCATGGTTTGAAGGGATCCCATTCTCTTTCGTTGGCCATTTCACTCACTTGTCTTTACACTACAAAGATTCTATTCAGCAGGAGTCTTGGTGGCACTAATCTTCTTAACACTATGACGCTATGAAGGATAGCATCTAAATAAGTCCTTTCCGAAGAGCATTACCTCGAATTAACTGTACTGGTGCGACTCGGAGAAGTGGATTGCGTCGCCTGCGTTGCATGCGTACGTGTGTGCATGCGTGCACAGATATTATGGCATGTTTTGATCGTCGCGTGCAATGTTGGGATTGTTAGTTAATAAACCATGAGCGCAGTGAGGGAATAGAGCATTTGGGAAGTGGATTTGCGCCTTGGCCTCTGGGTTTTAGGCACTCAAGTGGAATATCTGGTTCACTGCCAATTGGAGAACATCTCTGTGACCTCCTGGAAGCATGTATTGGCTCCGTAGCTTTTTAAGCTGCCGGGTGCATGGGAGCGTGCAGTACTTCTGTCGTGATGGTCTGATGATTTTCTAATGCATACCATGCTCAGGACTCGCCGTGGCTTTGAATAGCTTGGCATAAAGCAATAAATCTTAATCCGTGCTTTATCAGCAGATGAAGAATGCCTACTCATATTACATGAAAGAAAGCACGCATGTTTGCATGGCTGTCGTTGGCCATGCATTCAAGTGTATACACTATATGTCCATATATGTACACATACAGTATAGACAGTATACGATCCAGAACATTTATGCGTATGTACGTGCTGTAACTCATCTGCTTAGATGAACAGACGAAGAAAAAAAAAAAAAAGGGAAATAATCCTATGATTAGTAACCAGTTCAGTCCGGTGTGACTAATCTCAATTCAGTCTTTCTCGTATTCAGACCACGCTGTTACTTTTCTCTGCGGAAATATAAAAGAGCCCTAATTGACCTCTGACCCGAAGTTTGTTTCTTCCTTTTGGTGTCATGGTATCTTCCACAGTTGCTGTGGTAACTGTGTCCCAGAGGATAGAGGTAAGGGAGAGAGGAAAGGAGGATGGTTAAATTACCCGGGCCGTGGCCGTTATTGCGAAACGGGATTCCATTTAATCTCACTCAATAGTTAGTGCCGTATCGTTTTTGTATAACTCGAATGAAATGGACATTCTTCAGGTCGCTCCAGTTTGGTTCGGGTAACGAATTTCCCCATTGTAACATGAGACAAATTAGGCATGAGCTAAAAATATTATCTCTTCAACCATTCGTTCTCAGGCAGATTATTGGATTAGCTATATCTCTCATATATATATATATACTTTTCTCTTCCTCGGGTTTCTCTCTCTCTCTCTCTCTCTCGCTCTCCTGTTAACATAGTGATCTTTCTGTACTTCATTATTCATTAGGTAGTCCATTAGGCTCTTTAGGTGCTTTCAGTGATATGTTTTTTTTTTTTCTTCAAATGGCTCTGCACCAGTCAGTCATCACCGAGGGAGGCTCAGGTGCCGGATGGCAAACCCACGTGCTCTGGAATGTCTCTGAGAAGCCGAGGAGTCGAAGGCTTTCCCTTTTCCTTCCCGAGGCTGCGGTAGTGTTTCCATGACCCTTCTTGGGATTTGAGCAAGGACAGTTGAAATCAATAGCTGAGCTCGGCGTTACCTTGAGCCCCTTCTAACTGAGCAGGCAGCGAAACTGATTGTAGAAGGGGATGGGAAAGACTCTGGGTTTGTTTTGAAACTGACCGCAGCGAGTGAAACATGAGATTAGCAGTAAATCATTAGCTGATGTATTAGTGTCTCCATTGATGTGGAAGAGGAGAGCTCATCTTTGACCCGCTGAGACGAAAGAGAGAGTGATGTAAAAATAGCTCCTTTGTAATGTGTCGTATTACTGCCTCAACCTAATGGAAGCATGCGTCCGGCTTATTGATTAACATTCCTTTGAAAGTTTTCTGAGGTAAACACAAAGTTGCTGTTTCTGAAATTTCATTTAGTCCTGGACTTAATGTCGTGTGAACGTCAGGAGATTTTAGATCATTTTGATGTTTAAAAATGGTCTTCTTTGAAAAAATCAAAGTCTGATTCTTATTCTCAATGGATGATTTCCGGCACTGAGAACGGGGCTTAAAAATCTCAGCTTACTCAAAACAAATACTCAAAAATTGTTGTTGTTGTTGTTGTTGTTGGTCATTCGCTGCTCACATCGACGGGCCGCCACAGCAGACCACACCAGATGCCCTTCCTGACGCAGTTTTCCCGTTTTATCCGACGCTACATCCAGGGGTTTGGGCGTTGGGTGGGAATCGAACCTGGGCCTTCCGCATGGTACTTCCCACTGAGCCACCAATGCCCCTACATATACTACAAAATTAAGCCCTTTTATTTGACTTCCACCAATCTTTAGTTATATAATATGAATTCAAAACTGGACTTCTTGCACTCAGCGGGTAGAGATGCTGTCTCACGCACAGGTTACTCTCTGAGTGGGTTTCTGCCGGGTTCTCTGGTCCTCGTTCTCTGATTCTACTGTCCAAAATCATGTACTGTAAGTTGGCAAGAAGACTATGTAATGTGGGCTTTTACATTAGGCACAAGTACTTCATGCTGTACCTGGGTTTTACGTTAGTAATATCGTTCCGTACCTGAGTACACTTGCGTATTTACACTGCCTGATACAGCAGGTGGCAGTATACACCGAGTTGATCTGGTGAGCTGCCAATAAATTCTAAACAGCAGAGCATTGACGTGTTTAAGTACAGTTGCCTTTCATATTTGATTAGAACCATGCCCGAGGACACCATACTGTCCTTGAGACCAGCTTGAGACATTACGCAAATGTACCAGACTTCAGGTCAAGTGTGCTCCAGAGTGCCTCCTTTTTTTCTTCTTCTCGGTTTAACATTCATTAATTAACATTAACATTTAACATTCGTAACCTTCATAGGCTTTACGTTTAAATGCACAAAACATTATCATCCTGAAAGCCTCCCTAAACCCTAATGCACTCGTATTTTTTACCATTCCCAGGATGATGGGATGTTGTTAGATTGACTCAGCTTGTGCACTGCATTAGATCATCGTTCCATTTCTGGGTAAATTTCCAGAACAGGCCCGGAATCCACTTCAACAATGACCACAATAAAGCCGTTAATGAAGCTGAATATTATTTGAATGAAAATTTGCAACCATACAATTGAGATGCAAGGACGGGACCGATCATGCATTCTCCTTAGAGGGGGTATATCCGGACTTGTAGAGCTTCTAGTATCTTGTACTTTCCCAATGGTATTGTGGGAACTATGCACATAACGGCCTACTTCCCCTTGGAAAAGCAGTCCCTTCACTGAAATTATGCAAATCGTAATGCAATTATCTTTGTGTATGGTTGTACTTCCCATACTGTACGTATAATAGGAGATCTGTTAGGACTTTCTCCACAGTGTTAAATTAAACCGGATTTTATTAATCAGAAAAAACCCATTCTGAGTTATCGTTGTGCATCACCGCCTAAGCTTTCCCTTGGCATTCCTGTACCCTGAGAGAAAAGCTTGGGAGGGATGGAGCACTCCTTTAACTCCCCCATCACTGCCTCAAGTCTAATCTGCTTATAAATAGGCCACCATGTCTATTTTACCAGCAATAAAGCAATGTGTTCAGAAAGAGCCGCTCTCAGAGGAACTGCTGTGGGTTATTACTCTGGCGGGAAAGGATCCCAGCCAGTGGTCTG
Organism: Clarias magur; assembly: GCA_013621035.1. NCBI lineage: Eukaryota > Metazoa > Chordata > Actinopteri > Siluriformes > Clariidae > Clarias > Clarias magur. The sequence goes on along the minus strand of QNUK01000097.1, from coordinate 1,972,186 downwards.
AGAATGGTGCCTCGTATCCCTATCACTCTTTCTTTTTTGAGGTAAACATGAGCAGAGAGCTAATGAGTTGACCCTGATTTCGTCCCCTCTAGGACAGAAAAGTGTGTGCGCTGCCTTCTGATTATGTGATTAGATCAGGCACTTGCGTGTGTTTGCCCGGTCCCTTATGAAAAGGTCCAATTTTAGAAGCTTTAATGGGAATGGAAAATCCTACGCAGAGCAGAAATAATTTTGTCTCCGAAACTTCTCAAAGACAAAGGCGTTTCAGAAAATGTAGACTAAACAGTAGCGTGCGACTGTATAAAGAAATTTCTGTCTTTAGTTCTGTAGCACACTATTCTTTTTGACATAGGCGGCGCGGTGGCCTGGTGGTTAGCACTGTCGCCTTGCACCGCTAGTTTCCAAGTTCAGTTCCGTGCTTGGTGGATTTCCTCCAGTTTCCTCCCACAGTCCATAAAAAAACATGCAGATTAGGCTAATTTCACAAAGTGTGAACGTAATGTGAGTGGGTGGGCACCCTGTCCAGTGTGTACCCCACCTTGTGCCCTAAGTCTCCTGTGATAGGCCCTATTCGCCTGTTTTGTTGCCCAGTAACTCCATTTTCACAGGGTTAAAAGTGAATGGATAACCCAACATACCTATTAGGATTGGTTATAATTACTTGGAAGGCAGGCCTTTACTGTATCTGGCTTCAGTTTGTGCTTGTTTATGGGCTTTCTGCCTTCAGTTTTGTCTTTAGCAATTAAAAATCATGCTCAATCGGGTAAAGGTCAGTTGGTTTTCTTGGTCCTACAAGAACATTTTGTTTCCTTGCCTTGGGTTCCTTTTGTGGTGTGTTTCAGATCACTAGCCATCAGTCCCTCTAGCCCTATACACTCCATTCTGCTACTTCTGTTAGTAGTCACATCATCAGAAAGTACAGTACCGGTGACCCAGTTCCATTGGAAAACCATGCACACTCGTGCCTCCACCATGTTTGACAGATGGTCTGGTATGCTTTGGATCATGAGCCTTTCCATTCCTTCTCCATGACCTTATCTTCCAATCATTCTGATACTGGCCAGGTCTTTTGGTTTTAAAGCACGTTCTTTTAGAGACCTTTCATAACCTTAAGTATTCCTGAAGTGACTATTAAACAGGATACATCCAGCCATCAAACTGCTTATCAGTCAATCGTTCAATTACTTTAAACATCTGTAATTCTTAAATGAGTAATGCAATATTTTTGTTAAACCTGTTAAATTATAGCTGAAAGCTTACACCTTAACCATCTCTTAAATAGCCTCATTTTAAATCCATCATGGTGCTGAACAGCGGCGAGAGTGTGTGAATTTCTAAATACCTTCGCATATGACTGTATGTGGATATGTGATGATTACTTCAAATCGCGGAGCATTTACCATGTGCATTTAAGTAAAGAAAGTGCTTAATAACTACAAATTAGCCAGGCTAAAAAAAGAAAAAGGATACGTGTATAACGTACTGAGCTTATATTAACAGTAAAATGTTGCCTGCCTTGTGATCCACAGAAATTTTCATCAGCATTAACTGATTTACATGTATGTCTCTAATCAATCTCTCTCTCTCTTTCTCTCTCTGTGTGCCATCATGGATGATTCCTTTCCTCACATGATTCCGATGCTGACAATTTACACATTACTCCCTTTCAGGTAAGTTACAGCAAAAATTTTAATAATCTCCATATTGATATAAAACCTGCTCTATTTTAATATACTATCCCAGGAAACTTAGGGTATGAGGCGGGGTTCACCCTGAATAGGGTGCCAATCCATCGCAGGGCACACACACACACACACATACTCATTCACACACTACAGGAAATTTGGGAACACCAATTAGGTTAATCTGCATGGAAACCGGAGTAACCAGAGGAAACCTGTTCTCAAGCACGGGGAGAACACGCATACAGACCCGAGGCGGGACTCGAACCCAGATCCTGGTGGTGCAAGGCGACAGTGCTAACCACGAAGACACCGTCCCGCCTTAGTTTTTTTTTGCATCACATAAATTATGGTTTTTACTCGATGTACGTAAGTCACGCTAAGAGTTTCCCTAACAAGAAGCTTTCCCTTTCCCGGCCCCATCCGCAGTAGACTGGTCGATCATCAAGAACTCTATAATTACAGGGATTACACACTCCCAGTAGTTAGTGTCTAGTAGCATTAGTGGTGTCCCACAAGTTTCATGATGTAACCTGTCTCAAATCAGCATTTGGAGAATAGTTTCCAGTAGGAAGAGATTTACGTTCACGATAGACGATTGTACTCAAGCCGGCCTGTGCGGGTGACACAATGCGCGATTGACATCAGAAGAGCGTGCGTGGTTTGTTGTGCGAACGCGTGACTAGGAGATCTCCACGTCTTCACACTGGGAGTAAATCCTGAGACAGGAAACCCGTTTGCAGCTGTGCACAAATTGAAAGAGGTGGTGAAATGGGCTGAGAGGGAGTGAGCTGTAGAGCTAATTAGCTGTCAGCAGGGGTGTAGATTGTACAATGACAAGCTTATTCTGCTCTTTTTTTCCTCGCATTCCTCTTTCTTTTTTTTTAACCCCGCGTTGTATGCTTTCTCCTCCTGTCCGTCCGAAAGGGAGCATTGTGGTCACACCTGCCCTCCATCTCTCATTTGTGTGTGCGTGTGCGTGTGTGTGTGTGTGTGTGTGTGTGCGCTTGTGAGAGAGAGAGAGATTTAATACATTCCATGTTAGAAGTGATTAGTAATCTTTTGGGAAGAGCTCATTAGCTGTATTCTTGTATTCATGTCTCTCTTAAAGGGGCAGATTGTAATTTTTTTTTCTTCGCCTGCTGTCTGTTAGGTGAATTGCAGGTGGAAAAAAACATATTAAATTATCAATTTCCCTTGGACTTGACTTATCCCGCTTACTTTCCTGAAACTACTTATGTTTGTCTGTATATTAAACCAGAGATGATCTGTGTTTTGGCTGGGGGCGGGGCTAATAAGCAGACCCAAACAAAAAAATATAAAATAATTAATAAGATACTGATGTGAAAAAAATGAGCCAAGGGCTAGGAAATACAGTATTTCCTCCAAGATATGTGAAGCCAGTCAACTGCAAATTTTTGGAGCTCCTGCTCATGCTGTGTCACAGGGCAGTATAACATTTTCAGAGGAAAGTTCCATCTTCGCCATGCATGAGCGCACAGACACCCATGTTTGGCCAGGGTCACTGTCACTGTGATTGACAGCGGAAAGAGAGAGTGTGTCTATGCCTTCCCTCCAGTCCCGATAGCTGGGTCCGAGTTTGCTTTCTAGCCTCCTGGCTATGGATGGCTGTGGCAACATCGGGATTAGACCATACGCATGAGCACTTCCCATGGAGCCTGAGCACTATCATTGACATTTAAAACACACTGATTTTAGACTATTTAAGCTACATTGCACTGGAAAATGAAGTTAGGAGGAAAAAAAGTCTATATAGTGCGATATCATCTTCATGAGCTTTTTAACTAAATGGTGCTTTAATGCTACAGTATAGTGAGTAACCTACCAACGTTTCAGTCCCGCCGAGAAGCACTTTGTGGAAAGACTGAAACACTCAGCACTGCCCTTTTTAGATTACTGTTTAAGAGGAGATTTTTTTTTTCCCCCCCCAAAGCAAACCTTTAAACCAACTTGAGTAGCAATGGATTTGAAAATCACACCTAAAGATCACAGCAAGCAAACTCACACAAATGTACAGAATATCATGTCATATACACTTTTCTAAATATAGAGTAGAAATGAGCTACAATACCAGTCAAATGTCTGGACACGCCCTCTCATTAAAAATAGAAACTGTAATTCTGCCCTACTGTAAGTCTCCTGGGATATGCCCAAGGCCCCCGCGTGAGCCTGTATACAGAATAAAGTGTTATAGACCAAATAAATTATATTTCCTATTCATCAAAGTCAGCTTTGCACAATATTGCTCACAAGTGTTAGTGTTTAAATTGCTCACGCTACATCAGGATCTCTGCAATTCTGCTTTCTATTATCAAATGCACTGTAGACACACAGTAGTTTTAAATTTAATTTGAAAAGCTTGTGTTTGGGGTGCCAAAAAGGTGCTTATTGTCTGCGGCATGGTCCAAAGTTTTCTATTATTCTTCAGGGTCTTTTTTTTTTTTTTTTTTTTAAGACAAAAGCTTCATTCATTCCAAAACTACTCCATTTATTTAGACCCTCTACAGATTTAATCCAGATATTCCAGATGTTTTCCTTTTCATCCATCTTTTTATACAACTCAGTTTTCCGTTGTTCAGGTCAACGGCTCCATAGAATTCCGCTGTAAATACAGCTATAAATCATAGTGTGTCTCATGCGCATTCTAGTCTGGTGTCATAGTATGCAGCAATTCTGGTCTTTCTAAACATTAATTGCAGTGCAAAAAGATTTTGGCAGCTGCTCAAGGTTGCTTCATGTCTTGTTTGGAGTTTATTTAAACAGTGTATTTGTTCGCCTTTAATCAGCATGGCTGGTCTCGTGCACCAGACATGACCTTGCTTTGTGGTAAGCTGTCAGCAGGTAAGCGGATGTGTGCGGACAGTGTGATAAAAGTGGCATGTTTGAAGTGAAAAGTGGTTTACAGTACACTTCCCCTCATTATTTGCCATACTGCATATGGTATCAGTCTGCCCTCTTACCTTTTCTAACTAATCTGATTTAGTTTGATAGTGTCCCAGAATCACAAGTGTAATTTAAACAAAGTGTCTATTTTCGTTGTTTGTACTTCCTACAGTGGGTTACAAGGTTTCAAGATCAGACAAAATCACAGACAAACCTGTGGCAGTTACTTTTAGTATAAGAGCATTAGGGTTGGACGTTGGGGGTACACTGGGATGGACTTTGGGGGGAACATACTGTATGTGTGGAAATTGGGAGAACGTTGGGATGGGCATTGGAATGGACATTGAGAGAACATTGGGTTGGACGTTGTGATAAAAATTGTGTAAAACACTGGGAAGGACATTGAGAGAACACAAGGATTTAAACTGGGTGAACACTGCAATGTAAACTGGAAGAACAATGGGGTGAATATTGAAAGAACATTGGAATGGACATTGGGAGAACATTGGAATAGGCATTGGAATGGACATTGAGAGAACATTGGGATAAAAAATATGAAAGCATTGGGAAAACACAGGGATGTAAACTGGGGGAACACTGAGATGTAAACTAGGTTGAGCTCTGGGGTGGATATTGGGAGACCATTGGGAGACCATTGGGAGACCATTGGGATGGACATTGGGAGAACATTGTGATGGACATTGAGAGAACACTGGGATGCATGTTGGGATATGAATTATGAAAACATTGGGAAACACATTGGGAGACCACATATGTGAATTGAGAGAACATTGGGGTGGACATCGGGAGAACATTGGGGTGGACATCGGGAGAACATTGGGGTGGACATCGGGAGAACATTGGGGTGGACATCGGGAGAACATTGGGGTGGACATCGGGAGAACATTGGGGTGGACATCGGGAGAACATTGGGGTGGACATCGGGAGAACATTGGGAGAACATTGGGAGAACATTGGGAGAACATTGGGAGAACATTGGGGTGGACATTGGGAGAACATTGGGGTGGACATTGGGAGAACATTGGGGTGGACATCGGGAGAACATTGGGGTGGACATTGGGAGAACATTGGGGTGGACATCAGGAGAACATTGGGGTGGACATTGGGAGAACTTTGGGAGAACCTTGGGATGGACATTGAAAAACTGGAAGGACAGTGGGATGCATGTTGGGAGAACACTGGAATGAATATTGTTCTAGAAATGATGAAAACATTTGGAAGTACACTGGGAGAACACTGGGATAGAAATTATGATAACACTGGGATGCACATTAGAAGAACGCTGGGTTTGACATTGGGAAAACAGAAAACTCCATCAGACTTGAGGCAGAAACCCTGGAGCTCTGAAGCAGACACCTTACAGGCTGCAACCTTACTCTGGCTGATCACAGCTGTATTCACATACAATTGGACACAATCACCCATTTTATTGTGAACGATGATTTTTAAATGATATTAAGTTGGTCTTGGACCTTAGGGGTTCTTATTGTTGCACAGCACTGGGGATGATTTCAATAGGAAAATCAGTGCAGACCTAAATCAGATGAACTTTTAGAAGAAAGGCATGTTTACAGGGAAATAGTATTTGTGTCTTTACAAAGGATTTACATCTGCAATAATATCCAAGTTATTAGGCTTACGGATCCTTTCCTTTTACTACATACAGTCATAACTATACAATAAATAATATTTATGGAGTGAATGCTGTGCTTAATATTGACTTATTTACAGTCTACATCTACTGTGCATTGTCTTTTATTGTCCTTAAGGCAACATAAATTCTGTAATGAGATCTAATAAAAGAAATCAAAGATGATTTGTCCTAGCTAAATTGACGTTACTCGTGAGTATATTGTATACACCAACCTTGAGCAGGTTTCTTCTCTCACAGTAGGGCATGTGCTGTTCAGTGACCTCTTTTTGCGTATTGGAGAGCTTGTTTGAATGTCCGGTTCCATTCAGGTCAATTCGTTTGCCTGTTGTGCACAGCTTACATCAGCCAGGGTTATACGTAACTGTGTGTCTTATCCATTGTGCCCACAATAGCGGACTGTTTGAATGTGCGCATTGGAAATCAGCAGTGGAGAATGAAACTGCTTAAACTCGGTCACTCTTTCTCTGTTGTCCTCCATCATTTTTGCTCTGTGATACCCCCTATGCTTTATTAATTTTTGTAGTTACTTATGTTTTTTTTTTTGTAATGCGACTCCTATAAGTGGCTTAGTGGTTAGCACTGTCGGCTTGCACCTCTGGATTCCGGGTTCGATTCCTGCCTCAGGGTCTGTGTGCATGGAGTTTGCATTGTTCTCCCCGTGCTTGGAGGATTTCCTCCGGGCACTCCAGTTTCCTCCAGTAGTCTAAAGACATGCAGATTAGGCTAATTGGCGTTACCAAATTGCCTGTAGTGTGTGAATGAGCGTTTGAGTGTGTGTATACAGTATGTGTGTGCCCTGCGATGGATTGGTACCCCATCCAGGATGTGCCCCGCCTCGTGCCAAAAGTCTCCTGGGATAGCCTAGCTCTCTGGGATAGCAGGCCCCTGTGACCCTGTGTACATGATGAAGCGGTATAGACGATGACTGACTGACCCCTACTTTCAATGTGAGCATATAATATAATTTTAAAATCTTATTGTAATAATGTCATGTCATAGGACCTAGTTCTTTTACAAAAACACACATTATTCAGCACGTGCTTTTAAGAATTCTGACCCCTCTTTGAGAAACCGTTAGGCAAATTCTCATAATTGAGAATAAAATCTCCGCCTGTTAATGAAGGCCGATAACAGTTCTTATCCGTATATTTACACATGCAAGACATGAAGATGAAGATGAAAATGAATGATTGTTATACATGCAAGGTGTGCCAGTATTATAATAGTGTCTTTCTCTCTCTATCCATATTCCACAGCACTCATTAAGAGTGTTATTTCAAAATCACTGCAGCTCATTAGAATAATGCATGTCTAGCTGTAAAGTATTGCAGAAGACTAGCTCACATATCTGCACGATCAAAACGATTATTGCCGTTTGAATCTGAATGCAGAGGAGTAAACAGTATCTCATCACTCGTGCTTGGTTGTGTGGTAACGTGTGAAGTCTTCAGCTGGATCTAATTGACGCACGGCTAATTGCTCTTGGCTGTTATCTGCCAGGCTGTTGGATCCATTTAGAGTGTAACGGTGTAGCGGGGAAAAAAAAATAAAAAATACTTTTCAAGCTCTTAACTCTTAGAACAGGATGTTATTAATGTCCATATAGAAATTCGCTTAGGTGAGAGATAGAGCAGCTTGTTTTTGTGTGCATGCATGAGTGTGTGTGTGAGAACAAGAGAGAATTTGTGTATGGCACAATGGTTCATGATGGCAACTAGCTCTGTGTTCTCATATGCTCGGTAGGAGATCCGATGATCAGCCGGAACTGTGCTCCTCAGGGTTAATCCAGTTTTGATGACCACACTGTTACGTACACAAGTCAGCCATGCTGTTCCTGGAAAAGGGCAGAACCATTGCGCTGACTGGAAACTCACTTCTCACTGCTTTGTGTGATAGATTGTTTGCAGATTGTCTACCACCACTCACCAACACTCTCATCGGAGTGTTTACTCATGTCGTCTTTGAAAACGTACAGTAACAAAGCAAATATTTTTTGAGTTTTCAAACTTGATTCCTCTCAAAACAGAATGAAGTGCAAGACTCGCTGTCTTGTTGAAAGTCTCGCAGGCACAAAAATATAGGTTGCGAATTGTTATGTTATATGTACGTTGCTATGCATTTGAATGATTAGACGGTTAGACATGCGTTTAATCATCCTGTAATAATGCGATTTAAATATTAAGTAAAGAACACCATCAGGCCTGTGTCATGCCATCCTGAGACCATTCACGAGTGGGGTTGCTTCTCAGCCAAGCGATGGGACTTACTCATAATTTTGCCTAAGAACACAACCATGAATAAAGAATGGTACAAAAACATCCTCCAAGAGCAACTTCTCCCAACCATCCAAGAAGAGTTTGGTGACGAACAATGCCTTTTTAAGCATGATGGAAGCATAAGGCAAAAGTGATAACTATTGTAAGTGGCACAGGGAACAAAACATTCAACTTTTTGGTCCATGGCCAGGAAAGTCACTCACCCTCTATACCACTTAACCCTGTTTTCAGGGTCATGGGGGGCACGGAATATATCCCAGGAGACTTAAGGCACAGGGGAAGCGTACACTAGGGTGCCAGTTCATCACAGGGCACACATTCTTAACACTACGGGCAAATTGGGAATGCTAGTTAGCCTAATCTATATGTGTTTGGTGTTTGAAAGGAAACCCACATAGACCCTAGGCGGAAATCGAACCCAGATCCTGGAGGCATAAAGGCGACAGTACTAACCACTCTACCACCGTGCAAGTTCATCCAGATCTTGAACTTGAGAACTTGGAGTCAATCCTCAAGTGGAAGGTGGACAAACGAAAACCCACAGATTTTGACCGACTCCAAACGCTGATTAGGCTAGAATGGGCTGAATCAGTCAGGACGTGGCCCAGAAGTGGATTGACAGCATGCCAGGGTGAATTGCACGGTCAATACTGCAAATATTGACCCTTGGCATAAACTTAATGTAATTGTCAATAAAAGTTTTTAGCATTTGTGAAATGCTTGTAATTAAACTTCAATGCAAACTCAATGTGCACAGAGACGGGAATCGAACCCGGACCCTGGAGGTGCAAGGCGACTACACCATCATGCCGCCGTACTGAAGCAACAGACTTTGTGAAAATTAATATTTGTGTCATTCTCAAACCTTTTGGCCATGACTGTACATTTAAGGATTTAAGGTTTGGGAGTTATAGTTAGGGAGTGATGGTTAAGCACTCCATAAGATTAGGAATTTTCGCAGTTACAGTTCAGGAAATATAATTTTGGAGTTCACAAGCTATGGTCGAGGAGTTCTGCTTAAGCAGTTACCGATAAGGGGTTATAGCAAATGGGTTGTGGAGTTATTAAAGAAGCATTTATTATGGCATTTAGATGACCATAGCATACTGGAGAGTTTTTTAGTTTCTTGAGGTATTTTTCTTTTTCAATTTTTATGAAAGTAGGATTAGCTCTGATCAGCATGGTACATCATGGGAAAGAAATCGGCCTGTGATGTTCAAATAATACAAATTAATAAATAAAATCTATGGTTTCCTTATACATATAATTTACACCTTGCAGGTTAGCTGGTGGAATAGTGTCTGGCATGTGACACTCTTAGTGCTGTGGTTCGATACCCGGTCAGAGAGATTAGAGAAAGGGGCTTGTATGAGCCAGTGCATACCTAGTGCTGATCCCAAGCCTGGATAGATTGCAGAGGATTACAGCAGGAAGGCGTCTGGTGTAAAAACCTGCGCCTCATGAAAAATATGTCTACCTGGTGAACTGCAACGCCTCCCCCCCCCCCCTCCAAAACGGGGAGCAGACAAAAGAGAATCAACAACCACTTTTTCATAGTACATCCTAGTGCCTTGAGTTTTTCAGACTTGAATGGGAGCTCCAGCGTAAACTACGCAACATTAACCTTCTTCTGACAGCAAAAAGCATTTTTCCATTGCTGGTTTCCACACTCCCTCCAGGTCAGTATTAAGTGCTGTAGAGATCTTAAGATACTTCCTGTCTCTAAGCTTTCTGTCCTCACTCTGGCTACACAATATCCCCCTGCTAACCGGATAACATACTGTACATCTCCCGCTAATGCGACTTCCAGGCCTGGTCTCAGGGTGGGAATATTTGAATGGGTAAACGTTGACATCTCAGGGACACTGTGAGGAGAAGATGGGGCATAAAGAATGAGGACATTTGGGGACTTCATGTCATCCTTCCAGTTTTGTTAAGATGAATAATGTACTGTTTTTATTCAGTAAAGGGATTATGTGGGCACAACCTGTCTATAGATTGAAAGTACTATGAAAAAAGTCGACATAGATTTGAACACCATCTGTTGTGTGTGTAGTGATCAGACATAAGATCATAACTTATTACTTCCTGTCTCTTTGTAAATAGCATACTATATGCTCCCCTGTGTTGGCTTTTTTTGTCCTGCATTTTGTTCTTTCCATCCATCCATCCATCCATCTACGAACCTCAGTAGTCCAACTAGGGACCATGGAGGCCAATGGGGACCTTTGTATTTATTTCCATTTGTACAACCGTGATAGAACCTCTGGCCAACATTCATCTTGGTCTTTGGACTGTGGAAGGCACCTGGAGGAAACCCACCACGCATGGGGAGAATATGCAAACTCCATGCACACAGGGGGAATCGAACCCAGAACCTTGAGATGCAAGGAGACGATGCGATGTCGTCATTTTGTTCTTTCTCTTTAACTTAACCATCAAATCCCATTCTGGAGTAAATTCTTTATCCTGTAGTAAACATGATAATGTTATTATTGGATAGTGGCCCGATTTACCACTAGAAATTTCCTTCATAGTATTTTCATCGGCTGCCCAAAGCACCATCGCCGCAAGATTGCTTATCCGGGTCCTCAGGAAGATCTGCGTTTGGCTTCCTTTTTTTGTTATGTGTGCGGTTGAACTGTTGAGTCTGGCTTGGGGAATATATTAGTGATGTGGCAGCGTGGTGGATCTAAGTCTAGTTCTCTGGAGATGTTCTGCAGTCTGGTCTGAATCACCCTCGTCTGCTCAAACATTTGTAAAAGAATAAAATGAGTGATACTCACGGAATCTGCTTTGTGTTGACTCTGTCAGAAGATCGCTGTGTGTTTAATGGCAGTTTAAGTGCATTTTGAATGGCTGTATTTTACGAGTAATGAACTCCATCATGTTCCCTGTGTAAGTGGTGCCTGCTAGACTGTGTGTGTGTGTGTGTGTGTGTGTGTGTGTGTGTGTGTGTGTGTGTGTGTGTGTGTGTGTGTGTGTGTGTGTGTGAGAGAGAGAGTTCAGATCAGATATCACAAATGGAAAGGAAGGGATCATGTTTTCTTTTTCTTTATATGGTGTTTGGATATGAGCCACTCATCAGCAAAGACACTTCATCCATCCGTTTACCGAACATGTTTCTCTGATTAGGATTGTAGGGTTCCTAGACCCTATCCCAGGGAATTCTGGGCCCAAGCACCAACAAACCAAGGATAGGGTGGCAGCTCATCACAGGACATAAGCACACACACACACACACACACACACACACACACACACACACACACACACACACACACACACACACAGACACACACCTGAACACTCAATACAGTGTTGCTGGAAAAGCCAGTCCATCTAGAATACATGTCTTTGGATTGTGAGAGAAACCGGAGAACCCGGAGGAAACCCACCATCTACCTGGAGAACATGCAAACTCGAACCCTCAACCCTGGAGGTGTGAAGTGACTCTGTTAACCACTTCATCACCATGCAATGTTACTTACAATATAAAAATTGTAAAAAGTGACTTAATAACTGAGTGACTTGTAATAATTACTAGGTGGGTGAATGAGTGAGTGTCATAAACGGTTTGTGTCCTAATGGGAGAGTGAGTCAGTAAATGAGTGGCTTGAAAGGAAAATATAATTCGGTGGGATTATATGAAGCTTTTCGGTGTAAGGTTGCTGTAAGAATAACACCGCAGGTCTTGACTTCGACTGGGGGCTTCGCCGAGGCATCTGGGCTCCTACCACAGCTGTTTATAGTTCACTCTGCTGAGCTGAACTGTATTTTATGAGCCACTCAATCCTCTGCCTTCAAGGCTTGGTAATTTGTGGACTGAATATCACCGCATAGGGTGTACAGTTTTATTATTGCTGGAGTCAATCTGATGTCTGTTTCTGTGCTCGAGAAACTGTTTATGAAGCAGCCGATATTTCCACTTACAAGTGTTACCTGGGAACAGAAAGAGAAATGTAAGCTAAAGCATTAAAAAAAAGCGGTTTACCTAAAAGATCAAAGAGAACCTTGGATGGCAGCTCAGTGGCGTAGTGGTTAACACGGTTGCCTTGCACCTCCAGGGTCGATGGTTCGATTCCCGCCTCGGGTCTGCATGCATGGACTCCCTGTTCTTGGTGGGTTTTCTCTCACAGTCCATAGACATGAAGATTAATTGAATTGGCAGTGCCCAATTACCTGTAGTATATGTGTGTCCCATGCAATGGATTGGTACCCTGTCCAGAGTCTCCTGGGATAGGCTCCGAGCTCCTGCGACACTGTATACAGGATAAGCAGTGTAGAAAATGAGGATAACTTTGGTTTACTTAACTCAGTGAACAGTGAAAGCACATCTGTTCACTCACTCATCGTCCAGACCTCTTTATCCTGTACACAGGGTCATGGGGGAGCCTATCCCAGCAGACTCTGGGCACAAGGTGGACTGGGTGTCAATCTATTGCAGGGCGCATACACACACTTAGTCACAAACTATGGGCAAATTGGGAACGCCAGTTCACCTAGTCTGCGTTGGGATGAAACCCACCAAGTCCACGGGAACATGGCAACCCCATGCATGCAGACTCAAGGCGGGAATCGAACCCACCACTCTGGAGGTGCAAGGCAACAGTGCTAACCACTAAGCCACCATAAGTCTGGATCTCTCTGTGAATTGATGTTTTCTTTGTTGCGCTGATTCTTGGAAAGAATGCCAGCAAACACGTAACGATTAACGCCCAAGTTGCAACCAATAAACAGGTTAAAAGAGATTTTTATAACGTAGCAAGTGCCAGGCGCAGAACATTCGGCTGCTGCAGAGCGCTGAGCCGAAACTCTGTAGAAACTCGGGTTCACCATGGCAGGAACATCATCTACACATTTGTTCTCCTTGCCGTAGAGAAACAGTTGTAAAAGCCGTGAGTAAAGACCAACTCGGAGCCTGCCCTCTTGAATCACACTTAAAGCATTATTGCCCCATGAATCATACACACTAAGCCCCCATGAGCCTAAAGGGAAGTCGAGATGCGTTCGGTCCCGTTGCCTTGCGGCCTGCATTCACCGAGCGAGTTCAGATCAGCGCTTCCTTTTGTTCTACTGCCATCTTTTCCTTTTGGAATTACACGCCATGACAAGCACATAATCATAGTTGCATTGTTTAAGGGTTGTGGAACAATAGTAACAGTCTTCATATGAATGTGTATAAAACTTTTTTTCTTTTTTTTCCTTCCGAACCAGAGCCGAACACTTCCCTGCTCTTCACAAAGTCTCATCCGGGGATATAATGAATCACTAACGAACACGCCCGGGTGGCCTGTTTAACCAAAACCTACAGTAAATCACCAGAGTGCTGCGCATACAAATACTCATATGCAACCACACACTTGTTTGATGTGGGAAAATCAGCTTGTGTATATGTGTGTGTGTGTGTGTGTGTGTGTGTCTCCTTACCCTCCTTGGCATGTTTTTATGGTTATTATTCATCATGGACACTTCATGCTACAGTAGCTTGTTAATTGGCGGAGGCAGAGACAGCAGGGAGAAAGATATAAAAATATCTTCAGATTGTTTGAAGCGCTTCATTGTGCTGCATTTTCTGTGATTTGTCTTTATTTTGTGTCCGTGGTTTTGCTTTCAAGATCGTGTCTTTATCCTGACGGATAAAAGCTCAGTGAGAGCGTTTTAAATCTTTCCTAATATTTCGGCAAGCTCAGTTCGGGCAAGAGTTATTCCTATAGTTAGAGTACATACATTATAATCCCAATCTGATTAAATATCTTATTGATGCATTAAAGAATTAAATATAGGGCTCTGTATGAAATGAGTGAAAACGTTTGTGTTCACATTCTGACAGAAATGAATGGTCCGAAGGTAAACCCATCCGATTTATGTAAAGCAAAACATGGATTACAACTGTGCTGAGCATTTATTCCATATTATATTCTGCTGTTTATTTTAGGATCGCTCATCGTCTGTATCGCTTTATACTGTATACAGGGTCATGGGGGGCATGGAGCCTATCTCAGGAGACTTTGGGCATGAGGCAGGGTACAACCTGGACAGGGTGCTAATAGCAGGGTCTCATTCACACAATATGGGAAATTTGGCAACGCCATCTGCATGTCTTTGGACTGTGAGAGGAAACCAGAGTACCCAGAGGAAACCCACACAAGACCCGAGGTGGGAATCGAACCCGGAACCTCCAGGTTCAAGGCCACCATCCTCATAAAAAGGTTGTCTTCTGGTCCGACCGATGTTTGCCTGCTCACTGCTTGAAAATTTAAGTCTGTTTAAATTTTCATGCCTCATATACTGGAATACTAACCATGAGTGGAAACGGGTTGATGGAATTATTTCACACTTTTAAGAGACAAATTCATGTAGACACGGATATGGATAATATAAATGCACACTTTTGAGTTTGCTACGAAAATTGTATGAACGTAAAAAAAAGATATATATTAATGATCAAAATAAAATGATAAAAATTCATATTGAAATATGTGGGACGGTGCTGTAGTGGTCGTCTTGCAACCTCCAGGGTCTGGGTTCGATTCCCACCAAACTCAATGTGAATGTGTGTGAATGAGTGTTTCCTCCAGGTTCTCCGGTTTCCACCCACAATCCAAGGACGTGTAGATTAAGCTAATTGGTGTATGCAAATTGCTCATTGTCTGTGTGCATGAGTATGTGGTGTGTGCATGTGTGCCCTGCTGCGAGGGAGTGGCATTCTGTCCAGGGTGTACCCGAAAGTTTCTGGGATAGCCTCCAGGCTTCCTGCGACCTTTGCAAAGGTAAGCAGTATAGAAAATGAATGCACGAATGAATGAATGAAGGAAAGAATGAATGAATAATATTAAAATAGAATAAACAAAAAGCTAAATAATGGCATTAGTTTGTAAATTAACAATAAAATAGTGTCACTCAGACCTATTGACTCAACCGTGGGTTAAACTCTGGTTACATAGAGCAGATAAAACATTCCTATTAGCATCAATTTCGTTTCAACATAACAATGGAAAAAAGAGAGAGAGAGAGATGGAGATTAATGAAGGAAGATGTGATGCGGAGAGGTTGCCATGGCGTCCTAAGGTTAGTGGTCATTGATGTGGTCTCACAGCTCCATGACGGCCATGTGGATGTTTGTGTGTGTGTGTGTGTGTGTGTGTGTGTGTGTGTGTGTGTGTGTGTGTGTGTGTGTGTGATGTTGCGCTGGTGTGAGGACCGTAGTGCCGTAATGAGCAGACTGGAGATCAGCTGCGGCTCAACAGCTCAGGAGTACACTGCTCCTCAACACACCAATTACAGCTGCAATAGAAAATAAATAAATAAATAAAAAGTGTGCATCTCTAAGCCTGCAGAGACGCGCCATCTGAGGTGTTGGGAGTAAAAGCTTGGGCCTGAACTCACACGTTGTGAAATGCTGTAGGAGGATTAGAGATCGCAGTCGTTCTTACTGTAGGTGTTAAAGCCATTGGATTCATGCTGTTTATTTATTTATTTATTTATTCATTCCCGTTCTCAGCTCTCAGCGGCACGTGGCACGGTTTATCCGCTCCATGCAGCATTGTGTTCGAGTGTGTTCTTCTGGCTGTTGTGATGATGAATGATTTATGGCAATGAATACAAAGTGTGAAATGGATCAAATCAGTTATTCCACACCATAATTTGTACGTTTTAAGTGCTTCAAGAAAAGAAATCGCACACCTGCAGTGCTGGTTTTAAACGAACGACGACTCTGCTTATTGATCGATTGTGCGCTCAAGCTGTTAGTGAGTAATGATGGGTGATTTGGGGTGGGGTTTTTCTTTTCTTCTTCTTTATTCCATATAGGAATAACCCCTAGATGGTGACGTGCTGTACTGTAGATGTGACTCACAGACTTTATTTATATCTGCACCTCAATACCTCTACTCTAGAATCTGTGCCATACTCCTGGCATATACTGTACTGTACATCTAAAGCATGTATTTTAGTATCTATGATAAATGATACGCCGTTACGAGAATGACAATCTTCAGACTCCTGGACATGAACAGATTAATACTAGAGTGAAGAGATATGGAGGACATTTTACTACACTGCTAGTCCACAGGGTTTCTGAATAGTCTGTGATCGTCTGGAAGGCACATTGCTTGTGTTTAGGATTTCCATGACAGTCCAGGAGCCGGGCATCTGTGTCTTATTATTTCAGTTTATTTCATCACAGCTGTGTTTGATGGTTTGATGGATCACTTGAATGAAATAGCTTTAATCCGAACTGCCTATAAATAATGTTAACGTGACCCTGCTGTGTTCAGGCTCTTAATAAGTTCACACAATGAAATGGTTCACATTGAAATAATGTTCATGAAAAAAAGAAAAGAAAAAAAAATTCAAACGAAGGGAGTGTGTGGTATTTATTATACAGTGACGGAAGACTCCGGATACAACCCCCTGTGGTTGTGGTGATGCCCGTGTGCCCATGTGGTTTGCTGGAGCCTATCCTCGGAGACTTGGGGCATGAGGCGAGGTGAAACCTGGGTGCCAGTCTATCGCAGTGCATACATACTGTATGGGCGCGCACACACACACACACACACACACACACACACACACACACACACACACACACACACCCACTATGGGCATTTTGGGAACGCTAGTTAACCTAATCTCCATGTCTTTGGACTGTGGGAGGAAACCGGAGGACCCGGAGGAAACCCCCCCCCCAAAAAAAATTGTAATTGTGTAAAAAAAAATTTAAAAAACCTTACCTCATCCAGCTGTAGTAAACACAGCATTGTAGGTGTTTGTGTTTCAGCCACAACAGCCTTCTGTACTGTCTGAAACATGAGACAAACAAAACATCATACTGGAGAGTTTCCTGTATCGGTGTGTAGTAACTGATCCGCTACAGTATTTCCTCTGCAATGGACTTTTGTTTGTTTGTGAAAATCTATCCTGATGGGCTTACGGAGACTTTCAGTGCTTTCACTTTTCATTAAGCTACTTGCACAGTAGTGTATTCATTTGGAATAATCGAGTCCAGTACAGTTTATCTCCACAGTTAAAGATTTCCGTGAACCGTACAGTAGATATCACACAGTGCTGGTCAGGTCCCCTTATTTGTTATCCGTTAAATTGGGTCACATACCTCCGGGGTCCTGCTGTGAGCTGTAAGTGTTGTAGTTCTAATTTCAATTATCAATCAATGCAGTCGGAATAGAGAAACCGTAAAGGCTCTCCTTTCACAATCCTTCAGTTACATCACACACCACCGGATATGGCGACGAGCTCTTCTTGGACGTCGATTGCTTTTCAGTGTGTCACAATTGACATGCAATGCGTGAGTGTTTTTTGTTTTGTTTTTTTTTATTTTAGAAAAAAAAAGTTTGACCTCCTGACTTTTTTTAGAAAAAGGGACCAAGCAATGTGAGAGAAATGAACTGGTTTTGTTTTCCAGCGTGTCACCTTTTCTGCATGTCAGATATGAAAGCAATACAAAGACGTCCTGCTGATTGAATATCTGAGCAATGAACTGCATGGTTTGCTTCTCAGTGTGCTAGATTTCCTCCATTTCACTAATGAAAAGCAATTTTTGTGTGTGCTGTATTTTTTTTTTTTTTTCACCACCAGTGTGCTTGCAGTGTGTTTGCCCTGGCACAGAGTTTTCTTTATACATTACAATACTATTAGAGAAAGGCTACTTGAGAAGAGCTATTTTAATCAGAGACATCCTCAAGATGATTCTGTGACAAATGCTTTCGATTACATTTATCTCATTATGCATCTGAGATTGAGCCCACAACCTTCCGATCAATAGGTCAACATCTTAACCACTGAGCTCCCCCTAATTAGTGATCTTCACCATTTTCTCTATTACTGTATGTCTTGGTTGAAATACAAACAGAAGAAATGTAATGCTTTTTACGCGCAAGTATATTTGCCTTTCAGACACGTTCTTCTTCGTTCACTGTTGCAGTTTAAAGCACATGGATCTATCGGCCTGTTTGCACCATTTTCGACACATGTGGTCCAACTGATAAACTACCACCTGTAATGGCTCGGCTGGAGATCCGTGAGCACAGTTCGATACATTTTGTAGTAACCTGATGCAGTGTGCTATGGGGGCAGTATTTAATATTTATATGATGCCAGACCCGTCTGGAAATAAGGCTCTGGTTACAGACAGGTACAGGTTATATGAATGAATATATTCTAACTTAATAAGCAGGACTCGGGGCATTGCCTCATCGTTACAAGCTCTTACATCGCTGGGGGCCCAGTTCCAGCCTTGACAATTTCTGGATGCATATACAAGTATGACAGAGAATATTGTATTAATATTACGGCTGTCAATATTAACGTGTTAATCTAGAAATGTAATGCATTTATTAATGCAAATTAATTATATGACCAAGTTTGACCCTAATGGCTTTCCATTTTCCACAGTTACCTGGTCATGTCACTCACTCACTCATCATCTATACCACTTAATCCTATATTCCCAGTCACGTGGGGCCTAGAGCCTATCCCAGGAGATTTAGGGAATAAGGCGGGGTACACTCTGGACAGGGTCCCAATCCATCACAGGGCACACACATGCACACACTCCGGCCAATTTGGGAATGCCAATTATCCTAACCTACATGTTTTTGGACTGTGGGAGGAAACCCACCAAGCACGGGGAGAACATGCACTCTCCATGCACACAGAGACGGGAATCGAACCCGGACCCTGGAGGTGCAAAACGACAGTGCGGACCACTACACCACCGTGCTCCCTTACCTATCTATGTGTAATAGTTAATATTAAGATAACTGCAGAGACATAACTAGATGTGCTGAATGGCAAGTTTCATTATAAAAAGCTTCTAGATGGAAATTTGGATAAAACCAAAGTTATGTTCTCAAGCCACCTTCAACAGGAACTATTTTTACAAGAATACATTAAAGGTAAGCTGTGGGAGTGGTGGCTCAGGTGGCTAAGGCCCAAGGTTGTTGAGCTTTTTGATCTGAGGATCCGGGTTCAAGCCCCACTGTTAGTTCATTGTGATTAATCACAAACTATGACTTTGATTAACTGGATTTTTTTTTTTTTATTATTGATTGACATCGCTTTAATTTCTAAATTCCGCGACAATTCATTTAGGGCTTATCTCCAGTGACCCGAGTGCCAGTCTTTGTATTAGTCATGCAGAGTACATGGCACGTAAACATAAAATACAATTAACTAATTGCACCAGACAAACCAGTGTGTCTGTGTAAAAGGTTGTTTGAATGTATAATCTCCATTTTCCTGACCTGTCTTTACATGTCTGAGTGGTGAAAAGAATGCAGAATGTTTATACACAGAGGGAGAAATTAAACCCATGTTGTGCAGGTATTCAGCTGCATTCATGTATTAAACCTATATGAGCTCACTGGTGCTGTTATAGCTTGATGGTTATAGTATGTCTCTTGTGGGTCGCAAAGCCAGCCAGCTACAAGGCCCATTTTCTATATAAAGTATCGTTTGTCAAAAGCCATCTTTTTTGTGATATTTCATAGTCTAGACTTTTTTCTAGGGCAAGGTATTTCTTCCATTTTCTTGAGTTCAGGGTTTTCAGTTTATCATCATATTTCACCATAGTATTTAGCATATGGAAATAGATTTGATTAAGTAAATCTCAGGTTTTTCTATACTGTATTGTGTTAAAAATATAATGTTAATGCGGTATATCTAAAAGCACTGTCTAAAAATTGCATGTGCTAATTGGATAATGCAAGGTATTAATGGCCATCCTATGTAAAGTTTAAGCAACATCATATCACATGTAGATCAGCTATTTAGTAAGAATTTGATGTGGCCTACTGTGCTCATAACTTCTTTTATTGAGATGGCATGCACAATAGAGAGAGAGAGAGAGAAGTGCATTAGGATAGAAGGGAAGAGCACAAGGATGCCTTTTAACAGTTTGTTAATCAAATAATTTGATCCATGTGCTTAGACACGAGTAATGGCCTTAGCAAAATGCCATTACTTTGTGTTTAAATGCAATGGAAGTAAAAAATAATAAAAATGATATTTAAGATCATGCACTTGGAAGGCGCCGGACAAACAAGTCTAATCCCCCACCGCTGGAGGCTCAGAGAGAGCTGATTGGCCGAGCTCTCTCTTTCTCTTTCTGAGGCGAGGAAGGGAAGGCACTCTAGCGCGCCCCCATCAATTGCGGCTCTAGCCAATCATGGGTGTCTGTGAGCTCACACAGGGGTGGTAGGGGGATTGCGGTGTCCTCCGAATGTGTTGGTGCTATTGGTTGGTCTAGCAGTCGTAGCCTTGATGGGGAAGTGCCCTAATGACGAGTGGGAATTGGCTACGACTAAATTAGGGTGAAAATCAGGAAACTTTCCAGGGGAAAAAAAAAGTCCAATCCATGGAAACCCCATCCCAGAACCCACAACACCAAAAGGACCTGCTGCTGCTAATATAAAACACCCTTCCAGTCAGCAAGGCCAGTTTGCTCTCTTGGCAACAGATGGCTGCGGCATCCTTGAAATTATGATCTCCATATACTGTAGTATGGTGAGGAAGCGCCAAGAGTACATTTTCAATGCCAGCAAATTCATCTTTCCCATCTTTCAGTCTTTCGACATGACTAAAATAATGTACGTTTTATTTCGTAATGTAACTGGCAGTGTGCCCATAAACAGTTCATATTTAACAAAATGATATAATATAATATTATATAATGTGAACTGATGTCAGTAGATGGGTTTTAAAACTTTCTATAAGCCTCTATAAAGCCATCATTCAGAAATCTAGAGTCAGTTGAGAGTTGGTTGGATCCCAGCGGTTTGGACAGGAAGACGTGAAGAACTGCTCTCCATAATTGGCAGGGTGAGCTTTCGGTGGTGGTCTGGCTGCCAGAACTATAGGCGTCTTTATCAGCAGGGAGACGTGGAGCTATTTATAGCCTATGAGTAGTATAGCTACAGCCTTCCTGTCACAGCCAGGCTCGGTACCTACATACACACATGTTGAGAGAAGGTGCTAAGGCTGCCGTAATAGCTTGTCACTTGTGTGTGAGGAGGGAGAGAGGGATATCGGGGTGGAGGAGGAGCACCCGGCGAGAGGCAGATATAGTATGCTTTTTGAGTTAGCTTCGTGCTGTCTGGATGTGATTTTGCGAGGTATGGCTTGTATGAGAAAGGTTTGGCTGATATAGATTAGGCTGGAGGAATGTTATTTGTTATTGAGGTAATAGGTTGAGACTTAAATCCAGGCATCTAATTTCTTAGTTAAATGTTCCTTCAATGCTTCAGCATACAGGCAGTCATTTTGCCCTTTCATTTTTCCCTAGTGAGTGAACAGGGAGTGGAATGGAGGTATAATCTTGTTAGTCAGGAATTCAGGGCCAATCCCTGTAGCTGCATACCACTGAGAGTATAAAACCTATGAAACAGTTAAGTGTGTAGTACATACTGTAATCTGTAAAAGTTGACTTGTGGGACTGGTTGTGCTACAGGAGCCATGGCCTTGAGGCGACTTTGCCGATGATGTAATCACCTCAAACCAAACCACTGGATTTGAAAATACCGTAAATTACGGTACATGAACCAGTCTGGGCAATTACTTATTATTATTATTATTATTATTACTTTCACTTCCTGTAAAAGTAACCATTTTAATGGAACAAGAAGTACACTTTCAGTGTTTATTATTTTCTACACATTTTTGGCCATATGTCTAGGTATGATTATGCAAAAATGTAGTCTGTATAAATGAATGCTGTCAATTATTTTAAATATTTTTTATCTATTTAATCACAGGCATAGACAATTAATAACAGTTTTAAGATACAGTGGAACCTCTGAACACTAATGCCCTCCAAAATGAATTTTCATCTTAAAAAATTAAATAAGTTGCTATACCAAATCCAATGTGCTGTAACACTGAAATAATTGAACACCGATAAGGCTGATCCTGTGTAAATGCCCATTTTTGGCAGGTGCTAATGAATATTAATGAGTGTACATATTGGCTCTGTGTCTGTCATGATGGTCGTTTTGCAGAAAATTGTCTCAGGTCACGTGATCTTACTGCCATGGAAGGGAGGTTGGGCCTAATTAGCATACTAAAGGTACAGGCTGCACAAAACTATATATATGTGCAATAAATAATTCTATATCCTTTGCTCTTTGTAGTGAACACAGATTTTCAGTAGTCAAGTAATTGGGAGGAACCATTCTGTGGCCATGCAACAATTTCTTTTGCGTAGATTGTGATCTTCAGGAAAGGAACCCAAAAGTAATGCATGCCAAGGCAATAGCGGTATTACCCAACATTTTTATGAATAATCTTCTCATTTAACGTGTACTTGTGTAGTCTGAATCTATCTTTAAGAATTCTATTTAAGAAATTCTTTCGTTCGGCACACAAATGCCAAATGCCGGCTAATTTGCACGTAGAGCGCACTGATTTTTTTTACACTGATTTTTTTGTGTATGTGTTTGTTTTTTGCGTTTTGTGCAAGATTTAGTGAAGACATAGCACTACATGTCCCAAGAAAGCACATAGCACTACATGTCCCAAGAAAGCACATAGCACTACATGTCCCAAAAAAGGGAGCCACTTTCAGGTTCGCTAAAAAAACATAAATTGGGTTAAGTGAGAGTTAATGCCTTTTTATTTAATTCACATGTCTTTTCTAGTCTTGATTGTTTTTATATGGAAAAATATGATTTCAGTGTTAGAAATTGATACATTGGTAATATTTTTGGGTGGCTGGAATGGATTATCTGCCTTTACATTATCTTCTATGGGAAAATGTGTTTTGCAATATGAATTTTTGTCTTATGAACTCGCTCCTGGAACGGATTAAATTCACATGTCGAGGTTCCACTGTATTAGTACTTGAATTTACTAGTATTATAAACATGCAGTGTTGGAATACGTAAATGCATGACAAACTGGTTAGAGGAAACATAGTGTATTATGCAGTTTTATAATACTGTATCTGAAACATAATATTTAACAGATGTTAACTAAAAAATCTCTTATGTAAATATTATCCACTTGCAAGCACTAGTTGAAACGACCTATATGCAACCAAGGTCCAGTCCACCCAAATCTTTGGCTAGCAAAAAACTGTCCCTCAGTCAACAAATACCTTGCCAAGAATGAAACCACCACACGATTTCAACTGATGATTACAAACAAGTGACTCTCGCATTTCGGAACCTGGGATCTCAAAATGTTTCTCAGGAACAAACATGACTTCAGATTACATTAAACAAGACTGATGACAGTTCCACTTGGCTGCCATTGGTTTTTGGTGTTTCCACACTCTACAGGATGTTGAGTCATAAATTGCACCCCCGCTACAGGATAATCTGGTAAAGTAATTGTTTTAGATCAAACAAATCAAGGATTTATTGTATTGTTTTCAGGAAGGATGAGTCATCCTCATAATCAAGCCAGTGGTCTTCTATTTTGACTCATGCATTACTTTTGGGTTCCTTTCCTGAAGATCACAATCCACGCAAAAGAAATGGTTGCATGGCCACAGAATGGTTCCTCCCAATTACTTGACTACTGAAAATCTGTGTTCACTATAAAGGACATAGGATTCTGTACCTAGTATCCCTATAGAATTATTTATTGACGATTGGTTTGCATATATATACTGTATATTCTGTATCAATGCAATCATGCAATAGCATGATAGAGGAGTTTTCTCCCGATAGTCCATGTTGGCCTCATTAATGGTTGCCAGTGTTGCAGTTATCTTTTACGAGGACAATAATCATTTACAATAATCGTTTAAAAGGACACAGTGTCATTTATGCAATATATTACTTTTGCAACGTGAGATCCCAGGTTCCCGAGAGGCGGGAGTCACTTGTTTGGATTTGTAATCATCAGCGGTACCTCGGCTTAAAGAAATAAATCCGTTCCAAGAGAATCCGTCCGTCCGTAAGGTGAAATTTCGCATTGCCAAGCGTGTTTTACTGTAGGAAATAATTTAAATGCAGATAATTATATTACCATGAAAAATATTACCAATTTCCATCACTAAAATAATATTTTCGCATATGAAAACAAACAAAACATTTAGAAAATAAATTTAAAAGAAGTAAGGTGAAAGGTGAAAAATGTATAACATTTTCAATTGTGGCAAAAATTGGTTAATAAATACCTTATCTTTATGATCAAGTTTGACCATAATGGCTTCCCATAATCGCAGCACGGTTACCTGGCTGTGTGTAATAATAGCACGCTTAGCACAGAACCGTTTAGCATGTCATGTTAGCATTACCCATTTAAATCGGTTAATAAATATCTTATCTTTTAGATTCTTTCCGATTTTTGTCATAAATTTTTGATAAAGTTTTTTTGATTGATTGATATTATATCCACAAACATTATTTAAATACCTTTATGCTGCTCTGAACTGATAAACGTCTTCAGTGTTTCAGCTGTTGCTGTTGTATTGTGAATATTCAATGTACAGCTTGTTTCCTTTACTTAAAAAAAAAAAAAGCCATTTTTGAGTGTGTACTCATCAGTTCCTGGTGACACAAGTTTGTCATTAGGCATAAGTAATGGCACACACATGCAAGTTAGTTTAGTACAAGCACCCCTTGTGAAACATCTTTACACTGCTTAGCGCTAATAAGCTATTTTCTCAGTGAGTTCCAAGCATGTACAAATGGTGCTTTGTAACGCTCTTCTTAACCTTCTTGAGGAGCAACAGGCACCTTGTTGTCTTCATTTCTTATCTAGGTCAGCAGTCTATTCTCTCTCTTCTCCCAGCTTTTGAAGTGATATCCCCAGTCTAGTTTTTTTTTTTTAATGATTAATACCTGACAGTTATTACTGGGTTTCTTGTGGCCTTTGAAGACAGCTGCAGTACCTCAGTGGGAGTGCACTCTCATGCACTGATGTAATCTACAGACTCACTTCCTTCACATTCAATTAAAGAGTTTTTAAGACGGAATCCTGCTGTCGGAAAAAGCAAGGGGTAAAGGCCTTGTTTCCAGAGACGCAGAATCATTCGAGTCAAGCGCTTCCTGACTGAGGATAAAAATTAAGATTTTCTAGTTCAGTATGTATTTCGCATTCTTGGTAGAATTTGTTATTCATCTGAATCGTTTAATAAACGTTCTGCATGTTTTTGTAGTGAGGAGACATGCATCTGTGGGCATCTGTTTCGCTCCATTACAGCAAAGGGGAAATAAATATCCAGATGCTTTTGCTTTTGGTGCTTAATATACTTTCAGCGCATGAATCCACTTCAAATGTTTGTACTTACAGTGCCTTGTAAAAGAATTTGCCCCTTCCTGCACCCTTCAAATCTCTTCAGACTTAAATGATTGAGATCATCAAACAAATTTTTATATTACACAAAGATTACCGCAGGAAATACAAAATGCAGTTAAAAAATACGATAAATAAGGCATTATTAATGAATTGTCATTTGTTTATTATTATTATTTTACTTGCCACACCTGTTGAATCAAGAAATTACTTAAATAGAACCTGTCTGACAAAGTAAAGCATTCTAAAAGAACTTGATCTAAAAGAATTAATGAACAGATGAGAAATAAAGTACGTAAGATGTATTACTCTGGAAAGGAGTGGCCAGCCTACCAAAATCACTTCAAGAGCACAATGACAACTCATCCAGGAACTCATAAAAGAATCGAGAACAACTTCTAATCAACTGCAGGCCTCACTTGCCTCAGTTAGGGTCAGTGTTTATGATTCAACAATAAGTAAGACTGGGCAAAAATCACCTATATGGGAGAGTTCCACTGCTGACCAAAAAGAGCACAAAGGCTTGTCTCACATTTCTCAAAAAACATCTTGAATATCTCCAAGAATTGGGGGCAAATATTGTGTGGACTGATGAGACAAAAGTTGAACTTTTTGGAAAGTGTTCGTCTCGTTACATCTGGCCTAAAACTAACACAGCAATTCATAAAAAGAACATCATACCAACAGTCAAACATGGTGTTGGTAGTGTGATGGTCTGGGGCTTTGCAGCTTCAGGACCTGGACGACTTGCCATGAAAATCCTGAAGGAGAATGTTCAGCCATCACTTCATGCCCTCAAGCACATTTGGGTTATGCATCCAAAATACACACTAGCAAGTCTATGGTGTCATTAAGGTAGATGTTTCTACTGATTGGGGGCAACCTTACTGAGTGAGCTTCATTCAATTCTCAGGGACATTATTATTATTATTATTATTATTATTATTATTATTAAACAACACTCGAGTGAAAGCTTCGACCTCATCTTGGTTTCCTGGATGCAGGTGTCTAAGCATAAGGCAATACCTGCGTTTGTATTGATAATCTTAATAATAAGCCCGTTCAGAATACAAAAGCGTCATGTGACCACCTCAACTGAAGCAGCCTGCCCAGATCAGATTGAATTTGAAATGAGAGGGAAGGTGATCATCTGTTCCATATTTGCCATGTAAACACTTGATCTGGTCAGGTCTATCTTCCTGGAATAAATATTTTCTTTCGGCTCATGTTTACCCGACGTGGAGGGGGTTAAATTTTTTCAGACGTGTTTCGGGGATGGAAATTTTCCTTCCAGAACAACTCTTCCACCGTGCTTTACTACGCACTTCCTTTCTTCTGGCTGAGGAAGAGGCACTGAGTGGCCAATGATCTAACCAGTCGTAGGTGAGACCAAATCATAAAAAGGTGGAAGATGGAAAAGATGGAAATCATAGATTAACCTCAAGATTGGGGGTGGGGTTAATTATATTATAAATGTGCAATGTTGGAATAAAGAAATGGATGAAATACTGGTTAGAGGAAACTAACCAGAGTTCATACAATTTCATAATATCTTAAACATTAACATATGTTCAATTTAAATCTCTTGAATGGAACCAGCACTGCATGCAGTCGCTGGGTAATATGGGGTGTGGCAACCCACTGACAGTGGGCTTGAACCCATATTCTCAGATTCAAGGGCCAACTACCAAGAGCCTTAGCCACCTGAGCCACCAATCCCACATCTTACAGTTAGTGTATTCTTGAGCACACAACTACGATTCTATCCAAATTTCCATCAGTAAACCTGGTGATGTTTCCTTATTATCAGTGCTAAATGTGCTATTATTACGCGTGCTGCAATTGTGGGAAGCCATTATGGTAAAACTTGGTATATGGTAAAGAGTAATGCGTTAAAATTTCTAGATTAATCACATATATTAGCACCATTAGCACAGTGATATTGAAAGCCCAAATTAATAGTTTCTCAATTCTGTTGAGGAATCAGAAAGATAAGGTATTCATTAACCGTTTTTTGCCACAATTGAAATTATTTATAAATTGTACCTACTTCATTCTATTGGCCATAGCACGAAACTACCCTGACTTATTATGGCAGGTCATTACATTATACTGTCCATGTAAATGCATCTATTGTTTCACTCGATCCTTGGTGTTCCATTTGCTGTTTTTATTATTCTGATTACAATGAAATTCATGAATGGATCATTTCTGTGGTTAAACAGTGCAGTGTTGTGAATGGTCTTTAAAAGAAAAAGCCGAGGTGATGAATGCTTCAGTGGCTGATTTGTTGCTCCTCTTGGCTCCGCTGGGCATTGATGCTCTGACCTCTTATAACAGATAGTCGCCCTTGCCTTTATACATCACCAGGGCTATTAACAACTGCATCCCGCTGAACCTCAAGGGGGAACTGCTCCCAATTTCTCCCAAGTTCTCTCTCTCTCTCGCTCTCCCACACCCACACCTCATACCGTTCACACAAGCTCAGTAGTGGTGTGATAATTGGTAGTGGTGTATGTAGTAATTGTATTATTCATGTGACATTTCCAGTCTGTACTGAGCTGCTCAGTCCGTCGAGAGTTTCTTGAAATTTTCATACATCATCTATCATCTATGCAGGGTCCATATTTATACATGTCAGTGGACATTTAAATACTATACCAGACCTCTAAAGGCATTCCCAGAATGCTTCCACAAAAGACAGTCCAGAGAATTCCTTGTCTCCTCGCTTATTATCATATCTTTCATAGTGTGTAAGCTATTTAGTATATTATAATCATGGGCTTGTGGCTAAAATTAAAAACAAACACTGATAAAGTAAGTTTGTTTTTCTTGCAGTAATGCCCTGATTTGCATTTCATGAGTTTGGGGAATCTGCTGTTTAAGCAAAAAATTTGGGAATGTGTACACTGAAGCAAAAAGAAGTCATTTTACCAGGGAAAATAAGGTTCTCTCAGTGTGGTACTGTACATAAGAAATATTGTGTGTGAGCGTGTGTGCGTACGTTTGACAGGTACTGAACTGAACATTAAAATACTGTTTAATAAGAAAATAAATGTGAGAAGGCATATTATTATCTGCCCATGTGTAACTGTTCATGCGGCTCTTTAATAATCAGAATCGGCAGCCTGCTCACTTCGTGTTATTTACTGCTGTCAAACTGGAGCTTGTGCATTGTTGTAACTCTTGAACATGGGTTTGCCAGCTTTGGCACATGTTGCTGCATGTCTGTGGTTGTATAAGTGAAAACAATATTGCTACAATTTGTAATAATGGTTTACAATCTGCAAGTGGATATAATTTAGAAAAAAATTCCCCCTCGGGTCTGTGTGCATGGAATTTACATGTGGGTTTCCTCTGGGTACTCTGGTTTCCTCCCATGCTCAAAAGACCTGCAGATTACGGTAATGGGGATTATGGGGTTCCAGAATTGCCTGTAGTGTGTGTGTGTGTGTGTGTGTGTGTGTGTGTGTGTGTGTGTGTGTGTGTGTGTGTGTGTGTGTGTGTGTGTGTGTGTGTGTGTGCTCTGCAATATACCTTCCTTTTTCCCTTAGTCTCCAGGGAAAGGCCCCAGGCCCCCCACGACCCCTCATAAAGCAGTATGAGTGAGTGATATATTTGCATTAGGAGCGTTATATAATCCTGCATGTGGTACACTCTCTATCTTTTACACGGCACAGCATCTTGTGTGATAGGAGCAAAATGTGTTGTTGGTCTTTCAGCTGCTCCCGGCAAGGGGTCGCCACAGCAGAGCATCCAATACACATATACAAGCCTTCAACAGGTTTTTTTTACACTGGATGCCCTTCCTGATGCAACCCTCCAATTTTATCCTGGCTTGGGACCGGCACTGCATTCAGTGGCTGGGGTTTGGGCACTTGCTGGGAATCAAACCTGGGCCTTCCGCATGGCAGGCAAAGCACCTACCACTGAGCCACCAGTGCCCTTTGTGCGATGGGAGCAAAATAATTGCTGGAACCCAATAAAACCCTCCTTTTTTTGTTGTTTCCCCATGGTTCCCCCTGTCCCTGCCATTCACAATCCACAATTCACAATTCTCTGGTGATCTCTTGATTGAACTGGTAGCTGCGCATAGTCTGGCTCAAATAATATAACCAAAACAGACAGACAGGCTGATGGGCACACACATACACATGCTCCCGTACTTCCAGATCATTTTCAGCTGCTCATCTGACCTGACACATGACAGAATTGCCTTGCTGTTTTATCTAAAAATGTCCCGCAGACTGCCAGGTGGATTTGATCACTGCCCTTTAGGCCAGTCTGAGTTCTTGGCTCCTTAAAACACATACCTGTAAGCTACCATGCCCTGTCTGTGAGCTGATCTCTGCAATGTATCCTGATTGTAGCACTTTGTGGTAACATTAACATTAAAATTAAATAAGCTGGATAACACTGTTATACAGTGAAGGTAATGATCATTACACTGGTTCATTAATAAAATGTATTCCATCCATCTACCCATCTTCAACCGCTTATCCAAAACGAGGTCGCGAGGGTAGCAGTTCCAGCAGGGAAACCCAAACTTCCCTTTCTCTGGCCACCCCAGCCAATTCAGACTGGGGGTTCTCGAAGCATTCCCAGGCTGTCTGGAGATATAATCTCTCCACCTAGTCCTCGGTCTGCCCCGTGGCCTCCTCCAAGGTGGACATGCCAAGAACCATCCTTACCAGATGCCCAAACTACCTCAAATAACTCCTTTCCGCGCAAAGGAGCAGCGTTTCTACTCTGAGTTTCTCACGGATGATTGAGCTTCTCATCCTACCTCTGAAAGAAAAGCCAGCTACCCTCCTGAGAAAACCCATATCAGCCGCTTGTATCCACAATATTGTCCTTTCGGTCATGACCCAACACTCATGACCATAGGTGTGGGGAGAAACAAAGATCGACCGGTAGATCGGGAGCTTTGCCCTTTGGCTCAACTCTTCTTCGTGTCACAGTGGTGCGGTAAAGCATCTGCAATACTGCCCCCACAGCTCTGATTCTTCGGCCAACCTCACGCTCCAATGTCCACTCATCCATAAACAAGACCCCTGAGATACTTCGGGAAATGACTCGCTCCCTACCTGGTGTAGACAGTCCATCATAAAATGTATTAAAATATGCTATTTATAAGATTTATACAAATTCCTGTTTAATGACACTGTGATTACTTAAGTGCATTTTCCGACTCTAAATTAAAGGCAATCTTAAAACCATTATCTGACATTATGTACACTGAGCCACAGCTGAACCAACAGTATATCAGCCTGTGAAGACATCAATACAACCATATATCCTTAAAAAAATGCCATAAACTCATGAATATCACTTACTCTTAGGAAAACAATTACAAAAAATATGGATATGGATTATATGGATTTGTCTTAGGTGTACGTAAAGTATAGCAATGGAAATATCTTTTGTGCATGTGTACATTTCCATATCCAACGTAGAAGACAGATTTGACAGGCTTTTAGTGTAATTGTTCCAGAAGTGTGCAGAAAGCAGAGGAAATAGGCATGCTCTGAAACGTGATCTGCATCTTGAGTTCCTTCTTTCCAGCACTACTCTTTGCCGTAGTAGAGCAGTTTGAAAATTCGATTAAGTGTTAAATTGCGCAACCTGTAATTAGCACTAACCTTTATGAGTGCATGTATGTACACGACTGCACGCCTATAAATATCCATAATTCATTCTCCTGCTTCGCTCTTTCTGTGTCTCTTTCCTGTTTTTACAGTGCTGTATGTGCAGTCGTCATCACTACACTTTTCCAAAGAGCCCAAGTCTCAGGATGCGCTGCACGGTCGCAGCGCCATGCTGCGCTGTGAGGTCAGTGGTCCGGCTGACGTGCGATACTCGTGGCTGCAGGACGGCCAGGCAGTGCGGGAAACCGAGCGGCGCTTCGTGGAGGACGGAAACCTCAAATTTACAGCAGTGGATCGCCGTCTTGACGCGGGCAACTTCCAATGTGTGGCGAGAAGCGTGACCTCGGAGGACGTGGCCACATCCAACAACGCCTCCTTCAACATCAAGTGTAAGTAGATAAGACCTGCCCCGTTTGTTTGCGAAATGCCAATGCTGAATTTCCTTCTTCTTTTATGTTTAAGGAAATCTAGTTTGCCATTTTATATCAGATCATTCAATATTTTCCTATATTTTTGCACTCTTAAGTGTAAAAGGGAAGGTAGGGGAAAATGAGTCCTGCAGTTGGCGGTAGTGCAACTTACTGAAATCCAGCTACCATTAAACAACAAGGAAGATGAAGAACTTTCCACGGAAGCAGTTATATGTATTTATATACCAAGCATATGGGTTCATCCTCAGCAGCTAGTGGCCTCATTTGCAGCATTTCGCAGGCGCCCTTATCCAAAGTGACTTACATTTTTATCTCATTATACATCTGAGCAGTTGAGGGTTTGGGGCCTTGCTCAAGGGCCCAACAGTAGCAAATTGGAGGTGGTGGGGTGTAAACCTGGGACCTTCTACTGAACCGTAGTCCAATACCTTAACCACTGAGCTACACCTGGGAACAGGAAGTAGGTCGTCAGGAATACATGGACAACATGACTGTAACCTTCAAAAGCACAAAAGCAGACTTTTCTTCAAGAGACACTGCAATCTGAAATATCTCCTTTTATGTTCCCAACATTCATTTTCTATGTTCAGATTAAACATGCAAATGATGAATATTACATATTATATATATAGATGATACTCACTTTCATCACAAGGTGTCGGAGAAGCTCAATGGGGACATGTTGAAAACATTTATTAATCCATTCATCGTCTATACCGCTTGGGGGGTCTGGAGCCTATCCCAGGAGATGGAGTACACCGTGGACAGGGTGCCAATCCAATCACATACTACTGGCAATTTAGGAACGGCATTTAGCATAATGTGCATGTCTTTGGACTGTGCGAGGAAACTAGTGTACCTGGAGGAAACCCACCAAGCACAGGGAGAACGTGCAAACTTCATACATGCAAGACAAGAATCGAACCCTAAACCTGACCTTGGCGGTGTAAAGTGCCAGTGCTAACCACTAAGCCATTGTGTCACCAGCCATATTAAAAACATTACTGAAAAAAAGACTGGTTTGTACTAGATTTGTGTGCAGTGTAGAAGCTTCTCCCTGGCCTAAGCTGCTGATAGGGGATTTAGTTTGTCTCTGCGAAATAAGTCAAGATAATCTCTTTCAGACCATGGGGTGCTTTGTACATCTTTTCTACACCTACACGAGCACTTCCCTCGTATGATATTACATGTCCTCTCTGAACATTCGAAAAATTGGCTTGATGTACCACCCACCTCCGTTTCTCATTTCTTCGCTTTGTGTAACAGAGTGTCGTGCTCTGTTCTCAAAAAGATGCTTTTGTGTTTGGAGTTACCATGGATGGGAATCTTGCTTGCAGCTATGTAATTATTCGAGTCCGCATGATCAATGCTATTGCGTTTACACTGGATTTCACATGCTCTTCATTCGCCAAACCATTGTACTTTTTCAAAAGCACTTTCTACTTAGAGGCGTCATCTTGGTTTTTGGTGTGATCAGAAACATCAGATCCCACTTGTGTTTCACACGTGACTAAAACCAAAGCTTTCTGTTGCACTCATGTCCTAAATAACAGCCCTGTTTTTTCCATGGACAGACGCCACTCTCTCTCTCTCTCGCTCTCATTTCTCCTCCTGTTGGATTGATCTGACATATTAATGCTTTGGCTGAGAAACCCTGGAGCTAGTAAGAAGTCTGACATTGTTTTACTGCTCTCGGTTCCAAAGAAGAAGAGTCAGAGAAGATGGCTAATGTTTAGCGACTTCTAGTAGATGTCTTTAGATCTTAGTCCAGAAACAGTCTGGAAGTTCAACA
Organism: Clarias magur; assembly: GCA_013621035.1. Lineage (NCBI taxonomy): Eukaryota > Metazoa > Chordata > Actinopteri > Siluriformes > Clariidae > Clarias > Clarias magur. Next base: position 1,938,516 of record QNUK01000097.1, on the reverse strand, counting down.
AGAGCCAAAGACAATGTTTTTTCGTTTCCTACTTTGAATTTCTGTACTGTTTCCTGTGTACAGTAGGTCTGTGAGGTTTAAAATGCAGGATTCATCATTTACATCAAGTAGGTTTGGGTGACCATGGGAAGTAATGCACCGTTAAGAGTGAAATGTAGTAGAGGGACTACAAAGTCTGGTTCATGCCTTTTTTTCATACTGTTGCAGTTTACACATATAATTTCACAGAACCGCTTTGAAGTCTCCATATAAAAACACATCCTCATGCTAATACAAATAGGTGTGGGACTCCGAATACTTTCAAGTTAAACCCTTAAAGTGTGTGTGCTTAGGAGATGAGGAAGGGGGTTACGTCCCAAGATACACACAATAAATTTCTAATCTTGCCCACCAAATATATTTGTGTGTTAAATAAAAAAAAATCTTGTGACCTATTTTTCAGGTGGGGAAAAAAAAGAGCTAGTTTATTATTCCATGACCATAAACTCAGCTCGTGACAACATCTGCAAATGATTTATAAAAGTAATCCTCCATTAGTAAGGTAAATATGTTACGCTGTAACCATGTCCAAAAAAAAAATACATTGCACTGCAAAATATAGAAAAATAATAATATGTTGAATACTGTATATATATATATATATATATATATATATATATATATATATATATATATATATATATATATATATGCATGCATACCCAGTACCGGGGGATTTTAGAGCACTTCATGCTTCTGTCTGCATTATGGAGCTTTATGGAGATTCCTTTTCCAGCAGGACTTAGTAGCTCCTCAGTGTGCCAAAACGAACACTGATTTGCTGACTATCATATTACTGTGCTTGATTAGACATGCAACTCACCTGACCTGAATACAAAAATGAAGCAATGGTATTGTCAATGGGAAGATGAGAAACCCCAGACCCAACAGCGCAGACGAGCTGAAGGCTGCTATCAAAGCAACTTGGCCTTCAATAATTCCTCAGCGGTGCCACAGGCTGATCACCTCCATACCATGCCGCACTGATGCAGTAATTTATGCCAAAGGTATTGAAGTATTGAAAAATAAGCAGAATTGACAGGTTTATTGATAAATAAACAGAGTGGCGTAGTGGTTTTTCCTCGTTTGTGGAGTTTGTGTGGAGTTTGCATGTTCTCCCGGTGCTTGGTGGGTCTCCTCCCACTGTCCAAAGACATGCAGATTAGACTAATTGCCGTTCCCAAATTGCCAGTATGGTGTGTATGTTTGTGCCCTACAATGGATTGGCAGCCCATTCAGGGTGTACCCTACCCTAACTTTTCCACAATATATTCTAACTTTTAGAGATGCAGTGTATGGTACATTTGAGAGAACGTATGGTATTTGTCTAATAAACTCATTTCTTTGGTCAACTCCACTTGGTGCTGTACTATGGAATCTGGGCCACTGCCTTAATTGACTTGAATACCCCAGTCAGTTGTTCAGAAAGTCAGAAGAGGTTTATTCCACCACCTGGGTGCCAGAACAGAGACACACCATGATGCATGTGTTTTGTAGCTTAAGGGTTCGTGGGTCAAGTTAAGCTGTGGTCGAGGCTCAAAGGGACCATAGCAGGGTTTGGAACGTGAGACTCCTGTTGCAATGCAGCTATGAAATACTTGGATTTATTAGTTTATGGTTTGGTTATTAACATAGCCAAAATCTGTTATTGTAAGAAACATGATGACAGCACGTCCACTCAGAAATTGCTGAATTTGAATAAACTATTATAGTGCAGTATCTTCCTGATAGTTGTTGAATATAATACATTTGATATAACATTCAATATATTGTATTTCCTATAGCAGTCCTCTGAAAAATCAGGAGGTTGATCTTTGACCTCTCCAAATTCTTAATCGATCTTGGAGAATGACCCCCTCACTTCTGTGCTCCTTCAGGAGCTTCATCAGACCAATGATATGCAAGTCCATAAGCACAGCGTCCAAAACAAAACCTGCCGAGAGTTCGTTTTTCAAATTTACAGTGTCTAATGAGGTTTGTAGAGTAGGTTCAGTAAGTTATCAAGTATCATAATATTCATGTGCTCTAATCCATTAGATCATCTGGCTGGCTGGGAACCCTTTTCCCAATCCTTTAGACAGCCTCCTATGACACTACTCAAGGACATGGTTTCGTTTGTTTTTTTAATACATTTTTTGTCATGTCCAATGCCCACCTATCTTGTTAGGGCACTAAGGGACCAGGGTGTAGGCTAACGTGTGCTCCGTCCAACTGAACTGCTGCTCCTGCATCGTATGGTCAATCTGTTTTCTCTAGGATCCCACTTACAGATGGCTGTAGCCGGGAATCGAACTCACAACCTTCAGATGATAGTAGTGGACAGGTTTCGGTCGCACCACTCCCGAGCCCCAATGACGTTATTCGTAAATTGATCTAAAAAATAATAGAGATTACATCTCTACCTTAATTCCACAACTCCTACATTAATAACTGCTCCTCACGACTTTGACTAAATGCCAGTTGGGAATTGCTTTAGGGTTGGCAAGCTATGAGCTATTCCAGATCACAGTGTGCAAACGAGAAACTCGTAGAGGTTCATTCCCAAGTGCGAGTTTACACAATGGCCTGTATGTTATGTGTAGTGCACTATTCACCAAGTGAAAGGCAAACTGAGGGTTCAGCCAGGCGGTCTGCCAACACACAGCTTGAATTGGTCAGTGGTTTGAAACTCAAATAAACTTAATTCGGATTATTAAGAAAATTCAACAATTCTGTTATTATTCGTCTGTATTGCTGTTTCGTCGTGTAGACAGCTTCCCAGAGCCAGCATACCAACAATGATGCTCTCATTTCTCTAGCTACCGCAGCTTACATCACAACAACTGTGTTTCTTGGCAAACTGAATATGTGTGGGCAAGTAATTTCATCTTACCCAACATACAGTGCTGTGAAAAAGTATTTGTCCCCTTCCTGATTTTTTTTTAATTTTGTTGTGTATTTGTCACATCTAAATGATTCAGATCACCAAACTAATTTTAATATTGCACACAAATAATTCTAATTAGGGGAAAAGGGCTGTTCACACCTACCTGGCCTTATGTCAAATAGTAATTCCCCCTAAACCCCCTAATAACTCATTGGGCCGCCCTTGGCAGCAACAACCGCAATTAAGCATTTGCGATAACCGGCAATGCGTCTTACACATCGCTGTGGAGGAATTTCGGCCCACCCCTTTTTTCAGAAGTGTTTTAATTCGGCCACTTTGGAGAGTTTCCGAGCATGAGCAGCCTGGTTAAGATCCAGATTTTGACTAGGCCACACCAAAACCGTATTTATTATTATTTCTTTTTCTGTTTTTAGCCATTCAGCGCCAGACTTGCTGGTGTGTTTTGGATCATGGGTCCTGCTGCCCAAGTGTGCGCTTGAGCTTGAGATCACAAACTGATGGCTGGATGTTCTCCTTCAGAACTTTCTGGTAGAGCGCAGAATTCATGGTTCCATCAGTTACGGCAAGTCGTCCATGTTCTGGAGCAGACCATCACACATGTTTGACTATTGGCATGATTTCATAGTTTCACGCTAGATGTAATGGGACGCAGTTCTTTAGTTTTTCTGAGTTCTTTTATGATCTCTATGGTGAGTTGTCATTGTACTCTTGGAGTAGTTTTGGTAGGCATGGCCACTCTTGGAAAGTTTCACCACTGGTCCAGGTTCTTTGTTTGTGTATAATGCCTCTCACCATGGTTCGCTGGAGTCCCAAATCCTAAGTAATGGCTTTTCAACCCTTTCCATATTTATACATGTACATGTTTGTTTCTCATTTGTTCTTGAATTGCCTTGATGTCATGCGTTTTAAGATCTTTTAGTGTGCTTCACTTAGTCAGACAGGTTATATTTAAGTGATTTCTTGATTCAACAGGGCTGGCAGTGATCAGGCCTTGGTGTGGACAGTGAAATTTAACTCAGCTTTCCAAAAGTCATAGTTCATTCATGATTTAGCAGTGGGGGTCCGGGGGTGTTTGCTTTTTCAAAGCACCGTACAAATGTGGCAGTTCGAATTAGCTGGACAAGTCTGATCCAAGTCCAGAAATTCTCGTATTTAAGTGATTCTCGGCCATGCCTCTCCTTATTGACAATATGTGGAGACCAGCACATGAGCATGTGTGAGATGTATAGCTGTTTATGTTTCTACAGCCCCTATCCCCTATTGCCTGTAATACTGTCATGTGGCACAGTCCATGCCACTTCGTTTATTTCCCATTTATTTACATTTTAGCCATTTGGCAGACGCCCTTATCCAGACGACTTACATTTTTATCTTATAACACATCTGAGCAGCTGAGGGTTAAAGACCTTTGTGGTCATGTGGTTTGAGACCTTCCAAACCGTAGTCCAATGAGCTATAAGGTCTTGTGTACACACACCAGGGTTTTTCTTTCCCGTTCACACACAAAAGAGACAGCTGGTGGACTGTAAATCTGTATCAACTGTCTTTTTCCAGAATCGATTACTGTACGTTTAATGCAATTACCAGGAAACAGGTCAGGAAACACTACGCACTGTAACATAACAGACGAAAAAATGCAGCGAATTATGAGACAAACATCACAAATGATTTACTATTATACATATTAACATAGCAACAGCATGTTTTCTCTGGCTTCGTGTACGTGCTCATCTCTGATGGATAGAGGACACTGGAGAGCACTGATAGCAGCGGCGCTTGGCTCAAGCATAGCACTATGAAGAGAAAATGTGGAAAGAACAGAACAGTGTATATCTGTACTCCATCTGTTTGAGGGCTGCAGCTAAACCCATCCACTCTGAACTCCCTCCATGAGCAGGGTTTGGCATCGGACACCAGGCTTCGGTCTCACTAACGAAGGGTACTTGCTTTCCCGGCACTGTTTTTGGAGCGACGGAACTGACCTGGGGGAGTCAGGAAACAGTCCGAGCTCTGTCTCAGGCAATTAATCGTAATTTATCGTTGTAATAAAAATGCACTCCGCCACAGACAAATAGCAGTCGAGGCTGAGCGAATGTTTAAAGGAGACGTGATGACCCATGTGCACGAGAGAGGATCTTGTAAAGTCGCCGTTCCTATGGAAACAATTTATTTTCTTCGCTCTTTTTGGCGCATGAAAGGGTCCAGAGTAATCACATGGCTCTACAGGCAAACCAACAGGTGTGTGTTTCTGTCAGAGATGCTTTCTGAGCTGAAAGGTCTCAGACAGCCACTTTAAATAAGAGACAGCTCTCCATCACCACACACACACACACACACACACTTACCATGTGAGAGAACAGATATTGTCCTTTTATTGTACAAAGCCTGACTGTTCGAAACGGGGACACATACCCTTGATGCCTACAGACTCAGGCTGATTAAAAAAACACCCATAACGCACTGAGAGCTCATACCTCAATAGCGGCATGTAATAAAAACAAACAAGATGCTGCTTTTATGCGTATTAATCTGTCCGTGAGCCAGAACACACCGCTACACACCACGGGCCCAGCTCAGAGAGAGAGAGAGAGACCAAAATGGAAATGAGGACGGCTCAGACTCATGTGTGCTTTGTAGATAAAATTCCGTCCAAAAGCGACACGACAGCTTCTGTTGACAAGAACAAAACAAAAAAAAAACCTTACTTGTAAATATGCATTTCTACAAAATTATTTTATCTTAATATTTGAACTTTTTTTTTCTTTTATCTTAATATTTGAACTTTGGCAAATGGCAAACCCAGCCGTCATTCGCTTTTCTATTACTTTCTAGAGATTTTTGACACATCTTGTCTCCGCGCTACTGTACGCTCTCCACCAGACGGCTTGCCCTTCACATCACCCTTTCCGAGCTAAATCCTATTGATCCCGCAGGATTCAATCTTGCCTCACACACACTGTCCTATATTAATCTTACACACTGGTGTGGCTGGCGCGTGGTTCCTGAAGGAATTAGAACGTGTAGGAGCAGAGAGGTATTTGCTCATGTTATACATGTTGTACAGTATATACACTCGGTGATGTGTGTGTGTGATCATTTCTGCGTATGAGTGCGCGAGAGTACGGAAAGAAAAAAGGGACTCAAATAACCAAGAGAATTTGTGTAATTTAATAGAGGTGATGCCTGTGTTTGTGTGTATTTGTTCATCTGGGGGTTTTCGCAGGAAATCTGAGATAAATCGAGGTGTGTAATGGAGCTGTGAACTTTATGTATTTGTAGAAATCCCCCTGAGTGTCTAATAATTCATATTCGTTATTAAACATGTAACTAGACCCACTTTGGGAAGGATGAAATGAAAACCTGGACTTCAGGAGACACTGACTGTGCTCCTAGTCCTTTTCTGATCTTCTGGTTCAAGCATTGATGTGTTGTGCATTCTGAGATGCTTTTCTACGGACCATACTCCTCTGACTGCTCTCACTGACGGGGTTCTCGCTGTCAGAACTGACGCTCGCTGCATGTTTTTGCCTTTTTGCATCATTCTAGAGACTTGGTCAAGAGATCAGCAGGTTCTGAAATATTCCAACCAGCCTGTCTGGCACCAACAAACATAGGTTAAAGTCACAGAGATCATAATGTGCTCCATTATCCTCTATTGTTTTCCATTCTGATCCTCATTAACTGAAGATCTTGACCTGAAACTGATTTTATCTACTGCACTGCTACCGCATGGTTCTGACATACCTACTGTAAAAAGCTGTTAAAAAAAAAAAAAACTCACACAATCTGATATTTCATTCGCCCATTTCATTGCCTCGATCAATCATTCGCCATGGTACAGTCTCGGCAACCTTATGCAACATTTATTTCCATCCGAGCTGCATTCATTTTTGCCCGAGATTGTGTATTGACGAGAGCATCGACCCGCTCCGTAAAATCATCTCCAGTCTTCAGCGTATCCCAAATGGGGTTAAGGTCAGGACTCTGTGGGATCTAATTAATGTGTGAAAATGGTTCCTCATGCTCCCAAAACCACCTCTTTACAAACTGAGCCTGATAAATCCTGCCGTTGTCGTCGTTGAGTATGGCTTTTCCAGAAACTGCACTCATGTGCTAACCTGGTCATTCAATATATTCAGGAAGTCAGAGCCACATAACGTTCCTGAGTCTAGACCTGAACAACTGGATCATAACACTGTCTCCAGAGGTTTGTGCAGTGGCCACTATGCATGATGGGAGTATCGATTAATGCGCATCCCTTCTTACCCTGATTTACCTATCGCTTTGGGATAGGGTCAATCTGAACTCATCAGACCACATGACCTTTTTCCATTGCTCCAAAGTTCAATCTTTAGGATTCAGCTTAGTAACAGAGCAAACTGAAGACTCATTCCGATTAGTCTCACTAACAGTCTTATTTAAGGCCACACGGCTGGTCAGTCCCAACCCTGTGAGTTCCTGTTGCATTGTGTCTGGAAATGCTTTTATTTTTACTGGTATAATTAGTAAGATGCCAGTTCATCAGGTGTATAAGTTATCTCCGGTCACGGTCATTTGTGATATTCTAACAAACATTTCTTCTGTAAAGTTAACAGTTCAACACTGTCCGTCCGGGTTTATTATTAGGGCCCAAGCACTACAGGGTGCGCAGGACCCTCTTGTTGTTGTTATTATTATTATTATTATTATTATTAACATCATAATGTTTTGCTTTTATGTGGTCCATTAGGGTTAAAAGAATTTTAAAACAGTCTATCAGCCATGTCATTAAAGACATTGACAGCTGATCCTTTACTAGGTTACCAGGTTACCAGGTGGAGCCTCCGCGGATTGGACTTGTTTGCCTGGTGAATCCCGCCTGGATGCTTGATCACATTAGGATCTGGGGAATTTGGAGGCTGCGTTAGCAGCCTTGGGCTCTTTGCATGGTGTGCCATCATAGGCTGTGGTGCACTGGGTGTTCTGATACCTTTCTGTCGTGGCCAGCATTGACATTGGTCCTCATGGGCATGGGTGAGTCTTGGTTGCCCATGATCCTGTCAGTGTCAATGTCCTCATGGGGTGTGGTTGAGTCTTGGTTGCCCATGATCCTGTCAATGTCCTCATGGGGTGTGGTTGAGTCTTGGTTGCCCATGATCCTGTCAATGTCAATGTCCTCATGGGGTGTGGTTGAGTCTTGGTTGCCCATGATCTTGTCAGTGTCAATGTCCTCATGGGGTGTGGTTGAGTCTTGGTTGCCCATGATCTTGTCAGTGTCAATGTCCTCATGGGGTGTGGTTGAGTCTTGGTTGCCATGATCTTGTCAGTGTCAATGTCCTCATGGGGTGTGGTTGAGTCTTGGTTGCCCATGATCCTGTCAGTGTCAATGTCCTCATGGGGTGTGGTTGAGTCTTGGTTGCCCATGATCCTGTCAGTGTCAATGTCCTCATGGGGTGTGGTTGAGTCTTGGTTGCCCATGATCCTGTCAGTGTCAATGTCCTCATGGGGTGTGGTTGAGTCTTGGTTGCCCATGATCCTGTCAGTGTCAATGTCCTCATGGGGTGTGGTTGAGTCTTGGTTGCCCATGATCCTGTCAGTGTCAATGTCCTCATGGGGTGTGGTTGAGTCTTGGTTGCCCATGATCCTGTCAGTGTCAATGTCCTCATGGGGTGTGGTTGAGTCTTGGTTGCCCATGATCTTGTCAGTGTCAATGTCCTCATGGGGTGTGGTTGAGTCTTGGTTGCCCATGATCCTGTCAGTGTCAATGTCCTCATGGGGTGTGGTTGAGTCTTGGTTGCCCATGATCCTGTCAGTGTCAATGTCCTCATGGGGTGTGGTTGAGTCTTGGTTGCCCATGATCCTGTCAGTGTCAATGTCCTCATGGGGTGTGGTTGAGTCTTGGTTGCCCATGATCCTGTCAGTGTCAATGTCCTCATGGGGTGTGGTTGAGTCTTGGTTGCCCATGATCTTGTCGCCAGTTTGCTGGTGTGTACTGCAGTTGGCGATCCGTGTTGTTGAGTTCACCTGGCAGTGGTGTTGATGTTACGGCTTATCGTTGTGTACAGTATGCAATATATTCATCCATACTGTAGTTATATAATCACTGACGACAGTGCTGATGTATTCTTCTATTCTTTTTGTATTATTTGTGCTGTTTCGTTTAAAACAAATAGCCTGTTCTGCTTCCTAGCTTAACAATAGAGATATTGTGTCCTTTTCTCAGTGTTTACTTTCACACTTCTTGATGTGCTGCCATTTCGAGTTCGCTCAGTAGGAGTGATGCGCTGTCAAGTGATGGATGATGTTCCCTTAAGACTCCCTGTCTCACTTTCCATGTCTCTGTATCGCAGTCTCGGTTAGTCTATCCCTTTCTCTTTCTTTCTTTACTTTCTTTTGAGCGTGTCATATTTTCACAAACCTACAAGCACATGCTCAATGCACACACATGCTCAATGCACACACATGCTCGGTACACACACATGCTCAATGCACACACATGCTCGGTACACACACATGCTCAATGCACACAGGCTCGGTACACACACATGCTCAGTAAACAGAATTATGGCAAGAATAATAGTTTATGCCATGTAAGATGTAAATAGTAATGTTGCATATTGTTGACATTTCAATGGTGAAAATCTCACGCAAAAATCATCAGCACATGTTCTGCAGAGTCTTCGTCTAGGGTGCAGTGTTTTCTTCACCCCTTCCCATCTCTATCCCAGTAATCTGAAATCTCTTACAACATACTCCCCATGCTCCATCACTCTTTACTTCTCACTTACTTCCTCTCTTTCTATCCATCCCTTTCTTTTCCCTTTCTCCTCCTCCGCAGTCACACTCTGTTAGCTCTGACATGCCGAGGTTTTTGTGAACAAAAGCAGACCTTTTTAGGGCTGAGCACCTCTTTATTCAGTCCCAGTATTCTTCACACACTTCTAATTAAATTACTCAAGATGTCAAACCAATTATATACAGCATTCAACCAAGCTCTCTCCTCTCCTCTTATCCCCCCTTCTTCTTATCCCCTTTCTTTCTCCTCTCCCTTCATCTTCTCTTATCTCTTCTCCTCTTATCTAATCTTATCTAATTTTCACCTCTCCTCCTCTACACTTCTCTTCTCCTCTCTCTGTTCTTCTCGTTCCTCTCCTCTCCTCCTTTATCTCATCTTCGTTCCTAACCTATTTGCTCTTTTTCCCATCATCTCCTGTCTCATCTCCTCTTTTGTCCTCTCTTCCCACCTAAAGTAGTTTCCTCTTCTGTCCTTTACTCTCTTCTCATCTCCTCCCTACACCTTTTTCCCCCTCTCTCTCTTCTTTCCCTACGTAGTCTCATTTCCTCACCTATTTTCACTCCTTTTCTGCTCTCCTCCCACTTTCTATCTTCTTTTCTCTTCTGCTCTTTCGTCCTCGATTGGCATTTTGTCTTTCCTTCTCTATTCACATTTTTTTTATTCCTCCTTTCTTGTCCTCTTTCCTCGTCTGTCATTTCTTCTAATTTTCCTCTATTTAAATGACTCGAGATGTCATAACGATTGTATACAGCATTCAACCCACCTCTCTCCTCTTCTCTCCCCGCATTTCATCTCCTTTCCATTTTTCTTTCCTCTCCTCTTCTTTCCTCACCTCTTGTCTCATCTCTCCTAATTCTTCTCTTCTCTTCTCTTCTCTTCTCTTCTCTTCTCTTCTCTTCTCTTTTTATACTCTATTCTCTCCTCTTCTCTCTCCTTTCCTTTCCCCCTCATTTAATCTCCTCTATTTCTTACTTCTCCTTTCTTCTCTTCTCTCCTCTTCCTCCTCCTCCTCTTTCTCCACTTATCCCCCCTCATTTAATCTCCTCTCTATTACTTTCTTCTCTCCTCTTCTCCATTTCCTCTTTCCTCACATTTTCTGCTCCTCCTTTCTTCTATCCTCTTTCCTCCTCGGTCCTTTCCTCTTATCTCCTCCCATTCTCTTTCAGTTGGTTGTCTCCCCCCCCCCCCCCCCTCCTCTCGTCTCCTCTCATCTTCTCTCCTGTCCTCCTCTCCCATTTCCTCGACTACTTTCGTCTCTCCTCCTGTCTCTTGAATTGTCTCCTCCTTTTCTCTCTTTCATCTTTTTCTTCTTCACAAACTTCAGGTTATTATTAAATCTGTCCAAAATTACCACTGAATCTAATTACCATAGCAACCCGCTCTAACGGTGAAGGTAACATCCGTACAGTACGTGCTCCTGGATCTTGGGTGTTCATTAATCTCCCTGATCCCTAAAGCAGCTAACAGGAAGCTGCCAAGCGAGCGCTCCAGTACAGACGCGAGACGAGCTGCTTATGAGTTCCTTTAGAGTTATGAGTCTATAATGAAAACGAAAGTGAGTTAGTATTCAGATGCTGGAAAGGAAGCAGCACAGACATCGAAAGGAAGTCACGTTTGAGTAGAATGCGCAAAATAATAAATGACGCGCGTTATACTGTATATTCTTTTCTGAAAAAAATTATTTTATTTTTTTTTCTTTTTCCTCTTTTTTTATGATTCACTTCATTGTGCATTCTTCATGAAGGCGATGTATTTTCCAGCCGCTCCCTGTACGTGTGTCTGAGGAGTGTGTGTGTGTAATTAACTCTCACTGAGTACAGTATATTCTCATAAACTTCCTCGTGAATTATAGAATGGATAAAAAGTCTGTCACCTTTAAGCAGTTCTAGGCTAAATCCGGTCAGGCTCGTCTGTACGAAGCAGCAGCTCTGGCGTTTCCCATCATCCCCCTAAGGGCTGCACTAGACAGGCCAGACTGTGAAATAACGTAACGTGACAACCCTATGTGCACCCCCTTTACTGTAGCGCATTCTTTGCATATTTTATGTGCTATAGAACTTTAATGCCTAAGAGCATTCAACGTGGACAGCTCAAGTGTTCGCTCTGGATTACCCCCCCCCCCCTCCCCCCTAAATCTAGGTCAAACAAACCGAGAAACAGACTAAACAGAGGCACAATAATAAATATATAATAATAATAATAATGCGAGTTGCCTCAGTGCCCTGTGATTTTCCAGCATATGATGAGGGATGGAGAGGCAATTGCACTCTTCAACAACCTAGTGCATTACTGTATGTGCGGTGTTGCTACAGAGCTCTTAAAGCCAAACCATACCGTAGTTATTCCTTAATAATCTGTTGGGTACATTTTTGCTCGGGTTCGATATGATTTTATGTGTAAATGATTTATTAATTTTTTTACATTATAGAGTGTACAGTCAGCAGCACGGTGGTTTAGCAGTTAACACTGTCGCCTTGCACCTCCAGGTCCCGGGTTCGATTCCCGCCTGAGATCTGTGTGCATGGAGTTCGCATGTTCTCACTGTGCTTGGTGGGTTTCCTCCGGTTTCCTCCCACAGTTCAAAGACATGCAGATTGGTCTAATTGGCGATCACAAAGTGTGTGTGTGTGTGTGTGTGTTTGCCCTGCGATGGATTGGCGCCCAGTCCTGGGTGTACCCTGCCTTGTGCCCAAAGTCTCCTGAGATAGGCTGTAAAGATGATGATGAGTGAGTAAGTGTACAGTGCCTTGCGAAAGTATTGATACCCCTTGAACTTTCCCACATTTTGTCGTAAATGCACTGTAATTGTAGCAAAAGGTGGTTTTACTGTACAAAGTATTGTCTCTGGGAGGATGAATACAAATGCACGCCACACTTTTCAGATATTCCTTCCACTTCACCATCATGTGCCACTTTGTGCTGGTGTATCATATAAAATCCCAATAAAAGGTACGTTTAACATGACAAAATGTGGAAAAGTTCAAGGGGTATGAATACTTTTGCAAGGCGCTGTTTGTGAGGCCCAGATAACATTTAACATTCTCATGAATTATCTTAAGGGCTGGAAAAAATATAGATTTAGTAGGTGTGTTCCTTAGGGACCGTTGTATTTTTTTTCTTTATTTTTGGTGTAGTATGTTCTGATCTTGTGAAATACTTTTCCTTTTTGTGTAATACCTTCGGGTTTTTTTTTTTTTTATCTGTGTGTGTGTGTGTGTGTGTGTGTGTGATACCTTATTTCTCACATATTATTCTTTCTTCCTTGTGAGTGGAGAGACATCACGAGATCTACCAGGCAGATGTTTAATCATGATAGACTTTACATTTAACTTGCTGTGTTTAATGCTTCGGTGATCCTCCTGTACTTGGTATTGTGTGTTTCACATGTCCGTGTTAAACACAGATATCTCGTAACTCCTCACAGCCGGATCCATTTACATTTTAGTGTGCAATATGTTTGCTTTCCTGAAACGCACTTCATCTCTCTCACCTCAGGGCTCGACAGCGGCCCGGTGACGCTGAAGGAACCGGCCTCCGTGGAGGAGATCGATGACGCTGAACAAATCACATTACAGTGCCAGATTGATGGACACCCAAGGTGAGCCAGTGGCGTCGGATCCTCTTCCTTCATTCCCGGTCACTCCGTATTTATTGTGTTTATAATACTGTAGGTCTTATAAATAAAACATATAACTGCGATAGTTGGCATCACAGTAAGGCATTATTCTCCTCTTTAAAAATACAACATTAAAAAAAAAAAAATCTTAATTATCTATGACTCATTGTGTGCCTTTGACTCTGTTAAAGAATGCTTAATGACTACACTCTCAGTACATCTTGATTTTTCTCCCCCTGACAGGCCGACCAGTAAATGGTTTAGGGATGGAGTTTCGTTATCGGTTAAGGAGAGAAGCTTCACTCTGAAAAAACCTGACCCCGTTAATTCCGGCACGTACAGCTGCTGCGCACGCAACGGAGCCGGACAAGTCTGCAGCAACACCAACTTCACCCTCAACATTATAGGTGCGGGGCGATATGTCCGAATCTACTGTACTGTACAACACTCGGCTCGTTTCCTCATATTTTGTTTACAAAGAGCCAGGCGATCGCATTTTCAGTCCAGTTTGTTAATCCACACAGTGAACCATTCAAGCATAAAAACATCCACCTTAAAGCATGACCGAGTGAGAACCAGGTGCAGATGATGACGGATGCTCAGGTGATAAATACTACACTGTATACTGCTGATGCCAAAGGCTGAGTGATTGGAACAGACGAGAGGGGAAATGAGGTTGCTGCGAGATATGATTTTTAAATGTATCTTTAGGCACTTCGCAGCCTGTCGCGGTAAATGATTTCTTTTATTTAATCCAAATAATTTCATTTAATATGAAGAAATGAGGCGTGGCTCAATCACACAGTACTTTTGCACAGTACAGTATATTACATGCAGTTCGAGAAAATAATAATTCCATAAGAAGTAAATTTTTTAGAGCTTTAATTTTATATATATATATGGTCTTCCGCGGTGAAATAGCGAATATATTTCTTCATCCGTAGTCTGATACTGAGTGCTGCTTCTGCCACCACTTTGGGCCGGACACGCACTCATCAATGTGTTCACCATCTCGTCATTTCTCACAATTGCAGCAACCAAGTTTCTCGCCGACTCACTCATCCTTCCTAAAGATGGCGCTGTGTTTCGATGAAGTCATGTTTCATTCAATATATCAGTTTTCAATCCATATATTCAGAATTCATTCAATATATATATTTTTCAATCAATATATTCGGAATCCATTCAATATTCTCACGTTTCATTCAATATATTCAGAGTTTTCATTAAGTTCTCTCATGAATATTTTCCTAAACGGCATGCCTATATATATATATATATATATATATATATATATTTTTTTTATACACGATTTATTATAGAGCGTAGTGAATATAGTTTAATAATAATTTTGGTCAAAATGTTTTCCATTTTTGCTGCTTTTATATTACATTTCCTTTTCCTTGTTTTACTTAATTTCTTAATCATTTTTTATTTATTTCTTTATTAAGTGTTTCCTCATTCGTTTCTTTCACTGTATATTTGGGAGGAATTGGACACGACTAAATTAGGGAGAAAATCGGGGAGAAATCCCCAAAATAATAATTATTCATCACATGTACTTATAGCAAGATTCTTCTTTTCACATATCCCAGTTAGGTATCTGGGGTCAGAGCACGGGTTCAGCCAGGTTCCAGCGCCCCTGGTCTCTAGTATTCACACTTCTTTGAGTGCACAGTAGACAAGCTTTTTCCAATACTCTGCTGTCCTGTTTGGGTCAGTCTGTATCCAGCGATCTGTAGCCCCAGATTCCTGCTCCTGGCTGACAGACATGGATCCAAATGTGATCCTCTGCTGTTGTAGTGTATCTGCCTCAGGATTTGGCATGTTGTTCATTCTGACATGCTTTTCTGATCACTACGGTTGTAAAGAGTGATTATTTGATTGACTGCAGATTTCCAGCTTGAACCAGTGACCTGGTGACCATTAGAAGGTTTTTTTTCCCCTTTTTTTCTGTTACACGAAATTAAAGATCAACCATTTCATGTGAACTCAAATTCAAAACTTTTCAGTCATTTTCATATGTAGACCTTTTCGTGCTTCTCATGCTGCGTAAGGCGGAACAGCAGACGTCGGTTGATGTAACGGTTGCCCGAGTGCAAATGCTCCTGAACTGAGCCGATGCTGTCAATCATTCAATCATTTTTCATTCGTATTAACGAATGGAGGATCCGAGTTTAATATTTGTTTAGGATAGCACTGTGTATGGGACGCTCCACCATTAGGGTTAATCATCATCATAGTCCTCACACTGACTAAGGTGTGTGTGGGTGTTTATCCTGAGCCTGTCTAACATCTTGAATGGAAGGAGTGTGTGTGTGTGTGTGTGGGTGCGTGTGTGTATGACTCCTCTGTGCTATGACCTGGTTTAGTGAGATGAAGGTGAGCACTGAGGGACTCTTCACGGCTGTCAGCAGCCTTTAATAACGCAGGCTATGAGCCGCGTCTGTAAATATTTCAAAGATGAGATGATTCCATCCACCTCTCCCAATCTGTCCCGCTTTGTCTTCTGTCCCTGCCGACGGTAACATCTGTTCTTATAACTAAATGCCAGCACATATGTGCACACACACACGCACACTCACTCACACACGCTCACACACACTCACACACACTCTGACACACTCCTCCATCTGTCTCTTTGTCACAGACAAGTCGATTCCTCGTGTGTTGGTGGCTCCAGAGGATCAGGTGGTGTTCAGGAACGAAGAGGCCGCGTTTCACTGCCAGTTCTCCTCCAAACCTCCAGCTGTTGTAGAGTGGTTCCACGAGTCAGAGCCCGCAGTCGGCAAGCCGCGGTCAGTCCGAGTCCCGCGCTGTCCCGTCCTCTTCTCCTCTCTTTGTCCTTTTCTTCACATACGTTCTCATCCGTTTTCCCTTTGATCTGTTCAACCTTTTATTCTTTCTTTCCTATTCTTCCTTCCATTATTCTTTTTTTTCTTTTTTTTCCGTTCCTCTTTGTTTTTTACACATCGTTTTTCTTTTATCAACTTTTCAGTCCTTTTTCATTTTATTTAATTTTTCCGTTTCGTTGCTGTACTTTTTAGTTTTTTTTCCTTATTTTTCACACTGCTTTCTTTTTACCATTTTATTTTCTTACCCTATTTCTGTACCTTTTGTTTTTGTTTTGTTTTATTTTCCTTTGTCACATTTAATTTTCACATTTTCTCATTTCCTTTTCTTTGTCTTTTTGTGTTTCCTTTTTACTGTATTTTTTCCCTCTTATTTTATATTTCTAATTCCTTCTGTTTTCTTTTTCTCTCTCTCCTTTTTCATTTTCTTTTAATTCTGAAATTTCAATAAAATATCCATTTATCTATCTATCTATTGTATCTCTATTTTTTCCATTTATATGAATATTGTTTGTCACACATTCCTGTTTTTTTTTATACCTGTTGAGACTTTTTTTTTTCACTTTTTCTTTTTTCGTTGTTTTCTCATTTCAACATTTCAGTTCCATGTTTTCTCTCTTTACATTTTATTTTCTATTTGCTTTCTTCTTATTTCATTTTTAATTTCATTTGATGTCATTTTTTACAACTGAAGCACTGCTGCTGTACAAGTCTGGGTGTATTTTTATTTATTTATTTATTTTTTACTCATAAAAATGCTTTTATTCGTGGAGCAGTGCAGTGTTCCTGTCTGTTTCCTCTCATGCTGTTTCAAAGACCAAGCACAGGGCAGCTCAGAGGAACTGCATTATACTAATTACGTGCAGGTTTGTCTGTTGCTCTTGGCGCTCGAGCTGCGTGTTTCTGCACAGGGGTCACAAAGATGACTTACAGCCCAGAGATTTAGTTTAATCAGTAAAGGTGTTACTGCGGAGATAAAACAGAAAAACACAAAGAGGCTCTGTTTCTTTCATGCTTCTTTCTCTTTGTCTGTCTGAAAGCTTGCATTGAAGATGTAGATGTGTGATTCTGCAATTTTTTAACTCTTCCACTTCTGTGTGTGTGTGTGTGTGTGTGTGTGTGTGTGTGTGTGTGTGTGTGTGTTTCAGGGTTTCAGTGTATGATAATGGCACTCTGCGCATCACTCAGGTGAAACCTCGGAACACAGGCCGCTACACTTGTGTGGCTCGTTACGGAGGTGATAAGCAGGTGCAGGTAGAAGCCACTCTGCACATCGCAGGTAAGAGTTAACATTTAACTAGGGCTGTCGATATTAACGCGTTAATGCATTTGATTAATCTGACTAACACATTACAATTTATTTACGCAAATTAATCATAGGACTAAGTTTGTCACACCCCAATGGCTTCCCATAATAGCAGCACAGTTCCCCGGCTGTGTGTGTGACAGTGGCACGTTGAGGCGTTATTAGGTGTGTTGAACGGCATGGTTCCTTATAAAAAGCTTCTAGATGGAAGTTTGGATAAAACCAAAGTTGTGTGCTCGAGCTACCTTCAAGGGGAAACTATTTTGACAGAAATACATTAAGTGTAATATGTGGGAGTGGTGGCTCAGGCTGCTAAGGCTCTAAAGTGTTGATTTTTGGATCTGAGGCTCCTGGCTCGAGCTCCACCCCATGGTGGGTTGCCACACCCCATTCTACCCAGGCACTACATGCAGTGTGAGTCAAATTGGAAAGATTTTAATTAAACACATGTTAAATGTTAAGGTTTGAAATATAAAAGCTGTTTCCTCTAACCGGTTTATAAGGCAGTTCTTTATTCCAACATTGCACCTTTAAATCAAATTAGATCTGAGTATTTTAAAATTGCGATCAATCGTGATTAATCACAGACTATGACTGTGATTAACTCACTCACTCATCGTCTATACCGCTTAATCCTGTATTCAGGGTCAAGGTGGAGCCTGGAGCCTATCCCAGGAGACTTGGGGCACATGGCAGGGTACACCCTGGACAGGGTGCCAATCCATCGCAGGGCACAGACACACACACATACACTCACTCATTCACACACTACGGCCAATTTGGGAACGCCAATTAGCCTAACCTACATGTCTTTGGACTGTGGGAGGAAACCGGAGTACCCGGAGGAAACCCACCAAGCACGGAGAGAACATGCAAACTCCATGCACACAGAGACGAGAATCGAACCCAGACCCTGGAGGTGTAAGGTGACAGTGCTAACCACTACACCACCGCCGTGCCGCCCTGTGATTAACTAGATTTAAAAATAAAGAAATGATTGGCAGCATTACATTTTACACACACACACACACACACACACACACACTTTTTCACATTTAATATAATATATAATGGGGTAAAAATGGGTTAACACCAATAAATAAATAAATAAATAAAAATCCTTCCCAACAGTGTTCGACTGATGATGCTTATAGTTAGTAACATAATGATGGATAAAGTATTTCTTAGAAACTTTTCTAAGTCGCTCTGGATAAGAACGTCTGCCAAATGCCTATTTGTAAATGTAATTAGCTCAGACTCTCACTCACACCTTTAGTAACACTCCATTTACAACTGCCAGTCTTCATCATTTTGATATAATAATTGCTTCTTTGACATTTGAGCGTCAGTCCTCTCTCTGTGCCTAATCTCACCGAGTGTTACTGAGTCTCTCTCAGGTGCTTCTGCGCTCCTTAAACTTTCCCAAAGAGATTGTGTGAATCTCGACTGCGGAACTTCAGATAGTTCAGGTACAGATACAGATAGTGCTCTATTAAGCCTTTAGGAGTGTGTGTAAGCCTGCTGTGGGTGTGGCTGTTTTTATATCCTGACCCTTGAGCATGTGTTACGCTGAGTGCTCCTCAGTTGTAGTCTTACTGTAGAGTAAGCAGAGATTTCTTCAACTATTGAGCTATAGAACAAAAATATGATTGTGTACCCTCATATGTACAGTAAGATGATGTAGAGGTTTTCTAGAAAACTGCAGAGTTGCATTAAAATAAATGCTGTTCATTGGTATTTTATTTAACGTCTACAGAAAGAAATCATTGCACTATAAAAGAAAGTAGAAAACAGAACAGGGAATCCGCAGAAATAAGTTCAATATTACAATATGAAGAATTCAGTACATAGTCATAACTGATGGGTCAGCTATCTGGCCAGCATGAATGAAAAAATAATGAAATGTCCATCATCCACATTTATATTATTCGAAAGTCTACTTCGTCATGAATTTTGGATTATGCATATTCAAGGATAATATCTATAACTCTGCGAATGACTGGTTCATGGACCCCATTTTGAGAACTGTTGAAATAATAAAGTGATCATTTTTGGACGCTGTGTTCTTAGCTGCCTTATTATAATTTTTTAATTATTATTATTCTGTTTGGTTAAACTATTTGTGCTTTATTAATAATTATCTCATCAATACTTTGTTAAGTTGCTAGAACTTTTTTTTTTTAATGTTGTTGTTGTTGTTGTTGTTTTTGAGGAGATCTGAGATCTTCTTTTAAGGCTTAGCCGGGTTCCTATATTGCAAACACACACGCACACACAGTTCAGGGCAGTGCCGAGCGGTGAGTACATAATTACAGCAGAACATATTTATTCAGCATGATCTCTAAAGCTGCAGGAACTGACAGAGTTTAACTGAAGCTCGTCCCTTGTTAATCTCCCTTTGGGTTGCTCTGGACTGTCAATGGAACTGCAAAATGACCTGTAGCTGAATTATTTTAACATACCGCTACATGATTTCAGAATGTAGTGAGTATTGATTCAGCTATATGGATGAATGTGATGTATAGAATTAAATTCTCTCGATGTTTCTTTCTTCTTCCTGTTGCAGAGATTGAAGATATTGTTGGCAGTCAGTCTAGGTTCTTCTCTACAAACAACATGGAACGGATAACGTGCATCCCTCCACGTGGTCACCCCGAGCCCGTGGTTTGGTGGGAGAAGGATGGAGCCCGAGTGCCCTCTGAAGGCCGTGTGTACCAACAGGACACAGACCTGGTCTTTAATCCCACTATGGCTGGAGACACGGGAACATACACATGCATGGCGCAGAATAAGGCGGGTCAGAGGAAGCAGGAATTCAGCATCAGTGTGGTTGGTGAGTATGGACTAATTTAATATCTGTATAACTCAAATTGTGCTTTTTAAAAGAAATAATACGAACTGACTTTTTCATTTTCCATTAAACATTTAAAGTGACTTTGAAAAGAGGACTCATCTTTCTTCACCCCCAGGTTTACCGGAGTGGGTCAGTGAACCCCAGGACACTGAGATGGAGGAGGGGCAGCCTGGGTACCTGCACTGCTATGTCCAGGTTACGCCTCCTGCCCAGGTCACCTGGTACCGCGGCTTCAAGGAGATCAGTGAGGAGGTCAGACCCGTATTCTGAGAAAGTTACAATATTCAGGTTTTACTCTAGAAGAAAAATAATTTAACATGCATTCATACAGTATGTGTAGTCTACTTTGATCAACACTGTAATAAATATATTATTTAATAAATTTTATATATTAAATATATATATATATATATATTTTTATTTGCTTCCTGTCATCATGCAATTATTTCAATTCCCATAGTTTACCAAATATCTATTTATACAGCTCGAAAAATGAAAGGAACACTTAGTCCCGGTTTGACTTGAAAATATATACAGTACAGGTAGTTCCCAACTTACTAACAGGTTTCATTCCGGGAGCATGTTTGTAAGTCGGATTTGTTCCTAAGTCCGATAAAGTGAGTCTTATACTCCTTAGACACAAATATATAGCATGTAAAGCATAGCAATGGACTTGACTAAATCTCTGTATTCTCATGTCACTGCATCATGTGGCCAAAAAGCTTTACAGGACTGCAACTTTACAGGACCCGCGCCCCCAGACGCACACACAATACACAATACACCGAACTTTGGACATGTTATACATTCACTTACACACTGAAAATACTATATATAATTGTAAATATTGGTGGTGGCACCGTGGTGTAGTGGTTAGCACTGTCGCCTTGCACCTCCAGGGTCTGGGTTTGATTCCCGGCCAGGTTCAATTCCCATCTCTGTGTGCATGGAGTTTGCATGTTCTCCCCGTGCTTGGTGGGTTTCCTCTGGGTCCTCTGGTTTCCTCCCACAGTCCAAAGACCTGCAGATTAGGCTAATTCCCAAATTGCTCGTAGTGTGTGAATGAGAATGAGTGTGTGCGCCCTGCGATGGATTGGCAGTCCATTCTTATCTGCGGAAATTCGTAACTTGAACGTTCGTAAGTCGGGGATACCTGTATATATACTGTACCTTCTCATCTCATTTTCTAAACCGCTTAATCCTGTATGTAGGGGTCACGGGGGCCTGGAACCTATACCAGGAAACTTGGGGCACAAAGTGGGGTACAGCATGGGGTAAACAATCCATGCACCAACTACAGTAGACTAATCTGCATGTCTTTGGAATATGCGAGGAAACCGGAGTACCCGGAGAAAACCTGCCAAGCACGGGGAGAACATGCAAACTCTATGCACACAGAGGCAATCATCGAACCTGGCCGGGAATCGAACCCGGACCTTGGAGGTGCAAGGTGATGGTACTAACCATTAAGCCACCATGCCTCCATGTACACATGATGGGTATTCAAGTCAAACCGGGACTAGTTAAAAATGTCCCGTTAATTTATTTTGAGCCGTGTAGTTTTAATATGTTAGGAGCTCTGCTGTCTTAGAGCAACATAAGATCTTTATTACTAATAGAGAGAAGATTTAATGTTCATCTGTTTTAGGGAGTTATTATTTCTCCAGTTAAGATCAATTAGTAAGATGGTGGTTTGATCAGCAGACACAAATGCAGTTAAATGCTTTTTTTTCCAATCTATGAGGCAGAAACATGGGAGGAAAACAAAGTAGAGTGTAAATGTGTGTGCGTGATTCCCTGCGACTGCCCGGCATCGTATTCAGGGTGTATTTATTTGGATATATAGTACTCTCGCTCCGCTATAAACCTGCTCAGAATAAAGCAGTCGCTGAGGATAAACTGAATGATTATTTGAATGAACATCATTTTTGTCTCCGTCTGCAGAAATCTCAATATAAATTCTTCCCAAATGGAACTTTGAGGATAAACAATGTTGACGTGTACGATGGACAGAACTACAAGTGTGTTTGCCAGACTAAAGGTGGTACCCTTATCGGAGAGGCCAAGGTCCACATCCTCGGTGAGTGTGTATATATGTGTGTGTGTGTGTATGTGTGTCTTACCTTCACTCTTTCTATACCCCATGGTTTATATTCTGTATTGTTAAGATGGTGGCCCTCTGAGGCCAAAGATCTGTCTGATAAATCCATTACACACCACATTATCCTCCATCTCCATCACCTTGCCTAGCTGGATCCCTCACCTTGTTATGACATACTTGCTGAGTGGTCCAGATCTTTATCTGTCTGTGTGTGAATTTTATATCCAGTGAGTCATCCACATAAACACTGAGTGTATCCTACATGACGCTGTGTCATGAAACCTTAATGCAACATGCTCTTCTATATCTCTAGCAATTAACCAAATGCTAATATTGTGCCATTAATCCCAATTAAGACATCAAATTCACATCGAGAGAAAGATGAAAGTGCAGCATAGGCACAAATACAGCCATAACATTACAGCACAAAACATTATGCACAGTATTCTGTAGGAGCCCCTTGTGCCACCTGGGCGACTCAAGCCTCTTGAGGGGGTGCACAGTGGTGTCTCGCACCAGGACGGCCGGAGTGTACCCCGCCTCATGCCCTAAGTCTCCCTGGATAGGCTCCACGCCCCCGCGACCCTGTATACAGGATAAAGCAATATAGACAGTGAGACTGAGTGAGGTTTCTTACAGTATGTACTATTTGTGTGATGTTCTGCATGTGTGTGTGTGTGTGTGTGTGTGTGTTCCAGAGAAGCTGAAGTTCACTCCCGCTCCCCAGTCCCCTCAGTGTCTCCAGCTGGA
This sequence comes from Clarias magur, assembly GCA_013621035.1. NCBI lineage: Eukaryota > Metazoa > Chordata > Actinopteri > Siluriformes > Clariidae > Clarias > Clarias magur. The sequence continues at coordinate 1,915,336 of QNUK01000097.1, read as the reverse complement.
CAAAGAGGCCAACGTTCCTTGCTCTGCTACAGGCCGAGAGACACCCACAATACACTGGACCAAAGCCGGTAAGAGAGACACGGCTTGTAGATTTGTGTTTCTACAAAGGTTGTTTTGACTGCCGTGCTGTTGCACGATCTTACCTACCCGTCTAACTCGAGCTGCATCCTGAAAATAAAATGTAAAAAGTTCAATCCTCCCTCTCATCTGCTCTCTCTGTCTCGTTTCTGTAGATGGTAGTGCCATTCCTGCTCACGTGAAGCAAACCAATGGGACTCTGCAGTTTGAGAAAGTGACAAGGAGTGATGCAGGGAATTACACTTGTGTAGCCAGTAACCATCTACAAGGAGAAATCAGAGCCTACGTCTCTCTCACTGTAGGAGGTGAGATGAAGTGTGAATTTCGATGCATAATCATTCTTAACGGCTTAAAAAAAAAAAAAGCAGTAGTGCAAAATCAAGGCAGATAAAATCCGAGGCGAAAATGATCAAATTCAATGGAACGCGTTTCAGAATACAGTGGTACCTCAGCATGCGAATGCCTCAGTTGCCTCGGCCTACGAAGCTTTTCTGGCATAAGATGGAACGAACTGAGCCGAACCGAACGCCAGCTAAGCCGTTGCAGCTTTACATATTTATTTATTTATTTGCATGTTAGCATGTTGTCAGCAAGGACAGTAGCAAGAACAAAACAGAGCCATTTTCAGTTTGGCTTTTAAAGCAGCCGGTGCCAACATATTTCGTCCGGTGGCCGTAAGCACGGTTTATCGTGATTCACCGTGAGTTTTGGTGTAGTGATTACATTTCCAATCTTTCTTTTTTTGACGGGCCTCGTGGAAGTTTGCGGACCCTGCGGAACGTCAAGCGGTCACTCGCGGTGGCTTGCGGCGCCTAACATTTATTTAGGTATATTTTCAAGCCGCTGGAACGAATTATCTGCATTTACATTATTTCCTATGGGAAAAACCTGTTTCGCAATACAACCATTCGCCTTAAGAACTCGCCTCCGGAACGGAATAAGTTCGAATGCCGAGATACCACTGTAATAATTAAGGTTTCACAGTCAAACACTGTCGAAGATCTGTAAAGGAGGCCAGTCCGAGGTTAAGAATACACAAGGCAAAACAGAGATTCATTTAATAATGTACTGTAATAAGAACAATAAGCAGTTGTATTTTATTTTACAGAGGTTTGCTCTAGAAACCAAAGTTAGAAAATGGTCCAAAATTCTTCTTCTTCTTATTATTATTATTATTATTAAAACTAAAATGAGAACGGTCATTATAATATTTCTGAATGGGATGTAATGCAGAATTTTATTCCACTTACTTTTAAAGACTTTTCCTTCTGTTTCTTCAAATCTTTTTTCTTTTTTGATTCCCTCTGACAGTTTTTCCAGTTATTTTTCTTCCTTTCCTCTGGCAGGCTCTTTTGCAGAATGTTTATTTAATTTCTGAATTATCATCAGTACGATGTCTACCTAAAGGCTTTTTATAGCATTTCCAGCTTTGTGAAAAATGACCATGTTCTGTTTTTAGATCTTGTGAATGCCGTTTTTCCAGTTTCACTTAATCTCACTGCAGTTAGCAGAAAGGAATTTCATGCATTAAATCAAACCTAATCAAACTCCTTAATAAAGCCATAGGTGTTTTATATTTAGTAGATAAAATGAACCCCTCGGGAAGTTTACTCGGATGTGTAACACTGGTACTGAACACTCGAGTGTGTGACAATGTCTGCTAGGCTGGTGTGCCAAAAATGCCCCCTGTGCCATTTCCATTGTGTATATTGGAGCACGCCGGGGCTCAGGGTTTTAAACTGCTTGTCTGGTAGCAAGCCAAGCTAAGTATATAATACAGTATGCGCCCATTTCTGCACCTCCACCACATCGCTCACAAATCATTCTCAGCTTCACGGGAGTAATCCATATGTTCGTATTGTGCCGTTGTGTCTCAGTGCACACAGAGTTTAAGGTGGAACCGGAGTACACTACAGTGTATCAGGGTCACACCGCGACGCTGCACTGCCAGGCTACAGGAGACCCGCAGCCCTACATCCAGTGGATCGTCAAAGACAAAGCTCTGTCTGTCGGCACCGGCAGGTCTGTCCGCTTCACTGGATTTAATGATTGATTGATTTATTTTCTCTTTGTTGATCGTTTCATGCCGGGTTCCGAATGTCAGATAATCTGTTTTTTAAATCTTTGGCAGATTGAAAGTGTGACCCAACTCACTTACACTACTACCAGTTTATTTTCTTGGTTTTTGTCTTTTTCTTTCTTAGATTTCAAGAGATGCCCAATGGTTCTCTTATCATCAGCGACGTCACTACCGCTGACACAGGAATGTACACCTGCATTGCTGGCAACAGCTGCGGTATCCGACATCGAGTTGCACAGCTCTTCGTCGTAGGTAAAATTTACCCCGGCCAGGTCAATATATCCTAAAGTGGCCAAATGGTTCACCGGCTTTCCTTCCTTGGAGCACTTTTGGTATGTCCTGACCGCTGCAGACCAGGAACATCCCACAAGAGCTGCAGTTTTGGAGTTGAACAAATAACAAATATATCTTGTGCTATAGCAATGAGAAGGAAATTACAAAAATCTTACTGATTATTGAGAAATTGTAGGGGAAATGAATATCGCATATCGAATTATAAAATATCTTTCTAAAGATGATTGTTACTGATGTTGAGATGGGATAGACTCAGAGTTGTATTCTGTGTAAGCCCAAACCCGATACCACCACTAATTCTGAACGCTGGCCAGATCCTTAGGTTCAATCTCTAGTTGGATCAACTCTTTCTTCTGCTCTCACTTCAGAGAAGCCAAAGCATGAACGTGACCATGACGAGGGGAAAACACCATACAAGATGATCCAAACCATTGGCCTGTCTGTGGGGGCAGCTGTTGCCTACATCATCGCCGTACTCGGCCTTATGTTCTACTGCAAGAAGAGACGCAATGCCAAGAGACTGCAGAAGGGACAGGATGGGGAAGAGCCAGAGATGGAGTGCCTTAATGGTCTGTGTATATATGTGTGTGTGTGTGTGTGTGTGTGTGTGTGTGTGTGTGTGTGTGTGTGTGTGTGTGTGTGTGTGTGTGTGTGTGTGTGTGTGTGTGTGTGTATGTGTGTATGTGTGTGTGTGTGTGTGTGTATGTGTGTGTGTGTGTGTGTGTGTATGTGTATGTGTGTGTATGTGTGTGTGTGTGTATGTGTGTGTATATGTGTGTATATGTGTGTGTGTGTATATGTGTGTGTGTGTATATGTGTGTGTGTGTATATGTGTGTGTGTGTATATGTGTGTGTGTGTGTGTGTATGTGTGAGTGAGTATGAACATGGGTAGTATGTAATGAAGCGATTACTCTTCATTACATGAACCACATGTGCATCCAACCTGGAGTCTCCTGCAGATCTTTCAGTCTAATGTAACACATGTGAGTCTAATACTGAATGGCAGAAGTCAGACTGGTGAAAAGCAATATGAGCAGATCATCAAGTTTACAGTCTGGTGGAGGATGTTTGAAAAAGTGATCAATGCTGCCATCTTGTGGTTATGAATGATAGTACACATAAGCTATAATCAAAGTTCAGATCTTTGTTTATTCTGCTTCTAGGCTTTTATTTACCAGGATTAAGATGATCTTTATAAAATCTAGCTCTATATTTCATGCAGAATTGCAGTAACTGTCCTAATACTTGCATTATACGATACACAATATATAGTGATCAGGTATATCCTTAAATAGATGAAGGGTGACTACAAAGGCCATGAAATGTGTGTGTATATACAGTATAGCCCATTATCAATATTTGAATTTTGCATTTTACTCAGCTTGTACACTCAAATAAATACCCGGAAAATTGTTCAATCATTTTTAACAAGTATAAAGTTTCCAAAAAGGTTCTATAAAAGTTTCCATTTTTTTAAAGTGCCATTTTGCACATAATTACTTTATATTTATTTTATATTTCAATCAACTTCAAATTAAAATTTTATTTGTCACATACATAGTCATACACAGTACGATATGCAGTGAAATGCTTAGACGACTGCCCTGACCTTAAAACAAAGACTATTAATAGGAAACAAATAAATATTAGAAACAAAACAGAATGTATACATATAATATAAATTTAACTAAGTAAGAAATTTAACTAAGAAGGAATAAAATAAAAAATAAAATATTTATATAATACAAATACAAATATACAATATAAGAAAGATATAAGAAAAATATAAGAAAAATATAAGAAAAACCTAGCTGTACAATAGAAAAAGTAGAATTGTGGAAATTTATGTGGGAACGGAGTGAACATAAATAGAATAAAACAGAATGTCCAGGGGTGTGCAAATATGCTGTAAAGTGTCATATTAAAGTGACTTGTGTGCATATTTAAAGTGACTTACTTTATATCACTGTTTTGTAGACTTGTGTAAACAAGGCCATGTGTATACTAATACCGTACATCTTTGTGTAATAACCTCCTAGGAGGTGCTGTGCAGCACAACGGCCAAATCACAGCTGAGATCCAGGAAGAAGTGGCTCTCATGAACCTGGAGACTGTGTCTACAGCTGAAAAACGGCACAGCAACACGGACAAATTCCACTTCCCCAGAGCAGCCTTACAGACCATCACTACGCTAGGTAAAGTCTCGCTCTCTTACACGATCAAACACTCCGGTCACTGTTACTCACATTGTCCCCAGTGGTGCACTTCACATCGTGCAATCTTTTTTTATGGGTGCCTTTATGCCAGAAGGTGTCCCATTTCTTATTCTTACACACACAACGTTCAGCTCTGTGTCCTTCAGAATTGATAGGATTGCTCAGGGCAGAGAAAATGTTTGAAATGTTTAAACCAATTTATCTACATGCTCGATCAGCCTGAATCTTTTGATACGACACTCCTGTGAAGGCCGTAAGTTTAAGGGGTGTTCAAGTCAAACCCGGGACTTTTGATTGTGCAGAATAACAGTTATGAGAGTAAAAACTCCCTTTATTTCTCTATATAATCCCCTGCTACACTAACACACGTATCCCTGTGTTTCAATAGTGCTTGGATTCCAACAACTCGAACTCCTTTAATGCTCCAAGCATGTGGAAATGCTTTCTTGGAGCGAGGTCAGGACTATGCGTGGGATGTAGCAATAACTCCCAGCCGAGTTCCTGTAACATGCAAGTGGTGATTGTGAATGATTGTATACAGTTCCTACAGACAGTTGGGTCTCTCCTGCAAGTTATAGCGACAAGTTATACATTGATTTTCAAGGATTTCCACTTGAGGCTGAATGTTCACAGGAACGACTGCAGTGGGCTACGAGCCACCTCAGCCAAGATCGTCATTCACGGATATACAGCCTTCTTTAAAACGTTCGCACCATTCAAATGTTTACTGCGGCTAAGAGTCTCATCACTCATCATAAAGGATTATTAGGAACATCTGTTCAATTTCTCATTAATGCAATTATCTCATCAACCAATCACATGGCAGTTGCTTCAATGCATTTAGGGGTGTGGTCCTGGTCAAGACAATCTCCTGAACTCCAAAATGAATGTTGAATGGGAAAGAAAGGTGATTTAAGCAATTTTGAGCGTGGCATGGTTGTTGGTGCCAGACGGGCCGGTCTGAGTATTTCACAATCTGCTCAGTTACTGGGATTTTCACACACAACCATTTCTATGGTTTACAAAGAATGGAGTGAAAAGGGAAAAACATCCAGTATGCGGCAGTCCTGTGGGCGAAAATGCCTTGTTGATGCTAGAAGTCAGAGGAGAATGGACCGACTGATTCAAGCTGATAGAAGAGCAACTTTGACTGAAATAACCACTCGTTACAACCGAGGTATGCAGCAAAGCATTTGTGAAGCCACAACATGCACAACCTTGAGGCGGATGGGCTACAACAGCAGAAGACCCCACCGGGTACCATTCATCTCCACTACAAATAGGAAAAAGAGGCTACAATTGAAGACTGGAAAAATGTTGCCTGGTCTGATGAGTCTCGATTTCTGTTGAGACATTCAAATGGTAGAGTCAGAATTTGGTGTAAACAGAATGAGAACATGGATCCTTCATGCCTTGTTACCACTGTGCAGGCTGGTGGTGGTGGTGTAATGGTGTGTGGGATCTTTTCTTGGCACACTTTAGGCTCCTTAGTGCCAATTAGGCATCGTTTAAATGCCACGGCCTACCTGAGCATTGTTTCTGACCATGTCCATCCCTTTATGACCACCATGTACCCATCCTCTGATGGCTACTTCCAGCAGGATAATGCACCATGTCACAAAGCTTGAATAATTTCAAATTGGTTTCTTGAACATGACAATGAGTTCACTGTACTAAAATGGCCCCCACAGTCACCAGATCTCAACCCAGTAGAGCATCTTTGGGATGTGGTGGAACGGGAGCTTCGTGCCCTGGATGTGCATCCCACAAATCTCCGTCAACTACAAGATGCTATCCTATCAACATGGGCCAACGTTTCTAAAGAATGCTTTCAGCGCCTTGTTGAATCAATGCCACGTAAAATTAAGGCAGTTCTGAAGGTGAAAGGGGGTCAAACACCGTATTAGTATGGTGTTCCTAATAATCCTTTAGGTGAGTGTAGTTGCCTTTGCTATAGTGCATCATTTAAGAAATAACAGAACCTTTAATGATCATTCATAATAATTACACGTTATGTTTGCAGTGAAGCCGTGTCCCATAAGTGGGGAGTTTAAATAGGAATTTAGAGCAGGGTGAGGGACTCCTGAGAACCCTTTTGAAGCCTAAAACTTTAAACTGGGACATCTGGACTTGTTCATTTACAGTGCATCAGGAAAGTAATTCACAGCACTTCATCTTTTCCACATTTTTGTTATGTTACAGTCTTATTTCAATATGGATTCAATTCATTATAAATGCCTCATAATGTCAACCTGAAAGAGGTTTGTTTGATTTTTTCAAATTTATATAAAATAAAAGAAGAAAGAAGGCGGCACGGTGGTGTAATGGTTAGTACTGTCGCCTTGCACCGCCAGGGTCTGGGTTCGATCCTCGGCCAGGCTCGATTCCCGTCTCTGTGTGCTTGGAGTTTGCATGTTCTCCCCGTGCTTGGAGGGTTTCCTCCGGGTACTCCGGTTTCCTCCCACAGTCCAAAGACATGTAGGTTAGGCTAATCGGCGTTCCCAAATTGCCCGTAGTGTGTGAATGAGTGAGTGTGTGTGTATCTGTGCCCTGCGATGGATTGGCACCTTGTCCAGGGTGTACCCTGCCATGTGCCCTAAGGCTCCAGGCCCCCCCGTGACCCTGAATACAGGATTAAGCGGTATAGATGATGAGTGAGTGAGTGAGTGATAAAGGAAGAAAGAAAATCACATTTACACTACATAAATATTCACAGTCTTTGCCATGACGCTGTGATTACTTTCCAGATGCACTCTAGTCGTAGATTTCTCTAGCCATGTCTTTGTGCTTGATCCCAGAAGTATCCCAGTCTTAATATCTGACTGTGATTGGCTGTAGAATCGTGATTGAATTATCCCTCCCCTCTGAGAGAGCTCGGCCTATGAGCTCTCTAAAGGCCCTCGGCTGCGAGAGGTTACAGCATCATTGTTATTTTTGCTAAATGTTTGCCCGGTGATGCTTGGAGGGCATGTGGCCGATCCGTCCCTGGTGTCTTTTGCATTTTCATCTCTGTTCCTGATTTAACATGCAGAGATTAATTTCCTTGCCATAGCAAATGATCTTTATTTGAGGAGAGCTCATCTTATTCCTCTTGCTTGGTTTGTTTCTGCTTCCGTGTCTGTACCTCCCTGTTTTTCAATAATACTGCCTAGATACTGTAGGTGACAGCGTCATGATGACTCCATGACAGGGTTGACAGCGTTGACTGGCATACCCTAACCAGGTGTACGAGAAGTTTCCAAACAATCGTCATGTCTATACTGTCAAACAAACTTCAGTCATGCACACGGTGGTGATCAGGTCTGTGTAGGACCCGTCACTGCATCGATCATCCCTCTTGCTCACCTTTTTCAAACTGGAAATATGTACAGATTTCTGTATACAGTTAATCCTTGGATTGCAAGCATAATAGGTTGCGTTCTTGTATATCAAAGTAAATTTCCCAATAAGACATAATGGAAACTTAGATGATTGCTTTTACAACTCAAAAATATTCATATAAAAATACAGTGGAACCTTGGATTGCGAGTAACGTGGTTTATGACTGTTCCGCAAACCGAGTAAAGATTTTTAATAAATTTTTAATCGGAAACCGAGCAAGTATTGGTAACCCATATTAATCGGAACCCATATTGGTTTACGAGCGCCTGACTTATCTGTCAGGATCTATTTGTACTTTTTTTAAAGGTAAAGTGCAGATTAATTTGTTTTATTTTCATTTTATAGATTGTATTAATTATTTTTATGTATTTATTTTTGGGGCTGTGAAACAAATAATTCGAGTTTTCATTATTTCTTATGGGAAATGATGATTTGGTTTACGAGTGTTTTGGAACACAAGCCCACTTCCGGAACGAATTATGCTTGTAATTCAAGGTTCCACTGTATACACAAAATATAAAGTAAAAAAGAAATTATTAATTAACCTGCGCATTACTTTTGAAAAGAATCGTGCCTGGTGTTAGACGAGAGAAGCTGGAGGAGGGGGGTTACTGTGTAGGACGTCTTTCACACACACTAACGGAATCACTCCTCTCTGACGGTCTCTGTCTGGTTACTGGAATCTTCTTCTTTTTGCGCAACTTTAACAACTAATTTAAGTATCATTAGATAAACTTTCCTATGCTGCTTAATTGATTACTGCATGCTTATATACTGTATTCATGTTCCTCCTCTGATCATGTCTTGTAAGGCTTTTCAACGTCCCTGTTGAGATGTAATGCATGCTAAAAGTTTTTCTTATGGTGAGGGGAGTTTGGAGGAGGCAGTGCTTCGTGTCATTTGCTGTCAAGGGTCTCTTCTTTCTATAAAATGTCTTGTTTGAGGTTCCTCCAGTCTCTGTGCATTTGTGGTAATGAGCTGGTTTTCCAATCCAGTTCTTTAGTTGCAGTTTCAGCCACAGGCAGATAATAATCTGCTCCCTTACGTCACTTGCACATCCTGCAGGGTTCTTCTGAACGTCTCGGCGATGTCGATGTGGTCCATTTGGTTCTCAGTTGAGTGATTTGGGGACACCCACAATTTCTTGTGTACTGTATTCTGGTGTGGGGGAACATGTTGACCAACTTATTGAGAGTACACAGATCTGCAAGTCTCTTCCATGCTTGCTCAAGTTGCTGAGCACTCGGATCAGAGTAAGATGTAGGGCTTAGGGCGTGCACCACAACAGTTACCGTAATAACCTTAATCGTCAGAATTGTGTAATCATCTGAATCATCTTCACGTCTGATTGTGTGTGTGTGTGTGTGTGTCTGTTTTTTCAGGCAAAGGGGAGTTTGGTGAGGTGTTCTTGGCCAAGGCACGAAGCATCGAGGAGGGTGAAGAACAGACCGTGGTTCTGGTGAAGAGTCTGCAGAGCAGAGACGAGCTCTCTCAGGCAGAGTTCAGGCGGCAGGTCGACATGTTCAGTAAACTGAATCACACCAACACCGTCCGTCTGCTTGGCCTTTGCAAGGACATAGAACCCCACTACATGATCCTGGAATATATAGACCTGGTAAATACATGTACCCTAAAAAAAAAACTTAGCGTTTTACTGTGTTATGCTTGCACTTTGCTGGCATCCAGACTTAGCACAATCGTGTCCAGCTCCAAAGGTGGGTGGTGTTAGGACTTGTTTATTGTTATCTAAATATCATACTCACAGTTCACTGTTATACATAGAAAGTAAAATTATATAATTCATATTCCAGGTACTCCGGTTTCCTCCCACAGTCCAACAAAGACTTGTAGGTTAGGCTATTTGGCATTCCCAAATTGGCTGTAGTGTGTGAATGAGTGTATGTGTATGTGCCCTCTGATGGATTTGCATCCTGTCCAAGGTGTACCCCGCCTTATACCCTAAGCCTCCTGGGATAGGCTCCAGGCCCCCTCGTGACCCTGAATACAGGATTAAGTGGTATAGACGATGAGTGAGTGATGTCTCATTTATTGTCTCTTAGGTAATTATTAATATCTTTTTTTTCAGGGTGATCTTAAACAGTTCTTGAGGATATCCAAAAGCAAAGATGAGAAACTCAAACCGCAGCCTATCAGTACCAAGACCAAAGTATGTCAGCTCATTTTTAAGCCTTAAGCCGCTATGGAAATACTGTAGATAATAAGTCAATAATAGATCATGAGTCAAGTCTTCCATCATTTTGGTTTTACCTTTCCCCACTTCTCTTGTTTTCTCTTGCCGCTCTTTAGGTGTCCATCTGTGCCCAAGTGGCTGCTGGGATGGAGCACTTGTCTAAACAGGGTTTTGTCCATAAAGACCTGGCAGCCCGGAACTGCTTGATTAGTGGAGAAAGACAAGTCAAGATTTCAGCACTCGGCCTCAGCAAAGACGTCTACAACAGGTGTGTACCGCAACACATATAGTATAGACACAGGTTTTTTATTTACCGCTAAGAGGTTATTTATATTGTTTTCTCTTTCTGCTCTCATCCAATGATAAACTCTCTACAGGCTACTCCAAGTCCTAAAGTTTGGGCTTTACATAGCTAACACTCTGACCGTCAGTAGTAAATTATCAATGAGCAAATGTGTTTAGAAATATGTCACGTTATGGCATTATGCATTTTATTTACTGTATGTGGTCAGCAGTTTCTTGGACACCTGACCATCACACCCACATATGCTTTTTCCTCAAACCGTTTCCACACAGTTGGACGCACACAATTGCGTTGGACGTCGTTTGTATGCTCTAAATGATCATTTCCTGTAATTGAAACTAAGAGCCCCAACCTGTTCCAGACTTTTAATCCCCTGTGCACAAATTAAGGCTTATAAATATAGATTGCCTGACCTCAACCTCACTAAAATACATTTGGGACGATCTGGAACACTGACTGCATCCTAAATGTCCTCCCCAGACATCAGTGTCTGACTTCAGTCTTGTTTCAAGATCGGCTCCCAGACAATTAGAGGATCTTATAACAACAAAAAGCACAGATCAGCCCTAATATTAATGTTGAAGTCACCTGGGTTTTGGGTCCCTCTTGTGCCCTCGGGGCATGACTCCACAAGTGTCTTGTGTTTTGTCTGGCACCGGGACATTAGCAGCGTATCCTTTGGGTGCTGTGGGGTGTGGGCTGTGCCCTCCGTGGGTTGGGCTTGTTTGTCCGGTGCTTCATCGGATAGGGATCTTGGAAATTTGAACGGCCTGCGCACTGTGGGCTGCGGTACAATGGGTGCTCTGGTGCCTTTCTGTCATAGCATTTCTATTCTATCTTTTTCAGCCCCTTGTGTTGCATTAGATTTTCTGTGTAATCAGACCAGACGGGGTGTCCTTTGGTCCCTACAGGCATAGATGAACCTGGGGTGCCCTTACTCCTGTCACCAGTTTGTGGTTGTTTGCTTTCGGCTGCTCCCGTTAAGGGGTCGCCAACTGATCCAGACAACAATTTGGCACAGGTTTTATGCCGGGTGCTCTTCCTAACGCAACCCTCCTATTTTATCCGGGCTTGGGACCAGCATTGAATCTAGTGGCGGGGGTTTGGGACTTGGCTGGGAATCTAATTCAGGCCTTTTGCATGGTACCCGAGAAACCTACCACTCAGTCACCAATGCCCTTATTCTTATCCAGTTTGCTGGCATATAAATTGATAATAAATGTTATTCAAACCACCTGGCGGTAACGTTAATGTTAAGATTAATGAGTGCATTTATATTTATATGTATTGGCATATATTTTTTGTAAAAATATTACCAAGCTATGGTTAATTGCATAGTTCTATTCTTTCTTTCAATCCTTCAGTGAGTATTACCACTACAGACAGAGTTGGATCCCTTTGCGCTGGCTGCCTGCAGAGTCAGTCTTTGAAAATGACTTTTCCACCAAATCTGACGTGTGGGCTTTTGGTGTACTGATGTGGGAAGTGTTCACCAGTGGTGAGCTGCCGTACTCCTCGCTGAGCCATGAGGACATACTCGAAGGTGCGAACACAAATGATGACGCATAAGCCACTGTGCATGCTGAGTTACATTTATAGACCTCGAGCTCATCTATTTTTGTATGTTGCTTTTGTCAGTGTCTCTATTACGCATGTCAGTACAGACAAGAGTCCGTCTTTCTGTTCCAGGCCTTCAAGCTGGCATGCTGACGCTTTCTGCACCGGAGGCCTGTCCCTCTAAAGTCCACAAGCTGATGGGTCGGTGCTGGGCTCCCAGTCTCAAAGAGCGGCCATCCTTCAGTGAGCTCGTCCAGGCTCTGGGAGACATTCCATTGGACAGCAAGGTGTAAGGACTGCCTGGTGTGATGGAGCCACACCTCTCCTGTTCTGCTCTGCTACAATCACAGACTCGCTCAGACTGGGGTCCCACACATTTCAGGGAGCAAGCGTGTATGAGTGACAAACAGGGACGTTGATATCAGGGCAATGTGTGTGTGTGTGTGCGTGTTTGTGTGTTTGTGTGTGTGTGTGAGATGATCCCAGAGACTTCGATCTGCCTTAGCGATGGCATTACAAGACATGCTGTTCACCGTTCCATTTCAATGACCTGTTAATGCTATTAATCTTCAGTTCTGTCTCTTTTTACCACGAGATCTCCTTTTTAATTTCCGGAGCCTCCGATGATCTTCAAGGGGTACGATCTTTGAACTCGATCCTTCACCTCTGCTGGCGAGGACAATCCAACCCTAACTGGGGCGAAACCAACAATGTGGCTCCTAAAAAATGCTGAACTCTGCATTCAGTGCTCAGCTGCTGGACGCGAAGATGCTGTGCATAAAGTTGTGTGCCAGAATATGTGTGTGTGTGTGTGTGTGTGTGTGTGTGTGTGTCCTTGTGTGTGCCTCTGTTAGATTTGCAAAGTGGATTGGTGTACAAGTCAAACGTTTGTCATGAAGGTAGATGACCTGTTCCGGCTCTAAGCACCAGAATGAATGAATATTTCTAGTATACGCTTTGTACACACGGAAGTGCAGGGAGAGTTGAAGATGGTTTGTTACAGCTGTACTTTTTATTATAATTCTTTTTTTTTATATATATATATTTGCATTTTTTACCTTGTGGTGCTCATATGGGACAATAATATTTCGATGGAGAGAACTTGCAATACATCTTATTGCCTACAAGCCTGAAGCCATGATGAACAATGTATTCAAGATTTCTGCATAGCGATATTTATAACCACCAGACCGTATTATTGCTTGGCAAAGTCCCTGTTACAGTCATTTATACGAACCGACACCATGCACTAATTTCACTTAAAATCTTGTTTTATACATGTAATAGTTTGTTTCAGTGTAGAAGGACATGTGTGAGCCTTTATTCATGATGAAGGTTCTGTCATTTTATAATATTTTTTAATGGAAAGGTACTCCGAGATACTTTTATTATACATTTTATGTACTCCGCTCATTATAAAGTCTCATTTTGCAGAAAGTGTTGTAGGGCAGCTGAGAGTTTCAGTGGTCACCATCAATTTGAAGGGCCACACGTGCCTAAGACATGAAGGATTCTATTCAACGTTGTTTTGTATCTATTTTTTATATGATGTATTTTTTTTTTCTCTTCTGTTGGTTTGTTTGATGTCTCAGAAACACATGGTCCTTGTTTGTTTTTATTATAATTACATGCTAGGCACTCACACTTAAAAGTGTTTTGTTAGTCTACTTTATCAGAGGTCAAAATAATCACAATGTATGCTGCTCACATTAAACGTTCACATTTGTAACAAACCGCTTGTATTAACCTTTTTTGAAGTTGCTATGATTGCATCAGATGACACCCACTTTTCAAATCGGCCCAAAGATGTTTAAGCTGGACTCAGATCTGGGCTTTGATTCGCTTATTGTAACACCTTCTTCCATCCGTTCATCTAGGAATCTCTGCCGTCCAACACGGGAACTTGGAAGCCAGTGGTGACCATTGTGTTTATTCCCATGATAGGACCTCCAGTCAACATTCACTCACACGCACAATTTGGCCAAGCAGTTTAGCTTATTTAAATGGTTTGTGAGAGGAAACCCACCAAGCACGGGGAGAACATTCAGACTCCGTCATGCACAAGGCTGGAATCGAACCCAGACCCTGGAGCTGCAAGGTGACGGTGCTAACCACTACACCACCGTGCCATTTACAGGGAATTTCAGTTTTTCCACTCCAGTCTTCGATAAACCACCACTTTGTGCCATGTCCATGCTATGGTCGTCCAGTGGAGAGCTTCTCCTTTCTGATCTCCAGAGCCTACAGTATTTCTTTAAAGAAAACCTTTTGGTCGCACCTGTGATTGAAATCCTCCTTATTAGATGATTTACTTCGGGTGGAATGCCTCGTCTAGGCAATGTTGCCATTGTGCCAGATTCTTTCTTTAGCATAGTCAGTGGTTGCATCAGTTGCATCAGGATCTCAGTGAAGGAGTCCTCAGTGTGGCACAGTTCAGCAGAGATCACTCTGAATGTCTAGCCAGCATTGCATCTGTCTCTCTGGGGATTATAGTGGAAGATTTATGATGCTCCGTGGACACAGCAGGAATTGCACCGATGGTCCAGCCTTAGCCTTATGTGGAATCAGTATGTCCACTGATCCTAGACAGGCATTTTTTTTTTTTACTTATTTTGCATGATTGCTATTTTTACTGATGTTCTCCTGCATCTATATCTTGCAATGATAAAAGCTTGGCTATGATCGAAGTGCGATGAGTCCGAATTAATAGTTAAAAAACAAGGCTGTCTGAAGTTATCAGAAATGTAATGCCCTGCTCAAAGATGTTTGTGAGTTTTTGGCCTCACAGGGGGACAGGTTTCCAGTTTCTCCTCATTCTGTGGTGCTGATCGGTTGTTGAATGCCTTTAGTGGAATTCCAGTCCAGACACCCAATCATCATCATCATCCAATCACTGATATTTGAAGTATTTGTAATATGGATAGATCATGAACCTGCTCTTTTGTGCATTCACTCCAAACTTCTAAACATGACTTTGCCATGCCTGTGACACCAGATACAACCTAGTTGTTGAGTTCTCACTGCATTTGAGAATAACATGTGGCACAGTTGGTTATTTCACATTCATGGCGCATGCAATTATTATACAAACAACATGGTATATATGAAAGGCGGTTATAAATGTCCTCAGCAATGCGAGGACACATTACGGAAGGCGGCACGGTGGCTTAGTGGTTAAGACTTTCGTCATGCACCTCAAGGTTCCGGGTTCGATTCACATTTCGGGTCTGTGTGCATGGGTAGTCCAGTTTCTTCCCACAGTCCAAAAACGTGCTGATTGGAAATTCATCCAAAATTGCCCATATTGTGTGTGTGTGTGTGTGTGATAGATTGGCACTCTGTCCAGGGTGTACCCCACCTCGTGCACTAAGTCTCCTTAATACAGGAAACCTGTATACAGAATAAAGTGATACAGATGAGGGAGTGTCTTTATGGCAATCAGTCTTATCTTTTACTGTGTCTACTCCCCCCTGCTGTATAGAGGCCTGGGTGTCTGTGGGGGGTAATCCTGGTCATTGTCTTGAAGATAACCTCAGTATCAGTATGCATTTAGTACTATGTCATTATATAAACATGGGGTGTCTAGCCTAACTTTTCGTCGATGTTCCCTTGTATGGTTTATGTTACATAGAAAAGATTTGTCACTGGGCCACAGTGTTAAAAAGGCCAAGAGCAGGCACCTTTCAACCTCCCTTTGTGCTGTAAACAGATGTAGGCGATTTGCATTTCTGAGTAATGAGGGTACGTCAGAAGGACTGGGACAGAGTACAGATCAGCTTGACCACTGGTGCATTGTTGTGATCTGTTCAGCAGAGGGTGCTATGGCCTGAAGCTTGTATTCTCCAATGCCAAAACGTCAATCAGCTAATATTAGGCTTCTGATCAACTGTTGGGCTATTTTTGTCATCTCTCCAAAAACACTGATATAAACAGGAATTCCTAAGCAATCTTCCCCTGGTCTATTTTTGGACTGCACCATGTTTATGGTTTTCTGCACTGGGAACCAGTTCCTCTTTCTATTATTTTACTATTATTTATTCTTATATCAGACGCCTTTAAAAAAAAAATATATATATATAATGTTTGGGTTGCAGCGAGGAAGGCTCACAAAGTGTAGGACACATTTGTGTCTTCTTGTTATTGCCAGTGGTGCTTGTTATTTGCCAGTCATGGGTGCGCATCGGCAGCCCTGCATATTTTGCCATGTAAATACTGCCCTGGGATCTCATGCAGCCTTTCAAGTGTTTCTTTACCCTTTCACCTATAGTTTGAATTATGCCATTCAAACTAGGCTAGTCTTTGTTCCGCTTTGAGCAGGCTTGCTCGTCTTTTTGCACTCACTGTGTTTAGATTATGTACTTAAAGGTTCAAAACTTCCTTTTAAGGAGGGTTCTTGAGTCTATTAATCAGTATAGGCTTGCTATCTTATATGAAACATTCACATTCTTTTGACAATGAGTTGCAGCACGAACGCATCTGGAAGACGCCGCCTCGCCTGCTGTAGTATTTTACTAAGATAAAACGACCTCTTTAAGTTACAATAATAGATCGGTTTCATGTGCAGGTATGCTCCTGTTTCTGTTTAGGCTGCAGGGTGTTTGAAAAAGCCTTACATCAGGTCCCAGTACAGGGAGAAGGCCAAAGAAGAAAACGTGCAACACTTTTTTAAATATTTTAGATAAATGAATCTACTGTATATATTTGTCAGTAGTCAGTATCGCTACTTAATGCATCTATATAGCAGTTTCCAGGAGAACTAGTTGCATCTTTAGTAATCTTTTATAACATAATTAAAAGTGTTTGTGAATTAGTGTTTCAAAATAGGTTTGCAGAATATAGATTATTTCAAAAATAATGGAATTGTTGTAGAGATAAAAACACTTTACACAACTTATCCTGTACAGGGTCACGGGAGCCTGGAGCCTATCACAGGAGACTTTGGGCAATGTCTTTTTCCCACCAAGCACTGGGGAAACATGCAAACTCTATGTACACAGACCTGAGGTGGGAATCGAAACCACGACCCTGGAGGTGTAAAGCCACAATGAGAACCACAACGCCATCATACTGAATAATACGCCTCAGTGACGTCTCTAGTTTTTTTGGGATAAAAACAAAAACAAAAAACACTTCAACAGTTGTTATCTATTCTATCTATTATTTGTGCATATATTTTTCATGTTAAAGTTTGTAAGCATTATTTTATACACTAATAACATTATATTATGGATAGAAATATTTGGCAATGATATTGTATCCATATACATGTACTTCAATATGGAGAGTTGGTCCGTTGTTATCAGCTATATATTTCAGCTTTCAATCTTCTTGGAAGGCTGTCCACAAGATTTTGGAGTGGTTCTGTGAGAACTCGTGCCATTTATCAGGGCTTTATTAGGGATTCGTGCCCAACACCAGGCACGGATGTTGGACAAGAACGAATGGCTTGCAATCTTCATTCCAGTTCATCCCTCAGGTTCTGGATGGGGTTGAGGTCAGGGCTCTGTGTTAGGGCCGGTCAAGTTCTTCCACACCGAACTCATCAAACTATTTACATTTAGGCATTTGGTAGACGATCTTATCCAGGGAGACATATAAAAAGTGCTTTGAAGTTCCGTCATTGGATACATACTTACACTGGGTTACTAGGTTACTAACTCAGACAAACACAGTTGGGATGGGGATTTTTGTTTGTTTGTTTGTTTTTTAAATGGGGGGAGGAGCAGCATTAGTCCAAATACTGAAGAAACTATGTCTTTATAGTTCTTGCTTTGTGCACTGGGGAATAGAAAAGGGCCTTCCCCAAACTGTTTCCACAAAGTTGGAAGCATATAAATGTCCAGGATGTCTCGGTATGCTACAGCATTAAGATTGTCCTTCACTTGGGATAAGGGGCCTGACTGAAACAATTCAGTTCAATAATTAACAGGTTTGGCCAAATGCTTTTGCCCAAACAGTATATTTATGTATATTTATGACCATTTTTGAATCCCAAAGTTAAATCGCCCAAAATGACCCGTGTCCACTCGAGTGTATTTACTTCCCGAGGCGTCCTCGGCGCTCCACAGTAATAATTGATGACCGCCCGTGTATGGACAGCCTCCCTCCTCCTCTCCACGATGACGTCCGTGCGAGCGCAACCATTTCGGTATTTATTCAAATGAGATTACCTTTTGGACCAATCGCGTTTCGAGCAGTTCTCGCAGAAACCAATCGCAGCGCGTCACTGTGACTCACCAAATATGGAGCGACAACTCCTTATAAGGAAACATTGTATCTCTTTATATGGAGGAAAGTAGATCTGTGCGGATGGATCCCGTTTTTTGTTGCGCGAATTATTTACAAAATGACCCGCGCATATTTCACAGTGTTGTCTCGGTAGTGGCTCGGGGAGGGGGGCTGTAGAGAACGGTCGCGACCGCTGCGTATTTACCCAGTTCGGCGTAGATGTTTTCTGTGTTTACAGTACGGACTAATTGACGTGGCGGATTTATCGGGACGGAGCTGTGCGTTGTTTCCTTTTAGAGAGAGCGGCACGGGGTTTGGGAAAACGGGGAGGTGATGTGAGCTTGAAGCCGGTGTGAAGGATCTCGGGGGCAGCAGCAGCGGTAAACCTTAAGGGAAAGAAAGAAAGAAAGAAAGAAAAAAAAAAGAAAAACAGAGGGGAGAAGTTTGCTGTGCAGATCCGTGCGTTTGTTTTACTTTCATTTCGGTTTGTTTAATGTGCCTGTTATAATATTTACTGCGCACACGACCACGGACGGCTGCTCGGCGTTTAGGCGTTCCGCGTTTTTCTCATGAATAGGATGTTATCCAGCCCGGCTGGGTCGGCACTGAGCGGAAACGGATCAGCGGGCGCGGGCGGTGCGGCTCACGGCTCTGTGGTGCTCGGCGGCGGGCTGCGCACGGGGCTCGCTCGGGCCGGACAGGCAGTGAATACCGGAGCTCCGTTCCCTGGTGCTGCAGGACGCCTGGGGGAAAGCGCGGGGATGCTGGGAGGCAGCGGGCCTGGGATCTCTTCCAGAGCGGGCGTCAGACCCGGGAACGGCAGCGGGCTGAGCGCACTTCAGGCCGCCACTCAGCCTGGCATGGTGGGAGGACTCGGTGCGATACCCGCCAGATTCGACCGGGACAAAGAAGTCGGCGTGCCGCAGGTATGCAGCGCCTCGGACGCAGATTCCGAATCGGGAGACGATGACGAACCGACCGGGTCTTCGGGAAGCAGCAGGCGGGGAGTGAAGCGGGAGCGAGCCGAGATGGAAGGCGCTGGGATCGGCCAGGAGGCCGGAGCTCCACCCGGGGGATACGGGGTGCTGAGCAGCGGAGTCGCCGGGGCAAAGCCGGGCAAGAAAACACGCGGGAGAGTCAAGATTAAGATGGAGTTCATAGACAACAAGTTGCGGCGGTATACGACTTTCAGCAAGAGGAAGACCGGCATCATGAAGAAGGTGAGCTCCACACACACACACACACACACACACACCAGCATGATTTAACATCAATCTACAAGATTACT
Organism: Clarias magur; assembly: GCA_013621035.1. Taxonomy (NCBI): domain Eukaryota; kingdom Metazoa; phylum Chordata; class Actinopteri; order Siluriformes; family Clariidae; genus Clarias; species Clarias magur. Next base: position 1,895,718 of record QNUK01000097.1, on the reverse strand, counting down.
CCAAATGTCTTTGGCTAGTTGAAAATGCTGTGATGTAGAGGTGTGTGTGTGCTTGAAGTTTTGGGCCACATGTGGTGTAGTCTCCTAAACTGCTCAGTCTGTATAACCTTTAAGTGCCGTGTAAACAAACTCTGAGTGACTTATGGGATGGGAGCAGGACTTTAAACTCAACATGAACTTATTTCAATCTTTGTTTATCTCTAACTTTCTCCCCATCTCGCGCTCTCTCTCACACACACACACACACACACACACACACACATGCGTGCACACATCTGTCTCTGTCTCTCTGTCTCTGTGTAATGGAGATGACACTGTTGCATGTCCTCTTCTGTGGCAAATGGTGGCTGGGAATTACAGCAGACCCCACTGGCTGTAAGCTTTAAATAGAACAGAGCAACTGACATTCTCTATTTCTGACCACCACCACCACCACCCTTCTTACACACTCGCAAAGTTTGGCCTACATGAAGAGTCTTCATCAATGAAGCTCAACCTGGATATTTTTGGATGCAAGTTGCACATGTTTGCTATGACATTGTGTGGTGGCATTGCCGTGACCGAACGTTCAGCCTCTAAGGGGGCGAAAATTATGTAGAACACGGTGTCTTTCTGAGCGTTAAGGATCGAGAGAAACTGCACTGAAAGTAAGGGTGGTTTAGTGCTTCATTCCTGTGCGTTGAGAAAGTCCACACATCTGCTTTCTGTCCTTCGGGCTGCGTTCAGGTGAGGTTTTATACTGACGTTAATCTAAGCTCCTGCTTCTTCTTCTTAATTATTACGTAGTTTTATAATAAAAGTCAATTCCTGGTTCATATCCTTTTCTGTTTCAAGCAGTGAGCATGAGAATGTCTAAAAAAAAAAAAAAAAAGTAAAACATTCAGTCTCTCCCCCCCATTTATTTCTTTTTAAAGACCACAAATTGTTGTCAGGCCTTGTAAGCGATGAACAAACTTCTTCCCAGTGTTGCTCCTTGGACTATCTGACATGGTTGCACCTAATTTGCCTTGTTGGCAGGGATCCCAGTCGGGGCAGTCCTGGAAAGCGCAGGAAGTTGGTTAGGGTAAGGCGTCTCACTCTTTCCTTCCGTTTTTCACCTCTCTAGGATGTTGGGGTTGATGCAGGGATACGGAAATTGGCTAAGGTTTGTCGTAGCAATATGAATTGCACTTGAGCATTGCAGCCTTTAACTCATTGTTTGGCTTTACTTGACTAACATGCCGTTTAAAAAGAGATTCCGATGTGCTAAGGTTTATAGGTATAAAGCAAATTGGTCTTTTAATCCTGGTTGTAATTACGCAGTGGAAAGATCTTTAACAGAATTCAAGGCCAATCCACATCCCACAGCGACACCGCCCACCACCTGTCCCAAGGCATCTATATGTTGTGGGGCAACTTTAGCTTCCCTCCCCCTTTGTGCGTGTTTAACTGTAGCCCCACTGACCTGTAGAAGGTCATCACCTGCCCTTGTTCCTCTGGTCAGCTGTCCAAATGGGTGTATGATGTCACTGCTGAAGGCTCCTGTAATGCGAAGCAGTTCTCCAACAGGCTGTGTGTGTGTGTGTGTGTGTGTGACCACCTGCTGGATTGTTCCTGCATTTTCGTCACACACAGGCAGCCAGCCGGGGACTTGGCGATGCCGGACACCTCAGTCTTTCAATCCGGGTGCAGAGTGTTTCTACTCACTGCCTGGTTGTAATTGAAGCTGTAATGTGTATTGCATTTATAATCGTTCCCTCAAGGGTTAATCAGGACGACTTCAATACACGCCAAGTAGTGACCTGACCGGAACGTGCTATATTTTCAGTACTAAGGGGCAGATGTGCTTTCCAAAGTGAGCAGTTGCAATGCCTCGGCAAGCTGACCTTTGTTCAGCACACACATCTACCTGTGTGTAAAAGTAAAAGTAGAGCTCACTGATATGCGATATGACGCTACCGCGATCAATTGGCTCTTCCTGCCTGTGTGACTAAACACGTGCCGATTCGTTCTCAACCGAAAAAGTCGAGATGGTGTACCCTTTCTTTTTTGTTTTGTTTTTTTTGTTTAATGGAAGAGCAGGTTTGATTAGGTGCCATGTTTATCGAATTCTCAGCGCCGCCGTATTTTGCTTTCAAAACCAGCAATGTTGCGACAGGTTGGAACATGGCATACACAGTCCGAGGCTAGGATGTGCCTCAGTGTTTTGTGGGCTGTCTATAGCAGCATGTCAATAATGAATGTATGTGATCCGCCTTAAAATTTAAAGTGAGTAACATTGGGCCTCATGCATGAAGAGCTGTACGACAAAATCTATTATTGATCATATCCGTGATTTGTTTGTTTTTCATACCCATTCATTTCTGGAATTCATGAACGGTTACTTATTTTTTTTAATATCCTCTTGGAGAAAATGCAACAAGTGTTCGAGAGCACTCTTACAAGGAATGCATGGACGTTTTGAAAATTGAGAAACGTAAATGTAATCAAATTTAGATTATTATACATTTCAAGAGGATTTATATTGATTGGATCCATTTATTTCAGGATGAAAGAGATGCTGTTAGTCAGTTGATTCCAATTAACACTCTAAAAACCTCTTGTATACCTGTGCACATCCTGCTTCTGAATGGCTCTCGTGGTCCTGTTGGAGAGCGTGTTTTTAGAGATTGCACAGATTGACTTGATGAGACGGATGATTGAATGACTGCCATGAGCACTTCTACATTACGTAGCTTTAAAATTTCGCTATCCTCTTAAAAAAACTGAAATTGATAACCTCGGTCACTTAAATGAAAGTTTTATGTGTTCGCTGCGTGTGCCATCAAACCATTTGTGACCGCATTAAACAGCATCACAGATCTTTTGCCATTGCTGCTATTTCGATTAACCTGTAATGCTCTGGAAGATCATGTTTATTTTGAAGTACCTTTCTTCTGAGGTATGTCAACAACACTTTACACCGCACAACATGCACACCGCACAACATGCACACCGCCGTTATACGGGGCTGCTAATCTTATGCGCCTCCAATGTAAGATCAAGTGGGAGTCCTCCTTCAGCTCACCTGGATAAGAGCAGATCGGGACAGTTAAACGTTTGCCGCATCCGGTGTTGATTTTTCTGTGAAATAAGAGAAATGAATGAAAGAAATTTGACATGTAGGCACAAGGCCCATTTTCATTAGTGGCACCTCTGGAGGAGTGAGAGAAATTGGACAGCAGGTGAACAGTTAGCTCTCTTAATGTGTTGGAAGCAGGAAAAGCGGGCACATGTAAGAATCCAAGTGACACTGACACGGTCTAAAATGGTTACACGATCGTTCAGAGTCTTGTGACCCGAACAATCAGTCTCAGAAATATCACAAATGTGTTTCATTCGCAAGTGAGCGTTTGAGTCCTGGCGTATTTGCATTCGCGCAGCACAATTGCACTAACCAATTAAAATGGATGTCTGCAAACAAATGATGGGAGGCACGGTCGGCTTGCACCTCCAGGTTCCGGGTTCGATTCCCGTCTCTGTGTGCATGGAGTTTTCATGTTCTCCCCGTGCTTGGTGGGTCTCCTCCGGGTACTCCGGTTTCCTCCCACCGTCAAAGTCATGCAGATTAGGCTAATTGGCGGTCCCAAATTGCCCGTAGTGTGTGAATGTGTGAGCGAGTGTATGTGTGTGCCCTGTGATGGATTGGCACCCTGTCCAGGGTGTACCCCGTCTTGTGCCATAAGCCTCATGGGATTGTCTCCTGGCCCCCCTGACCCTGAATACAGGATAAAGCAGTATAGAAGATGAGTGAGAACAAATGATGCTGTGCTTTTATGTTTCTTGAATTAAGCAGATGATCACCTTCACTCTCCCTGGTTGACTATGAAAAATTGCACAAAAAAGGACAACCGTTGACCGGCTCATGGGCAGTCAAGGTTTATTTGATGTGCTTCTTGAGCAAAGGCTAGTCTGTGTGGCCCTATCTTAAAGAAGAGTTACTGGAGCACAATTGTGTCAGAAGATTGACTGTGTATTAAAGCTTGCTGCTTATGGGGTCGTGTAGACACGGACCAGTCAGTGAGTGAATGCTGATAATGGGTTAAAAAGAAAGTAGGCTCATGAGCATCTCGACTGGAACGATAAGCAGTGGACGAAGGTGGTCCAGGCTGACGAATCACCTTTTACTCTGGGAATAATGCAAGCCAGAGGAGGCAGTGTCATGCTGGGAATCCTTGGCATTCATGCAGCGGTTCCTTTGACACCTACCATCGTCTTAAACTTTAGGTGCTTTTGCATTTACGCTAATATTCCACTAATCACCCAAACAATAATAACCCTACTGGAATAAAAATATAATCATGTGACCCTGGAGTCTCTGGCGGCGGAAGGAGCACTGGCTGGCGTAGGTTTCACATGTAAAGATGTAAAGCATCTTACAGATCATGGATGAACCCAAGTTCAACCAGTAATAGCGTAGCAGACTGGACTTCGTGGAAAAGATGGAAAGCCTAACCTAACTTCACAGTTTGTGGGTGGGATTCAATTATATAATAATAGCAGAATAATACTTCAAACGTTGGCAGAACCACTTTGCCTAGGTTACAGAAGTTCTGTTCTGATTAAATGCTTTGAGAATGCAAACACACATCTGATCAGCGCCCATGTAATTAGTAAAGCTGAACTGTCGAACCAGTTTGATTTCAATGAGATTGAAGAAACGTTGTCTGTGTAAACATGGCTAATGTTGTAAGTTAAGAACTGCTTCATGGCAATAGTATTCCCTAATGGCTGTGGCTTCTCTCGTCAGGATCACGCTCCCTGCAACACTGTTTGGGGAAGTTCACAATGTTGTCGCGTCCTCCAGATCTTCCAGACTTCAATCCGCTCGAGCATATGTGGGATGTCGGACAAATCCTTTAAGAACTTTGAGGATCTGCTGCCAGCATCTTGATTCCAGATCTCAAAGTTCACCTTCAAAGGTGGCGTTGTATCCATGTTTTAAAAGGTCAGGGCAGTAAAAGGGAGCCTATACAATGTCAGGCTGGTGGTTTTAGTGACGGCTGATCAGTGTATCGTATACTAGCACAGGTATTGATGGTACTTGCACAACATCACCACCACCTGACTGCTTGTTGTTGCTTTAAAAAAGAAAAAAAAAATGAATGATTGGAAATTTTTTTTTCTTATCTTTTGGACATCAGACATCATCTGGGTGTGGCTGGGAGAGGTTTGCATAAAGTAAAAGTAGTACGGATCATCAGTAGAAATGGAATGATTTTGATGTAGCATGAGGGGTGTTCAAGTTGGGACGTGTGATGACATTTCTGGAGAATGAAGGCGTAAAAACCGTGACATAAAAAAAAAAATTTAAAAAAAGGAAAAAAAAAGAGAATTCATGCAAAGTACTGTGATGAGTCACAGTTAAACATTTGAATGGTGCAAACGCTCTAAAGAAGGCCATATGTCCGTGAATGATGATCCCTGCTGAGGTGGCTCAGAGCCCACTGCTTTCGTTCCAGTGAACAATCAGCAAGTAGAACGTCTGATCCTTGAAAATCGATGGATAAATTACAGTTCCAAAAAACACCACTTGCATGCTGCAGGAATGCGCCTGAGAGATTTCCATCTGTTTGGGAAATTAAACGAGTTCCTGGAAGGCCAGCGTTTCAGACCTGAAACAGGCAGTCTGATGGTGCCGGTGTACTGAGAGAACTTTCTACCATAATCGAATCCAATCTGGGATGAGTGCATTAGTGCAGCGGGGATTATATAGAGATAAAAGGAAGGTTTTACTCTCATAACTATTCTGTTATTCCATACAATTAAAAGTCCAGGTTTGACTCGAATGTTCTTTATATTAAACAAAACTATTAGAAGCAATATAATAAATTTTAGAGCTGTTTGTACTACTGTCAATAAGCATGGGTATTGGTGGCACAGCGGCAGGTTTCTCACCTGCCGTAAGGAAGAACGATTCCCAGCCCGTTCTCAAACCTGACCACTGGATGTTGGGCACCATTGGTGTTCGTGTTGGAGCTTTGCATCAGGAAGGGCATCTGGCATAAATCGTAGAGCTGTTCCAGTTGTGTGCTGGATGTTGTGGCCACCCCTTGATGGGATCAGCTGGAAGAATGACTGCAACATGAATAGAGCTGATGCAAATGAGTCAGACACTCAACTTCTCAAAGTCAGACAAACCCCTGCACGAAATTCAGTCGGACCTAGAAGTCAGTATAGCATTCTCCGCAATCCTCAACCCAGGGGAACCCAATGTGTGGCAGTGGGAGAAGCTCCTAACACTATGGCGGTGTTGCCTACCTTCAGACCGCAAGCGCAAAGGAGAGTGTGAATCTCATTTATACAAAAAGGAAAGCACCAAGCATTTACAAAACCTACAGTGCCGTAAAGTTGTCCATGTTTCCACTGCCTGACATGCTGCCAGTTTGCCCTTTACTAGTGACGTAATGGATCAAGCGGGAGTACAAAACTAACACGCTGAAAGGGCGCATATGGCCACAGAAGGTAACAAAGTCCGACAAGGGACCAGGCCAGCAGGCCAATTCTGTTACATTTTATTTATGTAGTGCTTTTAACAATGTAGGCATTGTTGCAAAGCGGCTTTACAGAATAAAATAAAAATCTGGAAATGTGAGAAATGTGTAGATTGTCCCTGATGAGCAAGCCGAGGGTGTCGGTGTCGGTGGCAAGGAAAAACTCCCTGAGATGCCAATAGGAAGGAACCGTAAGTGGAACCGGACTCAACAGGGAACCCACCCTCATTTGGGTGATAACGGAGAGCAGGAAGGGTTTTGCAGTCATATTGTGTGTGTTAGCCGGCTGGAAGTTCAATATAACAGGACACATGTCTAAGTTTATCTGCAGTCTGTCTGAATCGGCCCAATCAGTGGATCTAGTTGAGCTATAGTAACCGTAATCCTAAACTTAACTGTGGAAACGTACTGAATGGGAATGACACATTTTGTCTCTTTCTCTTTTCTTTTTCTGTTTTATCAACAACTAACAACTTTTATCTTGCCGTTCTGTACCAAGGGTCTCCCCTTTTTGCAGTCTAATCATCCTTTCCTTATTTCCTGTTGCAATAACCAGTTCGAACTCCAAAAAAAGGATTTTAAAGAATTAAACAATAAACAGATTAAACCCCTTAAAACCCAAGAGGCACACACACACACCTGCCGGCAAACTCATTACAGGTGAATGACCATTTAAAAAATGTATATCTGCTTCTGTTGAAGCCTTTCTGGAGTGTGTGAATGTGGAGGCTTTAGACTTCAGACTGTGCATTTAGGTTTCCGGATGTGTCGGGTAGAACACAAGTTATCTTTACTTTTATAAAGGGGAAATTTTACCACTTCCGGAATATGTGAATGAAGTTGCAAAAATTGCTGCTTATTATTTATTTATTTTGGTCATAGAAACAACTGAAAAGAACTATAGAAACACCCGATTGTGTGTCTTTGTGCCATTTTCAATTGCGTTTGTGACCCAGTTTCAAGTTTTTCGCTCAGTCGTGTTTCAGGAAGTTGGTTAAAATGAACAAAAATTTAGTTAATTATATTGCCTATTTTATATTATTCACAATCCTGAGCCCTGTATTTTATTTTATTAAAATGCTCTGAGCTTTAAACAGACTTATTAACATCATATAAAACTGCTTTTCTAGTCCTAAATGTCTCTAATTATAAGATTATAATAGTGACTAGATTTATCGTTGGATAATTATTTATCCTACTAACCAGGCCAGGGTTTTTGGTTGCTTTTGTGTTCAGACCCTATGCTAGAAATTTCCCCAGTGGCTTCTGAAAACCCTGAAAGTCAAATGTCAATTATTAATCTGTTCCAGTGTGTGCAAGTCACTAGTCCTGTCCTCGCCGCTCGTGGCCTTGTAACCTTGAACCCGCACTCTCACACAGTAACGATCGCTCCCCCAGGCAAGGGTCTCTCTGTCCTCCCAATGCTGTGGCTTTCATGCTTTCGGTATGCACAGGGGCTTATGGGTAAGTGAAGAGCCATTGATCCTATCAAACGTTCAAGTAAGTAAATATAAACAATGGCCACGGTGCTGCCAGACATCACAGTCCCGGGCTGGTTCAACGGTTTTGTCGCTAGGCTGATCAAAGCGAAACCATGCTCACATTGCTCCAGTCTGCTGTCGCTCTGTACGTGTACGTGTCGTCCTGTTGCAGGAAGCAGCTCATCAGCCATGTCATAACCACAGTGAATCAGGCTGAAATGCGTATAGACGTTGTGATCTGATGAAGACATGATGAAAGCACTGTAGTACAGATCTCGGTTTGGTTCAGTACGGTAAAGTGTGCAGGTGTCTGCCAGCCAGATCGTTCCTTTTTTTTTTTCCTTTTTTTTTTCTTTTTCTCTCCCCTTTGCAATCTAGTTAATGTTGAAATTGGCTCGGTAATAATATCCTTCGCTCCGATCCAAGTCAAACAGCATCATTTGTCAGCAGAGTTAATTATGATCTCAGAGGAGCGCCACAGATCACACGGCTTTACACTCCTGCCCACGAGCACTGTGTTCCTCGCAAATGACTCACCAAATCAGAGTTCAGATTTCAGTCTTTGTTTTTTTTTTTTTTTTATGTGTTTGTGAGAGTTTGTGTGAGCGTGCATCTGTAGCCGAACATATTAAGGCAACACATGTTATGCATATGTGCACAAAACAGGTGATGTCACTAATTACCTCAAGGCTGTCACGCAGAAGAGTCGTGCTCATTAGAATCGCTGGTTTAGGTTATAGATGGAACAAATGCGTTGCAGGACTTTTAACTGTCTGAAGTCAGGGTGACCACGAACCTGTCTGTACCTGGGGAATTCTCAAGTGAATTGCAAAATCCTGTGGCAAATTTCCACACCTGATCTTCAGGAAGCGATTAAGCAGGTGTGGATTGGGCGAGTGACACCAGGTTAACGCAGACGCCTCTTTGACTCTCTGCCCAGCCAAATATTCAAACTGAATATTGTTTATTGTATAGCCATGTTATTATCTTGACTGTAGTGTTTGGTATCGTTTGGGCCCAAATGGTGCCTGAACCAATACAAAAAAAAGGGGGGGGGGCGTCATGTCGCGTGTTTGGAATCCCTTTATTGTGAAATATAGTCGCACTTTAGAAGAGCAAGTGTAATTACTGCATTCACACGAATGGACTTATTTCCCAAGTTGTGCTTTCAAGTCAGAATGTCCAGACAACATGGACATTTGTGTTACTACAGACATTAGTTGGATTTGTATTAGAGCTTTCCAACCTGCTTTCATGTGGATTTTCTCTGTCTGGAAATTTTTTTCATGTGCAATTGGTCCGAAATATGTGCCCCAATTTGATTCTAGTATGTACCGGTTATATAGGTACTGGTGCCATATTGACATCGGGTTTCGATACCCAACCCTACTTGACTGTCGTTATTTTAAAAATGGGAGCGTTGTTGAGCTTCACTCGTCTTAATACTTTTGGCCGACAAGCAAAAGTATTTTTACTCTGTCATGTGCTTGCTCCATAAACCTTTTTTTTTTTATTTTTTTTTTTGCATTTAAGTCTTTGTGATGCGGTCAGGACAAATCCTAAATGGCTTATTATTCATCAATATCTCATACAAAACAATACAGCGGCACCTTGGCATACAAGTTTAATCCGTTCTACAGGTGAGCTCTTAAGGCGGAAATTTCATATTGCGAAACACATTGCCCATAGGAAATGATGTAAATGCAGATAATCCGTTCCAGCCACCCAAAGATATTAACAATATTACTAATTTAATATAATGACACTGTAATCATATTTTTGCATATAAAAACAATCAAAACATTTAGACAAGACATGTAAAATATGAAATAAATTGACATATTAAACTTTATAGGCATAAAACCTTACTTCTTGGCGGCAAAAATGAAAATGGCGTCCTTTTCTTCTTGTTGTCGTGCTTGTTAACGTCCTTGGCACCCATGGCACTAGGTCTTTACTAAAACATGCGCAGGATGCAAAAAAATATGGAAAGCCATATTTCCAAGGGTCTGTGGGAAGCCAAGCAAAAAAAGTTTTGAGCAGCTCCTGGGTTGCGCGCAACTTGGCCCGAGTTCGCTTCGGCTCGTTTCGCTTCGGTCGCAAAAAATGCTTTGCATGCCGAGGCAAACTTCTGACACAATTTCAGTTCGGGAATTTGTCAGTCAGGGAGCTTGTATGCCGAGGTCCCACTGCAATCTGCACAAGTGTTTGCAGAAGATTGAAGCAGGTTGTCTTTGGTCTGCAAAAGCTGAGGTGTACTTTTTAAATTCTGAATCGAAAATCGAGCCATCAGTTAAATTGATAAAATCGATTAACCAAAGACTGATTAAAAACATGGCTGAAATATTAATTTTATATGAACATTCCATTCTATAATGTAACATAATAGTGCTGTAGAAAACTCTTGGTGAAATACAGTACAGACCAAAAGTTTGGACACACCTTCTCATTCAAAGAGGTTGAATTTGTATTATGGCAAGAAAAAAGCAGCTAAGTGAAGAAAAAACCGAGTGGCCATCATACTTTAAGAAATGAAGGTCAGTCAGTCCGAAAAATTGGGAAAACTTTGAAAGTGTCCCCAAGTGCAGTCAGAAAAACCATCAAGCGCTACAAAGAAACTGGCTCACATGCGGACCGCCCCAGGAAAGGAAGATCGAGAGTCACCTCTGCTGCGGAGGAGAAGTTCATCCGAGTCACCAGCCTCAGAAATCGCAGGTTAACAGCAGCTCAGATCAGAGAGCAGGTCAATGCCACACAGAGTTCTAGCAGCAGACACATCTCTAGAACAACTGTTAAGAGGAGACTGTGTGAATCAGGCCTTCATGGTAGAAGATCTGCTAGGAAACCACTGCTAAGGACAGGCAACAAGCAGAAGAGACGCGTTTGGGCTAAAGAACACAATAAAGAAAACTCTTTGAATGAGAAGGGGTGTCCAAACTTTTGGTCTGTACTGTACGTACATCCAGTAAAACTCCATGAAAGACTCGGTGTGACTCTTTGGTGTATGTAAATTCACCAAATTTATGTATGTTATTTTAAATAACATTTAAATAGTATTTAACTAGAGAAGTTTGTTCAAGGCTGAGTATATTGAGCATCGAGTGCTTGCAAGCCTTTGAATGTTCATGTTTGTAGGAGATTAGTTCTTGAAAGGTGTATATAGAGGATCGGGTTATGATGAAAGCACAGTCTTTCTGTGAATCACGAAAAAAATTATCAGGTTATTGACTTCCAAAAGAGAAGTTTTGTGAAAAATGCACTTCATCTTTTTTTTTTTTCCCTCTCCTCTCCCAAGCACTAGTTTTTCTTGCAGCAGCTCTCTGTCTTGTAACATCAGCCTGATAAATATTTGCAGTGTAAAAGATTAAAAGGAACTTCCATCTTTAAAAACATCGGCAAATAAGGTTTGCACTAACATGAGGAGGTGGGGTCATGTATATCAAGTGAAGGATTTTATCTCCTCCAAATTAGTCAGATGCAATTTTTATTATTTTTTTTATCTAGATGTTGATGTTGTATATATGATAAATGTATATACAGTAAATAGTCCCAGTAGAAGTGACCCCAGGTCTGTCTTGATGGTGCAGATGTTGGGGAGTTGGGGGTGGGGTGTTGAATCTTCAAGAGAACGATGTTCTTCCATTAAATGCTGTTTTCGGTCGTCATCTGCTGAAACCAAGTGCCGGTTACCAAGTACAATCATGACTTCTGATCGGCCCATCACCCTCGAATATAAAGGATTCTGTACCGAGCACCGAAGCTTCAAAGTGGCTCGGCAGAAACGCATTTTTTGTGTTTCATTATAAGTCACACGTGTCCAATCTGCCGTTTCCTCCCAACTCAAATTAGTTGCAAATTAGTTTGAAGCCCACTCGTTTCCCACGTTTTCACCAGCCTCGGGGCACAACAAGCGCTCGCTGTCGAGTTGAGTTTTGACGCTTCGGAGGGATTTGAGGAGGTAAAACATCTGTTTCTTTATAATCCTACAGCTGGTGCATTCTGAACTATTTACACATTTTCACGCCGTGTGGTAGGAATGAATTATTTGCCCAGTTTGTTTAGAAATAATATCAGTTAAATGTTAAACTCTTGTATTTGAAGTTAGCTTGTATGGTTTAGATGCTGTGCTTGTTTTTATTTATTTATTTTTTTTAAGTAAGAACTATTCATAAGGAATATGGCTACTTTTAATTCATCATTAAACTTTTTTAAAGGTTTAAAATTTTAACAAAATCAGAAAGGGTGGGAAAATGGAACATTATATTGTGATACTTTTTATTTTTTATTTTATTTTTGTTTTAATGGATTCGGCACCTGGGTATCATGATGATGTTGTATAGTGACGTGACTGGTGATTCCCATCAGTGATGTAATGAATCCGCAGACTCCACAATCAGATACTTTAACCTTGTGAAAGACATGTCTCAGGAGTTTAACAATATATGTAAAAGATTACATGACATTAAGTTCATGCTGTTTAACAATGACTTTCTTGCACATGGCTCCAGTTCTGCATGTAGCTGACTCTCCTACAGTCCCCACAGAGAAAGCAATCAGTCTCACAGTATCACACTCCCTATTTCTGGAACCTTATCTTCTGTTATTTTAGGTAGGTTTAAGCTATACGTCAGAGCCCGTGAGCGCAGCTCTGCCGGACTGAAGCTTCCCTGACCTAACCCCCCCCCCTTTCCAACCTCATCGAGCTCTGGCTCTCTCCCGAGGAAGGCATCTCCTCAGTGAGGGATCTGTTTAATAGATTAGCATCATTGTGCGATTCAAAGCCGTAAACCCTTTTCTTCTCGTTGATCATCACCCCTGGGACTCGTTCTCACTTTCCAGCATGTGTTCCTGAGCTCAGTGCCAGCTTGAGGTCTCATTTTAAGGGCGTTTTTACGTTAAGGCCCTTACTCGGATTAGTTTTGTTCAGTGAGGATGCAATCGTTCCGCACCTGGGGATCCAATGAAAAAGGTGCCCTCATGAATGATGCAGCGTACTTTGGCGCAGATCAAATCAAATCTCATCCTCTGGCCTGCAAAGGCTTACGTGATACAGTAGGAAGGCATGCGAGGGTGTCGCTCTTAAAATGTTTCCTGAAACATTAAAGACGTTAGTCATAATGCGAAAATAAACCTGTTCTCTTCTCTTGTGTTTAATGGCAGGCCACGAACCATACTGCCACCTGCTGTATTGGAGAGTGTAAATACGCAAGTGTTCCCAAGAGCGGAGCACAAAAAAACAAGAAACAGTCGTGTCTAATGTGAACACAGCCATAGTTTAACCTAATTACTCTAATACTATGTAAAGACTGTGTAAAGGCCGTACCATTTTAGAGCAGAAAAGTTTTGGTTAAGATAATGATTTGTTTTTTTTTTTTGTAAGAAAATTAAAAAAATTACTTAATTTAATTGGAGTGTTTTTATTTTTACCCCCCCCCCCCCTTCCTTAAAATGAACATGAAGTGTTAACATTAGATGATGATGATGATCATTGGAGTTTCGGATACAAGCAGCTAATGTTTTTTCCTGATCTTCCCTCCTGGCAGGCATATGAACTCTCCACGCTAACGGGCACTCAGGTGCTGCTCCTGGTGGCGAGCGAAACGGGCCACGTGTACACGTTCGCCACGCGCAAGCTTCAGCCCATGATTACCAGCGACACGGGCAAGGCACTGATCCAAACGTGCCTGAACTCTCCGGACTCGCCTCCCCGCTCAGACCCGTCCACGGACCAGCGCATGAGCGCCACAGGCTTTGAGGAGACGGACCTCACGTATCAGGTTTCTGAATCCGAGAGCCTCGGAGAAACCAAGGTGAGCCTCAGCACTGTTTTTCTTTTCTGTTCGGGGGAAATTTATTTTTGGGGTAGTGAAAGGAATGAATTGCGTGTTCAGTCTTCTGTAATTAACATGTGAATGTCAGTGGTCTTTGTGTTTAGTAATTAAATTCTCAGTCACTTTTTTGTTGAAGCTTCTTTACCATGTTAGTCTTTATTGTTTCTTTGGTTATTTATATAAATATAAGATGGGTTTTGTCTGTACATTGGTCAGAGCTTGCTCGTTCTTGAAACAAGGGTCAGAAAAACTGTCTCTGTCTGTCTCTGTCTGTCTCTGTCTGTCTCTGTCTGTCGCACAAAAGTGGCTGCATAGATTTTACTGAAGCTTTGCCGATACTTTTGGTATCTGCCTTGAGATAAACGTGTCCGATCAATTAAATTAAAATGTTCTGTAGAAGTGAAGCTGTGTGCCAGATTACAAATCAGAAGTTTTGACCACGTACTGCGGGCGCATCTTAATCCGACCCTCGGACAGAGTTTAATGAAACTTTTGTAGTACTTGGATATTTAACTGTCTGAAGATTAACTTGCACCATAATGTTAAAAAAAAAAAAAAAAAGCTGCTACTAATCACCTCCTTGCTTAGTGGAAACAAACGCATACGACTGCTTTACATTAAAGCTGATCATCTTATTTTTAGCTTTAACCTTTTAACTTTCTTCAAACCCTTTTCTCGTCAGCGGCGGGTGCTTCCGCTAGTCGCTTTGTACAATATATATTGCCCACAATGTTGCTCGACTGCCTGCCGATGATGAGAATTGGCTGTTGCTTCATGTCTAACAAAAGAGTCGCGTGCTGCAGCAATTTAGTCCGTCGTCCGTCCAAATCCCTTCATCTGCTCAAACAGATCAAGTTCCAAACCGCGAGCTTTCATGCTAAAGCCACCCCAGCAGCGTCATGGCGCTTGTGCCTATTGTGTCTTTTAGAGTATTAGTCAGTGAGGTTTTTTTTTTTTTTTTTTTTTTGTGGATCATTACATCCAGCTTTTGTCACCTGCCTTAATTTGATGTTGGATTTCTTATTAATAGAATGATGAATGTCACTGCAAAATTGTGAGTCAGAAGAGAGCAGCCCTAACAGAGATTCCTTTTTTTCCTTCTTCTTTCCCCTATAAAATGCCGTCATAACAGCCTTAATGTGTTTCTGTAACAGCAAATCATCAAGCAAGAATAATGAAAATAAAGCTCCAAATGCCCATGAAGCACCTCAGAAGTGCTTGAATAGAAGTATGTTTACTCTGTATTGAGGATTGTGGCTGGCTTTCTGTTGTTGTCTGGGATTCCTTTAAGGGCTTGATGATGAATAAAGAGTTCTGGTAAAGGAGGCTGAACATCAACCCAACGTCCCATCTCCAGTGCTTACAACTGGCTTTTGTTTCATTTTTCTGTGACAAAGATGATTCTCTTTCTGTCTCTCTCTCTCTTTTTTTTTTTTTTTCTTCTTTTTTTCCCTCCTCCTTCCAGAATGACTTTGCTTTGGGGGATGTGGATCCTCCTGGCAAACTCTCTTAACCCGGTCCAAGATGAGCCGTGTGATGCATCAGTCTCACAGGAGTCTGCTGGAGTTTCATCTGCATCAAAAACATGCACTGTTGATTTTGCGTCTGATCCCCCCGAGCTTTTTCCCACAACTTCACACCCGGTAGTGATTCATGCGCACGTGTCCCAGGCGATGCTCGATCCCAATCTATTGCCAAAATACCCGTGCTTCTAGTAACCTATGGTTCCTCCGGGTTTGTGGACGTGTTCGGTTCTGTTGTAAATACTTTTGGCTCAGTTTTCACTTGGTGGAAGAGTCAGGCACTCCAATACCTCACGCACCAGTGGGAACATGGTTATGGTGCTCGGTTTCGTAGGTCAGAACATCTTAATCCACATTCTTTCTGGGATCAGCATCAATTGAAATGCATTCGTGATTAAGATCACAAGCACGGGTTGTCTGTTTTCTTAATCATGTGTTGCAATTCTATTTGTTTGCGAGTCTTTCATTTAAATTCCCTACCACTTATCCCAAATCTGAGCCAAATTAATTTGGCGCAGATTATTTTCCACAACTAAGAGCGAAGCCGCCGCGAATGCCTGACATTTCTCACATCCAGACAAAATCGATCGCGCAGCCCCGAAAAGATCGATACGCGAAGTGTAATTGAGTTCTTGACCGGACCGGCATCGCGTCCTCAGGGCTCCAGCAGCACCGCGCACGCTCTCGGACTTCTCCTACACCACGCACTTGAATGATTTGGCGTGCCGCTTTGAAGCAGCTTCCAGATTATCCACTGGATTTAGCCCGGACATGTTTGATGTTTCTCAGGAGTTCTCGGATGGCACACGTACCAGGTTTTCCACACGGTCACCTCGGCTCAGACACACTCAAGCGCACTTCTCTCATTGATAAAAACTCGATTCTGCCTCCATGCCCTTATATGGTATGGTTTCCCTGCTCGCTCTCTTGGCCCGGGCCCCTCGCATTCCTTATAGGCTGCAGCTGTCTTTCGAGTCCTCTGTTTTCTTTACACTTTTCAGTTTTTTTTTTTTTTTTATGTATATATACATATAGCGAAGCGGTTAGGGAGATGTATATTTAAAAGAAGTCTCTCTGCAGTGGTAGTGTTAATTCAGTGAGGTTTTGCTTTTTAAAGCAGAGGCACCGATGTGATCCAAGGCCTCCTGTGTTTACAGAGTCCCACAGCAAGTGTGTTCTGCTTGGCGATGGTGGCGTCTGGTGTTTTTTACTCTTAGCTGGTGACCGCGCAGTTAGCAGTGGGGGTTACGTTCGGCTTTCCAAGCTGCCGAGTAGAAACGTGAAGCTGCACAGAAAGGGAAACGGATTTTGCTCAGGACCCGAAGATGCTTGGTGCTATAGAACTTTTTCTCAGGAGGTTCCTTCTACTGTGGTACTTGGCCCAGTGGAGATTTCTGCCACTCAAACATGCCAACATGATGGTGATGATGATGATGATGATGATGATTTTTATTATTAGTTTTTTTTTCAATCGTGCATCCATCTGAACTGTTAAAAAAAAAAAAAAAAAAAAAAAACAGATCATCTTGTAGTTTAAGACCGTAACGTTGCTATGTGGAGACACCACTTTGTTAAACAAGTGGGGGGGGAAAAAAAACACAGCTCGGACACATTCTACCATCAGGTTTGCAAATGCTGTTCTGCGGTATGCGAGAGCCTCTGTTTCCAATCATTCCTGATTTAAAGAGCCTCAGAACCTGCAGCCTTCTGCATCATCTCACACTCGGCGGATCACCTGATTTTTATCCACCATTAACCCGTCGACTAGACTCAACATCTACTATAGCACCAGTCGTCTGAACACCAAGCCTATTCTTCATTATTGTACATTCAAATTCCGTTGCTTATTTTTCAGTCCTAATTCGCTGTATTGGCATTTTAATGCGATTCTTCTCCCTCGTTTTAACTGCTGCCCTCGCTCGAGTCTGGCTCTCCTAAAGACCGAAGCTGTAATTATGTCCTGGAGCAGTTTGTATTTACCCGAGTCCTCATTAGAGTAAAGTTTCATCCTTCTCAATCACCCAAATGACTAAACATGGCTCTGACCCAGCTAGCCTGTACTCTGTCCCTGCTCCAGCGCTGCTGGCCGTTCCCGGGCCGGGATTTATTAGAAACGCTGGATGTTTTTATTCCGACATGCCGTCCGGTGTTGTATCAATTCCCAACCTTGCCAGGCTCAACCTCGGACCAGAAATGTAACCGTGAACATTCTGTGTAAATAGGCAGTCAGTTAACCATGCAGTCTGCACTTTTATGTTCGATTTTTCTTTCCTTTTTTTTTTTTTCCTCTTCTTCTTCTTCTTCCTCGAAACTTTAAAGGTGGGTGTTGGACTGTTTTTGCTCATTATTGATGCTCAACAGTTACAGCCAGAAAAATGCTCATAATTGGTGTCAGCAATGGACATTGGTTTTTCTTTTTTTTTTTTTTTCCTCCTTTGGTGTGGGTGGGTCAATATATATGGGGTGTTCAAGTCAAACAGAGACTTTTGATTGTGCAGAATAACAACAGAGTTATGAAGGTAAAATCTCTTTTTCTTTATATAATCTCCTGTAGAAAGGTGCATTGACCTTGTGTCATGTCCTAAACGACCTTGCAATGACCTTGTGTCATGTCGTAAACACTGAGCCATTAAAGGAGTTCCAAACATGTGCTTGGAGGTCATTGGAGGTCAGGACTGTACGGAGGATGTGGTAATGACTCTCATCCGAGTTCCTGTAATGTGCAAGTGGTGTTCGTGAATGATTGATTGATTGACTGATTTGTGTGCACAGTTCCCACAGACAGATGCGTCTCTTCCACAAATTATCCTTCGATTCTCATGGGTCACTTGTTCCACCCGCTGAATGTTCACGAGAACGCCCGCGGACTCCGAGCCACCTCGTCTGCGCTCGTCATTCACGGCTGTACGGCCTTCTTTAAAACATCTGCAATGTTCAGCCAAGAGTCTCATACCATGCTTGAAGTCTCCTGTGAACCGCGATCAGTTTTATGGCTTCATTTTACGACAAATTTCATCACAGTTTGATTTGAACGCCCTTTGCGGTAAACCCGCTGAGTCTGGAGTTTACATTTAGAAGTGTTGGTTTTATCTAGTAAGTGATCAGCTGTTGTCGACTCCTAAATGATAAGCAGGCATCTTTTAATCGCGTACTCCGGATCACTTCATACATTCAGCGGACTCATCTGAGTATTTCGTGTGTCTGTGGTAAGCACTGAGTCAAAAAGCACAGACTAATCATTCATCTCGCAGCCCAATCTTCCAGCCAGTGAGTTTTTTTTTTTTTTAAGTTTGCCCCAAAGTTTTTCACGTTTTTTTTCGCATCATGGTGAGAGGGGAGTGAAATGAGCATGAGGTGTGCAGAGACGAGAGAAGACAGGACTGGCGGTCATGTAGTCACAGCCCCAACCATGATGAGCAGAGAGAGAGCGAAGGAGGAGGAGGAGGAGAAAGTAAGTGTAAATGACGAGCCCTTGGATAACAGCGGTTCAGTCTAGCGGTACTGTGTTGTCTTTATCACACCGAGCCGGACGCTCAAAAGTGTGCGGTGGATCCGACACCGAGCCACAGCGAGTTGCTGAGTGACATTTACAGCAACAGGGTCGATGGTGTTGAACAGTGTGTTAATGTGCCACTCGGAGGCGGAGTCACTCAGGCCTTATGTTGCATCGGGCACGTCGCCGGTCACCACTGATTGGCTGCACCTCTGCTACTTGGGCTGCCTTGCCTTTTTTAGCAGTCCCAAATGGAGCCGTGAATTCCGGATCCTTGGCAGGGTGACAGGCAGGAGATGGGAGCCAGCGAGTGGGAGCTCTGGAGGAGGAGGAGGGAGAGAGCGAGAGCGGAGGGGTTGCTAGCGTAGCTCTGTCTCTGCTGCACATCCAGCGCACTTTATTTTCACGATAAACAGATTGTTCACACTTTTCCAGCGTTAACGACCCCAGTCAGATGCCCTGTGTGTTCTAGATCGGCGTGCGGAGGCAAGATTATAAACTCTGCATTGCGCTAATGGTTTCTCTACGGCATCGCCGGCGCAATTAGTCGTCACGTAGAAGAATCGTTAGGACGGATCGTGTATTGAGCTGCGTATAAACTCAGCGCTCGTGTCGTTCCGTTTCCATGTAACAGAAGCCTCGCGCAAACCTACAGCTACGTTACTGACCCTAATGCGTCTCACAGGAGCTGTAGGTTTGGAGGCAGACGTCTTGTCTGGTCATTAGCGTACTGTTCCTGAAATGAGTGCAGAACAAATAAGAGAGAAAGTCTCAGGGCGGTTTCTTTTGTTGGGTTTAGGCTGTTGTTTTGATTTTATTTTATTTATTTATTTGATGGATGAACTCTACTTTGGTCATTAGTGTCACTTCTTCTTCATTATTGGAAGTGGTCTAGATTCACCAAGGCTCTGTTAAAGACGTTGTTTTCTGTTTCCTAAGCGATGGTCTCAGTGCGGAGGAAGAGCTGTGGGTGTTTTATTACATGGACAAAAACCGCATAAAGATGTTATCTATTAATCTCTATTGCCCTCTGCCCTCTCTCTCTCTTTCCATCCCTCCCTCTAACATTTTTACAAAGGCTGGGAAACAGGAATAGGGATGTGAGGGGGTACCGTTGATGCACTTTGAAATTGTTCAGGATATCATTCATCATTCAATCATTCAGGATATTTTGGTAGTCTGTGCAAAAAAAATAAAATAATCGCATCTAGTGAAAGAATATGTATATGATGATATGGAGTTCTACATTTAGAGTTCTAAATATGTACTAACATGTTGGTGAAAAACACAAGAGGGAATTAATGTAGCAGACCTCCACTTTAAGATAAACTCCTGACCCATCATAGTGCGACATCCTCCATCCCCCAGAATGCATCTGTTCTCAGGCTCATGTCACCCAGCCTGCTGTTCCTGACCATTTGTTGGTGTCCGAGTGGCGATTTCTGCAGTCTGCTGCGTTCTCGCCATATGTCCGAACGCTGACAGTCTCAGCTCGTCTCTTGGATAGTCACGTGACTCGTCTGGAGTTGTTGCCGGACAGGATGTGCTGGTTGGGGTCGTTTCCACCTCAATAGGTTGCAGTGTGTGGAGTGGAGATGGTTATCGTGGGGCGTGAAGGGTTAAACGCTCTCGGCGTGTGCTCATGTTTCCTGGCAGTTGTCAGGACCCACAGCTGTTCACGCGCTCAGTCTCTCACCGTTTCTTTCTTTCTGTCCCCCGTTTACTATTTCCCTCCCTCACTCCCTCGCTATGCCACTGTGTCTGCCCATCACTGACTGACCCTTAAGATCATATGTCCAGCCGACCCCGTCCGCTCCTCGCGCGCCACACGCTCTAATCCCGCTCTCATATGCACGTGCTTCGAACATGCACCGAGGCGCATGTATACAGACGTGTGTAGGGGGGGTATAGAGTATTGCTCATGTGTGTGTAGTTGCTCTAAACTACTCTGCGTTTTTGTTTTAGGAGTTCAAGTCAAACCAGGACTTTAGATTTACGCAGAATGACTGTTTAAAAACCATCTTTATTTCTCTGTATAATCCCCTGCTACACTAATGTTCTCATTCCGGTGCTCAGATAGAAAACCTTCTCAGTCTGACACGCCGACCTCCCAGGAACCCCTTTAATGACCCAGACCTGTTGTACCGACTCGGAGCGAGGATGGGCATGAGGCACTAACTCCCAGCTGAGATCCTGAGTAATGTGCAGGTGGTGTTCTTGTGTACGGAAGCGTCTCCTCCACAAGTGTTCCACTCATTGAATGTTCACGGGAATGGCGGCGGGTACGGCCTTCTGTAAAGAGTTTGCACCGTTCAAATGTTTTACTGTGCCTGAGTCTCCTCACTGGACTGTATTTGAGGTCCTTTGTCAACATCCATCGATTTTACACCTTAAATTCACCAGAGATTTTATGGCAAGTCCCGGTTTGACTTGAACGTCCCTCATGTATTTAGTTTTTTTTTTTTTTTTTTTTGACAAATATGTTTCAGTTTAATTGTACATTGTAATGCTTTGTTTTTCTTTGTTCTTTCATCGAGTGAGAGCTTTCTATTTTAGGTCACAGACGGTGGTGTAAGCGTTTCGCTGCATATCATACCGTGTATGGTTGTGTACGTGACAATTTGATTTCAAACATGTAAGCAAAAAAGTGGTGGCGACTGTAACATTTAATTTATTTATTTATTTTAATCCGTTTGTCACGTCCCATCCATGAGCAGGACATCACTTCCCTGTCACTCCGACATCTAGAATCCAAGACCAGTGCAGTCCGTCGGCCTTTTGAACTGCAGGACCTGCTGTGTCACAGGGCAGCTGAACACACTCGGAGGAAACAGCGGCAACTGTTCCCTTTCACATGCATGAGCTCTCTGATGCTCACAATTGTCTAGTGGTGCTGTGTGATGGGGAAGAGAGAGCGAGCACGTCACTCCCCCCCACACACACAGAACACGGCTGGGTTTGTCCTCTTCGATTCCCAGTCTCATGTGGCTGTAAACTCCTCCCTCCCTCTTCCCTTTCTTGTCTTGATCCCCCCCCCCTATTAAATATTATATGCAAGATCGTCTCAAATAGTAGCGACGCCTAGAATATGTTCAGGAATTGTACTGGCATGTACCACCCACTCTATTGTGTTAGATTACGTAAAGTTTGAACTCTAGAACTCCATTACATAAACTCTGATGTCTAGAAATTGATCATCTGTAATCTTTACGCTAGTATACGGTAGGTGCACATGTTTCTAATTAGCATTATATTCCAGCTTTCCTTTGTAATTCCTTTTGAGTAATTTGGACTTTTTTTTTTTTTTTTTTTTAACGTTAAAAACCTATTTAGTTTCTTACACCTCACCTTTGATGACTGACATCTTATTATTTTTAAATCCCGCTGAATATATTGATTAGTGCCACAGGCCTCATACTAGCTGCACACTAGTGTTGGATGTATCCAGGCGCGGTGGTGTTTAAACAGCACACCTGACCTTTTGGACCCGCCGGCTGCACTCCCCTTTACTTTGCATTCTTTTCTCTTTCTCTCGTTCTAGTTTTATTTATTCATCTATCGATGAATACGTCCGCACAGCGAACTCGTCCCGTCCATCCAGACCGATTGTGCTTTCGCTGGCCCTGTATTAGTGCATCCTAACCATTTTATATAACGGTTTCAGATTTATTTATTTTTTAAAGTGCTTTAATGAATAAATCATCGCAGGTTGCTCACTTTAGCGCGTTTCCTGGAAACCGATCGCGAGGATGCCCTTAATTAACTACTCCGTCATGTTTAAACAGCGCCCCGGCGAGCGGCGCTTTAAGAGCCGCGCTGATGTCGTGACATTCCCCTGTGTAGGTTGATCAGCTCTGACAGAAGTACAGCAAGATTCAACAATGTCTTCAGTGTACACCGATTCTGAGAAACCTGGCAATCTCCGTTCAATTAGCCTTTTGAGTCAAAGAGCCAGAGTCAAGGCGCTGTAAGAATGTTGCATCAGTATTTTTATATTGAGGATTACGGAAAATAATTACACACGCAGGGGCCCAAAAATGCACACACTTTTTTAAAATTTATTTTTTATTTATTTATTTGTTTTTATTACCATGACAGTTTCCTATGCTCTTTAAAAAACAAAAGCAAAAAACATGAATTGAATTATGGCGGGATTGTATAGTATTATGTTTCCTCTAAAGCAGACATGCCATCATGTGATCGTCAGAACAGAGGCACACGTTTTTCATATTGAAGTGTGTGTGTGTACACCCGTCTTCATCAGTAACACAAACCTGAAAGTCGGCTAAGCCGTGCCAGGCAGGTCGCAGGGCCAGCGGACAACGTGCCGCATGACTGGAGCTGCAAGTCGGTGGATCTGCCCATCAATCAGGCCAGTCCAGTTTTTATTTCCGATTTTCAGAAAGCTATTTCTACAGAAGCGAGAAAGATCCAAATGCTGTCCATCATAAAGAGCTGAGCTGATGAAGTAACACCGCAAGTAATAAAGCAATGTATTCATCAACCCTACAATAATGCAGTCAGTTCCATTTCATCAGTTCAGGTTATGGAACTTCCCCCCCCCCCCCCAAACTGTTGTTGTTGTTGTTGATAATAATATTATTATTATTATTAGGGACGGGAATCACCAGAGGCCGTCCGATACGATATCACAATACCTAGATGCCGATTCAATCCGTATTGAAATTTCGTACTGCAAGTATCAGTTTTCTTCTGATTTTCTATAATTGTTTTGTAAATTAAGAATTCAGGACAAACTTGGCAAATAATCTACTGCAACCACTCAGAATGATGCGCTGCCTGGCCATGTGTGAAAAGTTCAGAGCCGGTTGGATTATAGACGAATGGCCTCGTCAGATTGAAATGATCTAAATAGTAAATGAGTGAATAAAATAAATAAATAAATAACAGTGTGGCGATACAGTATTGGCACCCAAATGAATGACGATGCTTCACTGAATCGATCCCACCCCCCACCCCCACCTCTACTAATTACTGCAGAACCGTTTAGTTGGATCTGTTTGTGTGGATTGGATTTGGAGGCTCCCATGGCTATATAATCCATCATTCAACAGAATCCTTGGAAGGAAGTCCATCTGGTCAGGGAGCCGCCGGTATTTGGCTCATGGAATGTTAACATGTGCAGCCTCACACAAAAGCCTCTCCTTTAGAAATGTACCGTCCAACATTTGATGGTTTTTGGGTGTTCACATCAACATCGTGCATGCTCGTCTTCCAAGTACTCATTCATGGGATTTTCAGTTTTTTCATATTTGTGCCAAAATGTTTTAGTTGATTGTAAAGAAGAATGATGGAATGAAAGGAGAAATATTAGCAAAAGATTGTAGCTAGTGATCCACTCATTAAAAAAATTAATACAATAAATAAATGGATAAAGAAGCAGCAGAAATCAGGGCGGTGTTTCAAAGTGAAGTTTTCTCACACACACACACACACACACACACACACACACACACACACACACACACACACACACACACACACACACACACACACACACTATGACCTGAACTCTCAGGACTTGGTCTAAACAGCTGGAAGCCCATAAGAAAACCACTTGTTATTGAAGCCAAAAAAAAATAGAAATAATAAAAAATGTAAATCCTGTGAATATTTTCTTCGACATTGCCTAAAAATTTTTTTAAAAAAGTAGCCCATACTAATATTGCTCTACTGTCCAATCCTTCTGCAAATCATCGCAAATTTAGTTTTTTTTTTTTATTATTTTTTTTTTATTATTAGCTTCAATAATAAGTGCAGTTCTTAAGGCCTCACAGCTGTTTAGACTTGGGCCATGTCCGCATGTAGCAGGGTATTTTTAAAAACGGAGATTTTTCTCTGCGGTTCTCGCCTTTCGTCCACACGCAAACGCCGTTTTGGTCGCTGAAAACTGAGCTTTTGGAAAACTCTGGCCAAAGTGAAGATTTTCCAAAACTCCGTTTTCAGTGGTGTGTGGACACACGGGGAAACGGAGATTTCGGCTTGTTGTGCCGATTAATGTAATTCTGTGTGCTAGTCTACTTGATTTGTGTCATAGCGGACGTGCGCACAGACCTCGCGGGCGGCGACGGCGCTTTGGGACGAGACCCGGTCGAACTTCTACGAAGCGCAACAGGTAATGACGTTTTGTCTAGGTGTTTGATTGGCCCACTGTTGATTAAGGAGGCTCCTAACAGTGCGTAACGGGGCGTTTCGCGTTTTCATGTGGACAAAGATATATTTTTTAAATGAATAAGAAAAAAAAACTCTTTTAAAAAAGTTTTTAAAATACCCGGCTACATGTGGACATGGCCTCGGTCCATGAGAGGTCATGTCACATTGTGCATGTGTGTGTTGTGTGGGTGGTTGGATGACTGACTGTGTTGGTGTGGTTGGGCCCTTTGACTGCGTTGTTGTCTGCGTTAGGGGTGGGTGTGGGTGACGCTGTTGGTGTGGGTGACTGTGTGTGAGACTCTGGCTGTGGGTGACTGTGTGAGTGTTGGTGTGTGAGACGCTGTTGGTGTGGGTGGGTGTTGGTGTGGTTGACTGGGTGGGTGTTGGTGTGTGAAACGCTGTTGGTGTGGGTGACTGGGTGAGTGTTGGTGTGTAAGACGCTGTTGGTGTGGGTGGGTAACTGGGTACATGTGGGTCTGTGTGTTTGTGGGGGAAATTTTCAGAATTTCACTATTAAATAAATCAGATTTATTTGTTTATGTATGTATTTTTAACGATGCAATTTCACCAATTGTCTAATTGACGGGTCATGATGTGTGTTTTGGACAAATTTCTTTCGACTGTGCTTAACCCATTTCTAATCATTTCAAATTTCCCTAGTTTTCTTTGCTTGATACAGGACAATAATTTGAGTCTTTTTGAAACTTTTTTTTTTTCTTTTCTTTTCTTGTGGCCAAGCAGCGTATGCAAACAGTAATAGCAAAATCCCCATCAGAGGTTTTCTAGAAACCCATCGGTAGCAGTAAAGCTCTTGCCGGAGCCCGGCTGGTCTGGCTTCATGGTAATTTCTGTCCAAACTTGTATTTGCATTAACCTTCATCTCGCCGCTCTGCTCCCGTGTCTAACAGCCAGACTCATTTCAGTGACTCATCAGCACTGCTGGTATATTTACATCACCCGCCACAAGCAAACATTCGTGATGCCTTGTAATAAAATTCAGTCGAACATAAAGCAGGTTACAGCGTTGAGTTACCATGTAGATCTCTATAGAACTTACTACTGAAACTCGCCTCTGCTAATGTGGATCAAGCGCACCAACACACACAAGTGAGGTGATCGGCAGCAGAAGATGAAGTTTCCTTTATCTGTCCTGAAAGCTTTTACATTTGCCTCATCAGCCTCACTTTTGGTCACATGTGACGTCACCGCACTGAAACAAGAAGTAGGATAGCCTGCTACAGAACTGTGAAACTTTTACTGCGATTATCTTTCAATCAGTTCAGGCATAAAATAAATTTGAAAAATGCTCAGTTATGTGCAAACATCAATGTGCTGTACTGAAAGTGCCAGACTTGTATTGTTGCCGGTTACCACGGCAACATTAGTCAGAGGCGGCCTCTTCATACAAACCACTTTTTTAAAGAAACATGCTCTGAGCAAAATGTGTAATTTGCTATAAAAACTCAAAACTAGGACAAAATCATCACCAGTACACTCACACTTCTGTTATCTCTAATAAAAAGGCCGTTTAAAGTGACACGCTTGCCGCCCTCTGAGGTGGTGGGTGAGAGCGGCGTGAGAACACGCTGTACCTTCCGACACCTTTCTACTTTGCAAAACGCACTTTAACGGAGAAAAAAAGCAGGCTACTCGGAGTGCGGAGAAGAATCGTCCTCGAAGGACCTCCACGCTCACTTGTTGCAGTCAAAGATGCAGCTAAACGCACAGCAATAAGACAAAGAGGCAGAGGAAGGAAGGCAGGGTATGCAGGTGTGCAGCAGAATCCAATCTGCTTCAATCGCTTCCTCTCTTGGCCAGAAAGATTCAGACTCGCCTCCACAAGACTCGGTACGCCGCCATCTCCGCAGAGCCGAATCGAATTATGCCGCCGACGGACACAAATCACAACAGCATAATAAAAACAGCTCCTGATGTTCAGCACTTCTGAGCTGATGGCTCAATACAGAAGCTTTGATATCTGGATGTAATGTAGAAAAAAAAAATATTCTCAAACTTGTCAGCGTATTTTAAGCCCACGGTTTGACACTGCACTCTCGGAACAGAAAAGCGTTCCCACGTTTGTCCAGAGGCCGAGCGAGAGTTTGAGTTTCAGTAATGCCTTTTCCTGGTCAGGGGTCTCACTCGTGCTTTATTCTGTATACAGGGTCATGTGGGGCTTGGAGCCTATCCCAGGAGACTTGGGGCACGAGACTTGGGGCGCCAATCCATCGCAGGGCAATATGGGACTGCCAGGCAGCCAAATCTACATGTCTTTGGACTGTTGGAGGTCTTTGTGTCTTTGTGTTTTACGGAGTAGTCTGCATGTTCTCCCCGTGCTTGGTGGGTTTCCTCATACTCCATGCACAGAGACCCTGAGGCAGGAATCGAACCCATACCCCGGAGGTGCAAGGCGACAGTGCTGACCACTACGCCACCGTGCCTAACCGCTCAGGGGAGTACGGAAGCAAAATGGACTAACAGGACTGAAAGTATGAAGAAGTTGAAGGCTGTACCACGTGAAATCCCTCATGCTCCTATCGTTACTCGTCAACTTAGCTGAAGTAAAACAGAAAGGGCTTTCCTTCTCCTCTAGTAAATAACTACCGAACATGACTTTAAAATCCGGATTTATTAATTCGCCGAGTTCCTGCTGTAATTTTAGCTAATGCGCAGTCAGCAGCACATCCGCCCCCTCACACGTTTCACCCACATTTGCTTGAAGTCAGTTTGGTGAACTCATGATAAACATCACCTACATGATGGCAGAACGCAACCACGAATCGAACTGCAAATCTAGTCCCAGAACTAACCTTGTTAAACCAAACGTTTCTTACTCACAAGCTAATTTGAGAGCTGAGGTCGAGTTCAAGAGAAATTTGAATTCATGGTCGAGTCAGCATCGAGTATTATAGCATTCATTCTCATGTAAAATTTAATCCCTTGTCCTCGTGATGAGAAATCTGTGAGTGCTCAGCTATTATGGTAGTTGGTGCTTGCTTGCTTGCACAGGAAGTTTTCGTGTTTTTGTTTTTTCCCTCTGATCTTGTGATCTCTGGTGGTTTACCTGTCAGTGCAGAATCCTCCCATTCGACTGGATGCTGCTGCTTCGTGACTCGCAAAAAAACCCGACACTTTTTTATTTTGTGCATGTTTTTTTTTATTCGATTTCGTTTTCTTCTTTCCCCTGCAGGACACCCTGAAGCCCGCCTTCACCGTGGCCAGCCTGCCAGGTAGCACCAGCGCCCAGGCCACAGTGCCCACCACCTCCACCACCATGCAGGTGAGCAGCGGCCCCTCCTTCCCCATCACCAACTACCTGGCTCCCGTGTCCGGCAGCAACAGCAGTGCCGGCGGGAGCACCATCGCCAACACTAACGGGACTGTCCTGAAGAGCGCCGCCGCCACCGGAGGGGTCATGCAGCTCCCCGGGGGGTTCACTTTCATGTCAGGTAGGCAAAAGAAACCAACAAAGACCCTTAAATTTCTTATCCCGGCACTAGCGCGGATTACGTTTAATGACTTTCATCTCTGCAGTAAAGCTATCACATGATTTTTTTTTTTTTCTTTTTTCTTTTTTTTCTGCTGCTGCTACCTCAAGCAGTTTTGCTTAACAAAGCAGTGCTTCTGGAGAGCAGAAACTCCGGCGTAGTGCCTTTGATTGCCATTGTGTAAAAGGAATAATTAGCATGGCTACACAATGGGCATAGCGCAGAGCACTGGCAAACCAGTGCCTGTAATTAGTTATGAATATTCAATGAAGATCTGTCTGGGTTGTGCTGGGTTTCATGGGCTCTTAGTCCGGATGAGGCTGTGAAGGCAGATGCATGCGAGGCTCCATTAAAGCACTAGAGAGACACCGAGCAGCTCTCGCTCTCATCTCCCCGTCCGCTGGAAAGAAAGCCCACCTTCGATCCGTTCAAGCGGCCCTTAATTCATCCTGAATTCAGCGCTCCGCGCCGAGCGACTGGCATACGGAGCACATACTGTATACTGTACATGTAGTTTCTAGATATTTATAGCAGTGTGGTCAGAAGCAGGAGGTTGCAGCATGATTTTCTTCCTGTAATAACAGCAGACCTCAGTATGCTGCTTCCTGTCTCTTGCACTCTCCCACCTGTTTTACACTCAGCACCCTGCCAGGTGGTCTCACACACACACACACACACACACACACACTTATCCTCCCAAAGACATGCACACAATCAAACAGCTCTGAGGTGTTGAATTACCCCCCCGACAAAACAGCTGGAGCTTTTGGGTGTCTGCAAATCCCCCTAACAACCCACCACCCATCACCCCATCACCCCCCACCTCCCCCCCACGCCGAGCACAGCTTCCGCATAACTTCAGCTTGCTTCTCAGGTACACAACGTTTGTTTAAGCCGGCTGAACATCGTCCCTGCATGATGCGTCAATGTTTAATGTGTGAATAAATTAATTGAGAGCTGAAACTTTGCAGTTGTTCCTTTTAAACCATCGGAGAATGTTGCATATTATAGATCCAGCATTATCACTGATTATGAATTTGTTGATCCTCATGATTCAATATCATGATCAGATTGTGGCGCCCCGTTTCCCTGTTATGAAATTACTAATAAATAAACTTTTAGCAAAATATTCAATTAATGTATCTTGTAAACCTTTTCAGGTCATCGGAAATTGTAGCGTATGGCTTGTATTCACTCGTTGTTTTGTGTTCACCCGCCACAGGCACTCCGTTCCCTGCTGGGACTCCGGCCATACCGCTGGGACAGCTGCAGCAGCACTCTCTGGCTCTACAGGCGCAACCGGGTCAGACTCTCACTACTGCCACTGTTACAGCTACACAAACACCACAGGGCCAGCAAGCTGTGTTTCGCCTCCCTACCGCAGTCTCTCTCACGGGTTAGTGTAGAACATGTACGCACGCGAGATGGCCTAGGACAAGCTTATAGTCATATAGTCTGATCAGTTACTGTAATAATGCTCTGTTAATGTGTTTTTGTTTTTGTTTGTTTGTTTTTTCGCCCCCTCACACATAATTGAAATCCTGCAGGCGGCACAGTGGCGTAGTGGTTAGCACATGTACATGCACCTCCATGGTCCGGGTTCGAATCCCGCCTTGGGTCTGTGCGCGTGCTGTCTGCATGTATGTGTTGGGTTTCCTTCCATAGTCCAAAGACATGCAGATTAGGCTGCCTGGCGTCCACAGATTGTCCGTAATGTGTGAATGATTGTATGTTTGTGTCTGTGCGATGGATTGGCATCCTGTCCAGGGTCTACCCAGGGTGTATCCCTCGTGCCCTGGGATGCCCCATGACAGGATAAACAATATAGATGGTGAGTGAGTGAGTGAAATCCTACATGTCGGGTCCCAGACGAGATCTACAGCTCATTAGAAACTATTCCAAGAACCCTCGAGAAACATTTCTTAAAGGCTATAATATGTAATAGCTATTTGGAATTAGGTTAAATTTGGTGGGCTAACCTATTTTTTTTTTTTTTACATAAACAATCACTGTGTTTTTAGGAGGAACAATGCCCCAGCAGCTCCAGGCCATCCAGGTGCAACCCAGCACTCAACCCAGCTCCATCAACACCGACAGCAGCAGCCCTGAGATCTCCCAAACCAGCACCGCCTGCACAGGTACACGCAACACACCGATGATCTATAATCGTTTTACAGCTCAATCATGACGCACTATAGGTTCCTCAGCTGTTCCTGGAATCCAATATTGTAACATTTATTATATACACAAACGTACATACTGTGTGTGTGTGTGTATGTATGTATATGTATATATATATTATATATATATATATATATATATATATATATATATATATACACACACACATACACACACACTGTATGTATGTTTGTGTATATGTATAATTTCAGCATCGTTAGGATGTTGCAGTCAGATTGGCTGTCCATGCATCTGTACGTTTCTGAAGCAAAGAAGACCAAACGTTGAGCTTTTCAGTGCAAGATGATGTCATTGTTATTGTTGTACGTTAATCCAGAATGATTTGAAACCGATATTAGTGAGTCAATTAAATGTTGTGAATCTTTCAACTGCCCCTGTCCAGGGTTTGCTACGGCAGATCATCTCCCATTTTAACCTGGGCTTGGGACCGACACGGTATCGAGCAGCTGGGGTTTGGGTATTGGGTGGGAATTGAACCCGGACCTCCAGCATGGCAGGAGAGAAACTTGCTAGTATCAGTACCACCGAGTCACCAATACCTTATTAATATTGAAAATTATTAATAATTTTTGTTAAGGCAACTTGAAATAGTCTGTGCTTCGTCTACTATCCTGTAATACCAGTCACATGTCCTTGTTACTTTTACTATATTACTATTACTGTCCTTATCCCTGTTACTGACTAAATATACCAGACTCATTAGTAAGGCCATTTGGCAGCAATGCTAAATTTAGGTAATAAGCTAAGGTTAAATATTTGATCGGAAGGTTGGTAGTTCAACCCCCACCACTGCCAAGTTGCCACAGTTGAGCCCTCGAGCAAGGGCCTTAACCCCATCAGCTCCAGGGTTACTGTAACCTTGAAATTGGGGGAAAAAAATAATTTCACTGTGCTGTATGGTACATGTGACAAATAATTTAATCTTGAGCTCGAATACCGTTAGAAGGCTTAGAAGCTTGCATGCACTCCTTATGATCATTGCATTATTGGGCCTGAACGGGAAGGCCTTGTGCTTGGCTAATTAAGACATTTCAGCACCACTAAATTAATAATCTAAATGAGTGAATCTATAATTGTGACCTAAAGTTGATATCAGGAAACAACAAATAAGTTAAAAGCTCCAAATTCTTAAGATTTGATGGTAAATGGAGCGGTGTCTGCAGTGACCTTGGGGCCATTTTTGAGGCTTATTAAAGGTTTTGAGTCCTTCGAGGTGGTGGTTCTCATTTTTGGATCAGACCAAAAGAGAGCGAGCTAGGCGTCAGAGGAGCCAAGTGGATCAGCACGGGTACCAAAGTGATCCTTATCGCTTAAAAACGATGCGTTTTGCGGCGAAGTGAAGATTGTTCCATTTCGCTCAGGAGACCAGGCTGAAGGTTTTCATACAAGTTATGTGGGGGTGCATGTGAAAATAGGGGCGGTACAGGACCTTGGCCTGAATCAGAAAAATGTGAAATTTGGGAAAACCCTGAGGGCGCCCCTACTCATAACAAGAAATTTAGTCGGCACAATAAAATGGACTGAATCAGCGATTTCTTCCCTACGCGTCTAAGCATAAACCGAGATCAGTGCAGTGAAGAGACGACGACGAGGTTCACACCTTTAGCACACAGTAGGCATGAAGACTGACTGATGTGGGTGATGCTAATCATGGTGACTCACTTCCCATTGTAAACTTGTAATTCGTTAAAACTTTGTGACAGTATTTTCCAACTAGATTAAACGAAGAGGTGGATGAAACTTTCAGTGGAAGAGATTTTTAAATGAGATTTATTTTTTTTTTCTTCTGTCCCCTTTTTAAGAGAGTAAGCAGATTTTTAGATGCTGTAACTATTTGTTTTTCGAGATAAACATAATATGAAAAAGGTGAAAAAAAAAAAAAAAAAGCACGAAGGAGTTTCCGGAGCCTTTCCATGCACGCACACACACACACACACACACGGAGACACACACACGGAGACACACACACGGAGACACACACACGGAGACACACACACGGAGACACACACACACACACGGAGACACACACACGGACACACACACAGAGACACACACACAGAGACACACACACAGAGACACACACACAGAGACACACACACGGAGACACACACACACACACGGAGACACACACACACACACGGAGACGGAGACACACACACGGAGTCACACACACGGAGTCACACACACGGAGTCACACACACGGAGTCACACACACGGAGTCACACACACGGAGACACACACGGAGACAGAAAGACGGAGACAGACAGACAGAAAGACGCGCGCACAGAGACGGACGCGCGCGCGGGCACAGAGACGCGGGCACAGAGACGGACGCGCGCGCGGGCACAGAGACGCGGGCACAGAGACGGACGCGCGCGCGGGCACAGAGACGGACGCGCGCGCGGGCACAGAGACGCGGGCACAGAGACGGACGCGCGCGCGGGCACAGAGACGCGGGCACAGAGACGGACGCGCGCGCGGGCACAGAGACGGACGCGCGCGCGGGCACAGAGACGCGCGCACAGAGAGACGCGCGCGCGGGCACAGAGACGCGGGCACAGAGACGGACGCGCGCGCGGGCACAGAGACGGACGCGCGCGGGCACAGAGACGGACGCGCGCGGGCACAGAGACGCGGGCACAGGGACGCGCGCGCGGGCACAGGGACGCGCGCGCGGGCACAGGGACGCGCGCGCGGGCACAGGGACACACACACACAGAGACACACACAGAGAGAGAGACACACACAGAGACACAGAGACACACACAGAGACACACACAGAGACACAGAGACACACACAGAGACACACACACACACACAGAGACACACACACACAGAGAGACACACACAGACACAGAGACACAGAGACACACAGACACACACACACAGAGAGACACACACACAGAGAGACACACACACACAGAGAGACACACACACACAGAGAGACACACACACACAGAGAGACACACACACACAGAGAGACACACACACACAGAGAGACACACACACACAGAGACACACACACAGAGAGACACACACACACAGAGAGACACACAGACACACACACAGAGACACACACACACAGAGAGACACAGAGACACACACAGAGAGACACAGAGACACACACAGAGAGACACAGAGACACACACAGAGAGACACAGAGACACACACAGAGAGACACACACACACACACACAGAGACACACACAGAGACACACACACACACACAGAGACACACACAGACACAGAGACACACAGACACAGAGACACACAGACACAGAGACACACAGACACAGAGACACACAGACACAGAGACACACAGACACAGAGACACACAGACACAGAGACACACAGACACAGAGACACACACACAGAGAGACACACACACACACACAGAGAGACACACAGAGAGACACACAGAGAGACACACAGAGAGACACACACACAGACACACACAGACACACACACAGACACACACACAGACACACACACAGACACACACACAGACACACACACAGACACACACACAGACACAGACACAGACACAGACACAGACACACAGACACACAGACACACAGAGAGACAGAGACACACAGAGACACACAGAGACACACACAGAGACACACACAGAGACACACACAGAGACACACACAGAGACACACACAGAGACACAGAGAGACACACACACAGAGACACAGAGACACACAGAGACACACACAGAGACACACACAGAGACGCGCGCGCGCGCACAGAGACGCGCGCGCGCGCAGAGAGAGAGGCGCGCGCGCAGAGAGAGAGGCGCGCGCGCAGAGAGAGAGGCGCGCGCGCAGAGAGAGAGGCGCGCGCGCAGAGAGAGACGCGCGCGCGCAGAGAGAGAGGCGCGCGCGCAGAGACACATGATTATTGTCATTAATGTCTACACAAGTCGCCTGTCAGTTTAGCTAAAGCATCATGGATGTACATCAACGCTCATCAAACGTCATGGAGACAAACCGAGACGAACGCAGAGACCCTTATAGCCGCATCG
This sequence comes from Clarias magur, assembly GCA_013621035.1. Classification (NCBI taxonomy): domain Eukaryota; kingdom Metazoa; phylum Chordata; class Actinopteri; order Siluriformes; family Clariidae; genus Clarias; species Clarias magur. The sequence continues at coordinate 1,860,988 of QNUK01000097.1, read as the reverse complement.
AATGTGAAGGCGGCATTCAGATCATTAACATCCTTCCTGAGATCATCGGTGTTGCGCAACGTTTCTTCTCATCAGTGTGGTTATCAAGACATTTTGTTCTCGTGTCAGTTTCGCTCTGGTGTAGGTAGCTTTTTCGATAAACGGCATCATTGAGGCTAAGCTTCCATACTGTAGCGTACCGTCCTGCCTGAGCCCTTCATCGTAAAAGCAGCTGGTCCGACACTGCCTGGGATCCTGCGTCGCCTTGGATCGGGCACGATGCCACGAGGTGAACTGGCAAGCAGTGTGGTGGCTCAAGCTGATGAAATGACTCACACCCAACACCTCTTCCTCCCTAATCAAGTTTCACTCCTCTGTTTGCACCTCCTACATCAAAAAAAGATGACAAGGCAGAAATTAAAAAGAAGAAATGCAAAAAGGGAAAGCATGGTTCAAAGAAATTCTGTATGATGCAAAGGTGTGTGCTGAGTTCCAGAAAATGGTGTAGCAGGTAAAAATGGTGAAATTGTAAAGTAGTGTTTATTTCAATAAAATTCCATTACAAGGAAATAAAGTGCAACTCTTTTGGCAATAAACTTTAGTCTATCCTTTTGGATATGTATCATGGGGCGTGAATTCAAGATGAGCATGTGCTCTCTGTGCAACACTGCCACCTTGTGTCAGAACATCAAAAGTGCATGTCACTATTATAAAAAAAAAAAAGGGTCACTATTCTAAGTACCTGCATCAAGCACTGAAAACATTTGAAGATTTGAAGTCCAGCACATTATTAAAATACAGGAGATTTTCTCTCCCAATGGACATAAATTTATACAACTCGTCTCTGTCAGTAGTTACTCTACAATATTACAGCAATACACTACTGTTCTCACGGCTCAATAAGTGCTTCAGTTGCTCAGGTCTAGACTATGTGGGAATTAAATGAAGTCAGTTGACAACCCGAAAGTACTGAATGAGCAGGTTATCACATCTATTGACCTTATTTATTTATTTATTTATTATTTTATCATTTCCTGATGGAAGTGAGACATATTCCAGGATTCAGGTTGTGGTTCTGGGAGCATGAGGAATCATCATCACACATGAATTCACCAGCACACTGTGCACCGTAATCAAATCTAAAGGCAGTGAATGAAATCTTGGAGTATTCAACATGGCCATGCAGTGCAATTCATTATCTATCTCTCTCTCTCTCTCTGTCTCTCTCTCTCTCTGTCTCTCTCTCTCTCTCTCTCTCTCTCTCTCTCTTTCTGTCTCTCTCCATCTTCATTTATCATCTGACGGTTTGAATCGTCTGCTCTGTCCATTCCCCCAGCCACCGTCAGTCTCCCTGCTACGATCGTCACGTCGTCAGTGCCCACCTCTGTAGCAGGCCACATGTTGTACCCAAGCCCCCATGCAGTGATGTATGCCTCGGCCCCCACGCTGACCGACGGTGGCCTTGCTGTGCTCAACGCCTTCTCTCAGAGCACCTCCGCTATGCAGGTGTCCCACGCACAGGCCCAGGATACAGGTGAAGGCACACCCAGCGTCTCTGCAACATCCTCATCCACTATACTCGTACTGCATGTCTATATCGTTCTATACTACATGTTATTTAATCTACATCTATTCATTTTCAGCTCTTAAAAGTGTTGATTGATTTTTCTATAATAGTCTCATAGTAATAAATAGAACTGTGTAAAAAGAGATATTAATACATGAATTATTTTATAAGACAAATAAATAAAAGACTTCAGGATGTGCTGCTGTTGTATTAAAATGCAGATTTTACAACAATCCTGAATCTACGCAACAGTAAGCCGACTGTACCAGCGTGACACGAATCAGGTACCATATAATATACTGACGAACCGTCCTCTACGTCCATAGGTGCTGTTCCTCAGGTGTTCCTCGCCGGCCCCCCCGGCACGGTTCAGATCCCTGTTTCGGCGGTGCAGCTACATCCAGTACGGCAAGATCTCCACTTTACAAGTGAAACTCTTAATATTCTCTCTGCAACAGCATGCCACTGAGTGAACTAACCCACTGCAGAGAGGACGAGGAGGCTGTTTGTCTGCCTGGACTCTCCCTTTGCTGATGCTCAGACCTTCCAGGGGCACTGCATGCACTAGCACCATGTCTTTGAAAGAAGGCTTTTCAAAGCATTAAACTCGTTTAACGTGAACATCGAATAAAATATCAGCTAGTGATGTCGGTCAGACAGTCTGATCCATTTTAAACGCTTTTTCTCTCACTTCATATGAAGCGAGATTAATTTATATACCGCTAGCGGACGAACCCGGCATTCACGGTTAAAGCGTTTGTAGAAAGATTTAAAAGGTTACAGCTAAAAATAAGTTCATCAGCATTAGCGTACGCCCCTCCTTTTTTTTGTTGTTGAGTAAGCCATGCTGTGTTGTGCTTTTGTTTGTGGTTGTTGAGGACTGTGGCGGCTTGTAGGTGCATCACCTATCGTTTTTTTGTGTCTTCCCCACACTCTGTGTATACACGGTACACCATCACGATTGGCTCTCAAATCAAATTTAGATTTTATCTGCCACATATAAACAGTCATATACAGTATGATATGAAGTGAAATGCTTATCCAAAAATTTTATTATAATAATAATAATTTGTTTTCAATAAGAATATAAAGTATGAAATGAAAAGATTTTTTTTTTTTTAGAATTTTTTTTTTTTTTAAATATAGAAAACCTTTTAGCTGTAGTTCGATTCCCGTCTCTGTGTGTGTTGGGTTTGCATGTTCTCCCCGTGCTTGTGGGTTTCCTCAGGGGAACTCCGGTTTTCTCCCACAGTCCTGACCGGCAGAGACGTGTGTGTATGTGTGTGTGTACCCTGTGATGTATTGGCACGCTATGCAGGGTGTAATCCAGTGTGGATAAAAACATTTTCGAGACAGGTTTCTGGTCCTCCAGTGTATGAAAAGTAAAGAGATATCTTGTTTTTTCAGTGCAGACTGTTTCACACTCTTAAAGCAGTTCCTGCAAAAGTATAGTCACCTTAATGTTTCAGCTGTGATGACTTTCTTTTGGTCTGGGAGCTGATCATTAATATTGTCCGTACACCATCAGTGCTGCATTCGGTACCGTAAACCCCAATTTCGATGAGATGTACAGTAAAGATGTAAAGGACTATTTTTCAAATCCTGAAACAAATGATTGTTTGATGTACAGTGGTACTAAAGAAATTTGGATCTTTTCTGCATTTTGGATGAGATTTAGTGAAGATGTACAGTAACACCACGGAACCCAAGGATGATGAGAAAGAAAAGGGAGACACTTTGAATTTGGGTTTTAATGCAGGTATTATTGGTAAAGGTTAACTGAAAAATTTATGCAAAAAGACAATTATAGTGTTGGAAACTGGAAATGTTTAGGTGACTGGAACGGATTATCTGTATCATTATCCTTTGTGTTATTTCCTACGGGAAAATGCGTTTCGCAATACGAAATGTCACTTGTAAGAACTCGCCTCTGGAACGGATACCGAGGTCCCTCTGTAAAGTTGATTTGTTTGGTTGAACATGAGGTCCGAATGAAAAATGGCACAGCATGAGACACTGGGAGTGTGGTTAAGCATCATGACCGTTTAAATTAGTTTTGATGCATTTCTTCTATTCTAGACTGTTAGTAGCTTTAGGTATAAATCTAATGCAAAGTTACTGCAGTTGGGTTAAGAACGGTATAGCACATTATTAGGGTAGTGCCAAACCATCAGCTTCATGTAAGATATAGTATGGTAGAGAAAGAAATATCATAAATGAATGATCACTTAAACTCTAAGAGAAGTTGCATCTTTAAAATAAATAAATAAATAAATAAATAAATAAAAATCTACAAAAATCATAGCTATGTTTCATAGTACTAGTAAGAGCATCTTGACGTGCACATAATGCACAAACGGCTGAGTGGCCATAAGAAAACCATAATTCATAATCATTCATAATGGTATAAGATGCACGGAATATTGTGATTTAGATGAGGAAATGTTTAAACCTGTCCGACTAAAGATTCTCTGGTCGTACTGTATGTATGTTGATTCAATATCAAGTAGAACACAAAGCTGTTCTTGCTTTACAACAAAGCACGTGTGTTTCTGTCTAGTTTTTTATCGCACAGAATGACGTATTTGGTGGCATGTTGTGAGCTGAAATACGAGCTGACCATCAGACGCGAGTTTTAATCTCCATTTGTTAATATTCCGCTGTTCGCAGATGGTGATTGGCCAGCAGTCCAGCGGCAGTAACAGCAATCTGACGGAGCTTCAGGTGGTCAATCTGGACGCCACACAGAGCACCAAGAGCGACTGACTGGTGCCGTTCACTGAAGGCTCACCAGAGACTCCCATCACTATTTATTGATGCCTTGTTCCATTTTGAACCATTTCATCCATCCATGCCATCGGAGTGTGCGATTGTACAGTTTGTACTGTAAATGTGTGTCGTGAACCTCACGAGGACACCGATGAACCGAGAGAAAGTAAGTCCTCTCCGTTCTGACGTGCAGGTTGAAATCTCTAGGACTCTAATCCTAACATGCGTTTTCTGCATGTTATTTGTACGTGCGCGAATGTACGAGTGTTCGATTCGTCAAAGGGAAACGGAAAAACAGTGTTACCCAGCTGTTGCACACACTGAAATCTCCCACTTTGGCCAAAGATGAATTATTTTGTCAGTATTTCTGTACGGATATATGTATGTGTGTGTTCTGTAATAGGACAAAGTTGCAGAGGCGTAAGCTATACCGAGGAAGAGCGATCTCAAGTAGGAATGATATTAATAGGTGGTGGCTTTGAAGAAAATCAACCCGAAGCTGTATATATTATTTTATTTTATTATTTTAGCGATAGTGCAATGGCATGTGCTGTAGTTGTGTTTCTTTTTTTTTTCTTTCTTTCTTTCTTTCTTTTTTTTTATGTTATGTTTTGTATTTTACTTATACGAAATATTTACCATTTGTAAATTTATGTAATATACATATATTTTATTGATTATATGATAATGGAGAGAGTGAATTTTTGGTCAAGGTTGTTTGTACTAAAACAAAACAAGATTTTAAAAAAAACAAACAAAAAAAAATCCCTGATGATTACACAATATTTACTGTATTCTGTATGTATAATCTGTTATGCATTGGCCAGCTGTCTCTGTGCTGTAGTACTGTTACCGAAGCCTGTAGCAGACCAGCTGAAAACACTGCACTCGGTTAGTATTCAGTGCCCTGCATAAGTATTCACTCCCCCTAACTAATTAGTAACCGATGCACCCTTGTACCCGGTTGATGACTTTTACATCATTGATTTGTGCCATACTGTATATTCCTTTAGAATATAATAAATACATGGATTAATTGCCCACCTCGCAGCTTGCTCTTCTCCATCACAACTAAGTTAAGATAAAGCACCAGCTTTCTCTGAGCTTTGAAACCAGCGACTGCATCTTTTCTTCTCCGGACCCTGACTAGTTAGTGTTAATTAGATTGATCGATGGTTACGGAGGAGCGAGGAGGGGACCTAACTACTAATTAAATCGATGCAAGTTCCAAGATGAATTAAAATTAATTTATTTGTAACGTGAGCTCCTGGAGGATTAAGAGACCTGCTCAATGGCTCAACAGTGGCAACCTTGTGGTGCCAACCTTCCCAATATTAACCGAGCCACCACTGCCCTGATATGGAAAACTTTAAGATGGGGAGTGGGGGGTAAATATTTATGTAAGGCACTGTAAGGGGTACGAGCTGAGGAAGTTAAATTTAAATGGAAGATATCAAATGGGATTAATGTTTCTATCGCTGATGTATGCATCTATAGTGGAAGAAAAGGTAAAGTATACCTGGGATAATGATGATATACTTTTAATAACACTAAAGCCTCTGTTGGTTTGTCAGAACTTCAGGTGATTCTGTTAAACGACCACGTAATGAGAACCTGAACTCTTCATTATGAACTCGATATGTTTATGCTCAAGGGCTCAGTCGACTGTTAATCCATCCAACAATGAATTCACAATGCAAGCGGATTTATCTCTGTTTTAACCAGCAATTACTAAAAGACAAAACCTGCTAAAATCACAGCCTCGCATCTTTTTGCTCAATCCTAGTTTAACTTTAGCCACAGGTTCTGGACCGTGTGTACGTGTGTGTGCGCGAGGTTGGACTGGTTCAATACATGAGACTGGGTTTTTTTTTTTTTTTTTTTTTTTTTTGGTTCCTATACTTCCTGGTTTTGACACTCTGACTTCTCGTTTTAACAAATGACAAAGTATGATCATGCTGCAGCTCACACACGTTGCCCTTATGCCTTTTTGTAGAAATGCTGTATTTTGGAATAGTATTGTATACGTTTATTTATATCTGCGTTTTTGTGGGAATGGCTTTCTGTTCTCGGTTGATGCGGCTTTCACGGTTTTGTATTCAGTGCCCAGTTTAGCATCTGGTGGCATGGAGTTGTGCAAGGTTCTCTTCAAGCCAAACACTGTCTCTCCTACACTCTGTTTTCCTCTGTAGAAAATGTGAACTCTTTCACCGAAACCTTTCTTTGATACATTTTTAGATGTTTGTTTTATAGTTATGAAGTGGTGTGAGAAATAGAATGAACACTGGTTCCTTTATTGTTAGAATTTTAAGGTTGTTGCTTGCTTTTCCATTTATCATTATATTCTTTTTTTTGTTTTGTTTTGTTTCTCTTTTTTTTGTTGTTGGACTTTTCATGTAACAGCAAGTGTACAGAAAGTTTTGTAATAAAAAAGAATTCTATTGATTTACCCTTTTTTTTCTTGTTTGTAGAAGGTACAGTGCAATTAACATGCAGCTCAATATTTAAGATTGTATTCTGCAAATTGAGAGATTTTTCTTTTTTAATAATCTGACCAGTCTAGAGAGGTGGATTAAAATAGTTGAGAAAAAAAAAAGGTGTGTACAATGTTTCTGATCAGGTTTTCACAATGGCTCTAAAATAGCTTGTGCTTCTTTCTCGTCCCCGCTCTCTGATCATCTTCATTTTCAACAATAAATGCAGCATGCAAATATATATGAGAGAGAGAGATTTTATATATAATTAAAAAAACTTTTTAAAATATATTTATATATATATATAATTTTTAAATATATTTATTCTTCTAAAGAATATGCATATCCTTCTTTGTTAGTTTCTGACACAGATGCAACGCGACAGTGCTGACCACTAAATCACCATGTATTAAAATTGGAAGTGCATTAAAATGGTTAATTAAAATAATATCTTTTTAAAAAAATAAACTTCAAAATTAACCTGCACAGAACTAATTGGCAGTGCCTTGGACTGATCCTGTTCTTATGGGGGGGTGGGGGGGGAATTCACATATTTTTTATTATTATTAAATAATATTTATTAGAGTTCTACTATTATATATATATATATATATATATATATATATATATATATATATATATATATAATATATATAAATAATAATAAATAATACTGCTCAAAAGTGCTCATAGCCTCCAGGCAACTTTAAAGGTGGACTGCTTAGGTGCAGGGTTATTAATCGTAATTGGGCTGTTATGAATCGACAAACACCTTAAATTTTTCATACCACAACTTCGTTTTTCTAGGTTTTCTTGCATGACATACAGTTGGATCATTCAAAAATATGTATCTACATTTTAACCAGATGATGTGACCTTTCTTTCAACTCCAACCCATGCTTATAAATCAGGTAACATTTCGGCGACTCTTACGTCGTACTGTTTGAGACTCTTATTTTGAATGTATCGTTTCCGGTGGAGTGTCGCGTCCGCGCTTCACCGCAGTTTAACGAGCGGAGAGTGTTTCAGGCTGTAGATTCGGTTTGAACTTCAGCTTGAACAAATGGCTAAAAGTGACGGCAGCTCATATTTCAGGAGAGCCAGTCTCCTCTGGATTGCAGTCATAACTGTGTCCATGGGTTACTACACAGTAAGTTTTTTTTTTTTTTTTTTTAACTTCATTCAAGGCTTTTAATTCAAAATAAAAGCCCTGGAGATACTTTATACGGCCAGGCACGGAGCACTGAGTCATGTGATTGTTTAAATGTCTAGCAAGTGCAATTAAAGTGTGTAATTTATTTGTTTACTTTTAATGTTAATTTTAATTTTTTAAAATTGTATTTAATTTATAGCAGCATGGAGACGTACTGGTTAGCACTGTCGCCTTGCACCTCCAGGGTTCGATTATAGCCTCTGGCTGGTGTCCATGGAGTTTCCATATTCTCCCCGTGCATGGTGGGTTTCCTCTGGGTACTCCGGTTTCCTCCCACAGTCCAAAGACATGCAGAGTAGGCTAAACTGCGCTCTCAGGTTGCCCATAAGGTGTAAATGTTTTTTTGTTTTTTTTTTTGTATTAAAAAAGTGTTTGTAGTAGAATTTGTAACATGGCAGCTCCAAGGATAGAGTATTTAGTTAGTGTGGTGGTTTTCTAGGGTAAAGGCGACCAGAGTTTATCACATTTCAGATAACCAGTGCATTGTGATTGTGTAAAGGATATTATCTGCTTAAAGTGACAAAGTCCACTCTGGTGCAGGCTCATGGTCCTATATTATTCATGCCTGTAACGTATACCTAGGGTGGGATACCAAACCATTGCAGGGCACACACACACACACAAACACACACTCGCTTATCATCTATACCGCTTTATCCTGTATTTAGGGTTGCGGGGGCCTGGAGCCTATCCCAGGAGATTTAGGGCACGAGGCAGTGTACACCCTGGACAGGGTGCCAATCCATCGCAGGGCACACACAAACATATTATGGGCAATTTGGGAACGCCTTTGGTCTGTGGGAGGACAGGGGAGCACACGCAGGAAACCCACAAAGCATGGGAGAACATGCAAACTTCACGCACACGGACCTGATGTGTTACTCGAACCCAGTCGTAACTACTATGCCACTGTGCCGGCCTAGTATAGGTTCAATAATAAATACGAGAATAAATGACAAATTCAGCCCGTCAAATGGTTCATTTACGTTTGTATACAAATAATCAGTAGGCTAGATATATTAAACACATGACTTAGAAAACCCATCGTATGAATTTGACTCAAATATACAAATAGTTTTTGTATTTCATCACCTAAAACCAGATCAAATGTTTTTTATGTACACAGTGCCTATTTTCTGTGTGTAAACAATCGCAAAAAAGAAAAAAAACGAGAGTGAAAAAATGAGCCGCTAAATCCAGGGAGGCAAGTTACAATAAGCAGCGTAAGAAGTCGCAACCTCACAGCCTTGAGTGGAACCAGACATCAAGCTGAAATTGTAAAACAGCAGCTCAAATTTCAGCTTCAAGTCTGGTTGCTTTTAAGGTTTCGTCCTCATGTCAACTCGGGCATGAAGGTTCGATTCCCACCTCGCGTCTGTGTGGGTGGAGTTTGCATGTTCTCCCCGTGCATGATGGGATTCCTGCAATAGAATGCCAGGAATGAGGTATAGAAGATTATTTACAGTATATGGCGCTTTTTACAGTGATCATTGTCAGAAACGATAGAGTGTGTATGAAACGTGAGAAAATATGTATGAATCAAAAGGATCAAAGAGTGCGTGATGAGCAAGCCGAGGGCGACAATGGCAAGAAAAAAACTCCCTGAGATGGCAAAAGGTAGAAATCTTGAGAGGAACCAGACTCAACAGGGAACCCGGCCTCATTCGGGTGATAACAGATAGCAGGATTTGTTTTGCCATCATACTGTGTGTTTGGAGGCTGGAAGTTCAATATACTGTAACAGGGGATGTCTTTAAGTTTGTCATTGGAGGCTCAGGTAGACTGTAGGAAATTCCAATCCTGACCTATTGAGAGAATGGCGTCACAAGTCCTCAAAGGCGTTCTGTATCAGGTCTTCATGGTGAAGTGGAACCCTCCCCAGTCACCACACACGCATCCCAGTAGACCACATGGAGCCAGAAGCGGGGCACCAGGACGAGTCAGACTGGTGCAGAGAGCAGAGATCACTGGCAGCTCAGGAGTGGCTTGACAGAGAGAGACTTTTAAACCGGCACTTTATCATTTTTATAGCAGTAGTTGACTATTCGGTATGACGAGACAGCACAGTAAACTGTAACGTGAATATGAAACAGCACTAACGGCTGGCTATTACGTTATTACCTTAAAGGTTAAGCAATGCTTTATATCATGAGATCTCATCAGTGCAATAATAAGGATAAAGTGGGCCAAAGTATTACACACACACACACACACTTGAAGGAAGATAGCCAGTCAAATTCATGAGTTCTATTTTCATAAGTCTGTAACGCTCCACTGGCTACTTGCCGTGCTTCCTCTGAATACCAAACATGGTAAACAGAAAAGCTGTAACCATTTCAGTCAACACTAAACTATTTCTGTGTATATACATATATATATATATATATATATATATATATATATATATATGTGTCATTTGTACATTGATTGGACAGTGTGTGCTTAATCTACACCACCTAGCTAAAAGACCATTCACATTTAATATTTTTGACCACCTTTCGCGGTAATTACAGCGTGCTTTCACTTTTTCACTTTCAAATTGTTTTAACAGCCGTGTGCAATGTCACAACGTTTATATAAATTCAGAATCGCATTCATTCTGGTGATCGGACCACTCTTTCACAAAAATAATAAAAAATTGTTGTCCTGGAATGCGCCCTTAGAGAAGGATGAATGATTAACATAATAACCTGGTCATTCGGTACATGGAAGTCATCAGCTGCCTTAACCATGCTGAGTCTAGACCTGACCAACTGAAGCAACCCCAGATCACAACAGCCGCTTGAACATTGGGCACTCTGCATGATGGGTGCATCGCTTCATACACGCCCCTCCTTACTCTGACGCTCACCTGGCTGTGGAATCATGGCAATCTGAACTTATCAGATCACATTACTTTTTTTTTTCTCCATAGATCCAAAATCTAATCTTTATGCTTCCTTACAAACTGTAAACTACAAACAAAAGTCTTTTTTTTGCTTAGTTTCAGTAACAAGTGGTTGCCTTTTGACCGCACAGCTGTTTAGTCCCAAGCCTGAGAACTTTCATAAAATGCATGTGGAAATGCTCTTACTTTCACTATTAAACATGCCTCATTTACTGTAGATTGCTTGTCAATACAACCTTACCCGGCGTTTAAATGATCAGCATCGTTCATGCTAACTCCTTTTCCACAACCATGGGAAACACCTTCAACGTGGCTGTTTAAGTAAGGACAAACTACTCCGTGCAGCAGTTAGGGTTTAAAGAATTGCTGCCAGCTGAAACCCATTCATCACTGCAGTAATTATCAAGTCAGAGGTTCTTAAGTATTTGCTTATTTAAATCCAGACGCTGATTTCTTTTTTTTTCCAGTCAGTGTAATTTAGTTTCTCCTTTAAAGGCATTTCAGAACACTAATAGCCTAATCCACCTTTTGTCATTCATTACACTCAAAAAGAACGTCACTACTGAGGATTTGTTACAGATGTGTGAGCGAAACTGATTGGAGAAATATCAGGCCAAATGTCCATCAGATCTAGGGTGTGTTTCAATCTATATGGTCACCTGCCATGGCTGTCACTTTGTGAATCATTCTTTTCTTATAGTCTGCACTAGTAAGAGCTCATCCCCAGTCATGTGGCTTCATACTATTCTCAGTGCTTTTCTTAGGTTGTGTTATCGTGTTTGGTTTAAAAAAACAAAGGGTTCTAAATACAGTGGTACCTCGTCATACGAATACCCCGCCTCACACATTGTTGCCTTAAGAACAGAAATATTGCAAGAAATTTGTCTCGGTATTCAAAGCATTTTCAGCATACGAGTGTACGAACCGAACCCCGGCTAAGCTGTGAGCTGCTCAAAACATGTTTGCGTCAGTGGAAAGCTGAGCAAAGCGAGTTTAGCAAGTTATGTTAACAAGGACTGTAATGTTAGCAAGAAGAAAACGGAGCCACTTTCGTGGGAATGAAGATATAAATTATCAAAAGCAGTCAATGCCAAGAGGAATCATAAATTAAGTTTAAGTGATGTTTAATGTTTGTTTATTTCATAGTTTACTTCATTTATGTGTCTAAATGTTTTGATTGTTTTTATGTGCAAAAATATGTTTACAGTGTTGGAAATGGAAAAATATTGGAAATATTTTTTTGGTGGCTGGAACGAATGATCTGCATTTACATTCATTTCTATGGGAAAATGCATTTCGCAGTACGAATTCTCACTTTAAAAACTCGTCTCCATAATGATTTGAATTTGTATGCCGATGTACCACTCACTCATCGCCTGTACCGTATATGCCTATACCACTTTGTCCGTAGACTTGGGGCACGAGCCGGATGAGGTGCCAATCCATCCATCACGCGCATTCACACACTACAGGCAATTTAGGGACACCAATTAGCCTAATCTGCAAGTTTTTGGACTGTTGAAAGAAACCCACCAAGCATGGGGAGAACATGCAAACTCCATGCGCACAGGAGACGCAGATCCTGGAAGGCGACAATGCTAACCACTAAGCCATCGTGCCGCCCAGTGGTACTACTGTAATTGGATACTTGTAGGAAACAAATGTACCGACGTGACACGAAACCTTATATTCATGTGTATCTTTAAAAGACCTGGGAGCCGTTGATAGCTTCAATCTCAGTGAACAAGACGAAACATTTGACCGATAATCATGACGTACAAGTCGCTAAACGCACAGTATCACATTTTGTGTATTTCAGTGGTCCGTGTTTTGGCCACAGCAAATCCCTTATGACACTTTGGGTCCGCTCGGTGCTCTCACAAAATATCTGGTCAAAGAATATCACGGCTTCATGTACACGGGGTGAGTCTCGCTCCTCTACACATGAATGTTTTTTTTAATAAAAAAAAATATATATATCGGACCCTCTGCCTATGAAAACTGATTTATGTGTGCATGGTTGGGTGTTTTAGATGGTGGCTTGCTTGGGCAGTGCATCTGTTTGAAGCTCTTGTGGCGCTGAAAGTATGCAGGTAAGCAGCTGCATTAAGCAATAAGGTGGTGTGATTAAGCACTTGTTCCAAATTGTTTTTATTAGGCTTATAGGTCTGTTAATTGGTACCGTAGTAATCATGATGTTCTATATTAAGCACAATAATAGAAACTGTAATTCCTCTGCACCATCAGACCAATCAGAATCACAATTTCAGCAATGCTGTGATATGTTTTTAACAGATATTATTCTGAGTAAATAGATATAAAGAGAGCTATGCATGCATTGATATTTTTTTTTGTAAATGGTGATAAAGATGAAGGTGAAAATTCCTTTACTTTACTTTTAGGTCTTTTTTTTTTTAATGAAAGGGTTACGAAAGGTTTGTATAAATATCAATAGTGTTTTCGTGCCTGTTACCAGAGCGCACATTCCCGCAGTCATTATTAATGTATTTACAACCTCCAAAACACCCAACTTGCCAGACCTGGATGCAGGTTGTCCAATCAACCAATAACATGTGAGCAGCATAACACATAAAATCATTCAGATCCAGTTTAAGAGCATATGAAACGTGAATGGGGAAAATGTAATTTATTGACCTTGTAACCAGTAATCGTGTTCTAGTCTCAGACCGGCTGGTTTGAATGGTTTTGAATAAATCTGGGATTTTTACACCACAATAGTCTCTTAAGTTTAAACAACGTGATGTGACAAACAAAAATCGCCTAATCGTAGGTGATTATTTTTAAATCGTAGGCATTAAAAATTGGTAATAAAGTCACCAGTTTATTGAAACAAATTGTACTTTATTACATAATACATTTCCAATGTATATTTCAACTGAAGGAAGTTGTTTGGGTTATTGCTGAGAACCTCCTGAATCCAAGTCCTCCAGTGTGTGAGGCTCTGTCCTGTACACATCCTCCTTTGTGTAGCCCCAAAGGCTAGTTCATTTTCACCCATCCTGTACAGACAGAATTATCTTATCGATGAAAGAAGTCAGAGAAGAATGGCTGACTGGTTTGAGTAAACAGGAGGCAATGGTAACTTAAAAACAAACGAATGGATGGCCTCCAAAAGCGGATAACCACACTGCCTTGTCAGTCAGGAACAGGAATCTAAGTCAACACTGGGTACAAGCTCCTAAAACCCATATATATATATTTATTTATTTATTTTTATTTTTTTAAAGACCAAAAGACCTGGACAAAGCGTCCATGGCGTCACCCATAGCTTTTCTGAAGAGTCTTTGAAGCATATGGGACAAGCGTCTGGCTGTTGGTTGGGACACACCTGCTTACCTCAGTTACCCCAACCTAGCTAGCTGAGTTGCTACGACAGCTAATGTTATTTATATGTTAACATTACTTTGCATCTGATTGAACTCCATCTACGCAACTCCATATACATAGTGTCCAATGTCAAGCCCTACATTTGCAAGTAAGCTAAACTACAGTGATTCATGTTAGCTTTTTCGCTTAAATGATGCATAGCATACAACTAGCAGTTTTACTAGTGTGCGCTGGTGTGTGTGTGTGTGTGTGTGTGTGTGTGTGTGCAGATGAGTGTGTGTGTTTGTGTGTGTGCCTGCGATGGATTGGCAACCTGTCCAGATATACCTCTCCTCATATCCAAAGGTCTCCTGGGATAGGCTCCATGCCCCCTGTGACTCTGTACGGGATAATCAGTATAGAAGATGAATGAGGTTGCCCCTTGATAAAACCTAGACAGCAATCGAATAAAAAAATCTTGATTGAGTTATAATAACCTTACAGCTAGTTCAGAGCCAGCTTGAACCATTCTCTTCTGACCGCTCCAATCAAAAAAGCATTTCTGCCTGCTGGACCACAGCTTACTGGATGCTTTTTTTTGTACTATTCTGTGTGACTGTTGTGCATGAAAATCCCAGGAGATCAGCAGATTTCCGAAATGCTCAAATCAGCCCCTGTGGCACCAACATTCCATGCCACAGAGATCACATCTTTCCCATCCTGATGTTTGATATGAACATTAACTGAAGCTCTTTCCTGTATCTGTATAATTTTATGCATTGTGTTGCTGCCTCATGAAAAATGTAAACATTTAAAAATTATATAAATAAAAAAAATTAGGAGTAAAACATTATTAAAAATTATAATATAAATGTACATGTTTAAATAACATGTATGTTAGGTAAAATCTTCTAATGCTATAAAATGAAAAAAAGTTTTAACAAGGTTTTTTTTTTTTACCCTTGCCTAACACACGGGGGCAGCAGAGTGCCACATTATTCTCTGTTGTCACGGCACATGTACATCACTGTAACTCGGTGCACTGTAATTGTTGTTTATGTGTCTCTCATTCTTTGCAGCGATAAAAGCATCGACAGTCCATCAACTCGCCTCCTGTGGTTTGTTCAGACGTTATTGTTTGGCTTTGCATCTCTGGGGTTGCTCCTCAAATACAAACCAGGCGGCCGTTCCAAACGGCACTGAGCAGCCGGAGACGTGCACTCTATCCATTACTGCTTTCAAATGAATGAATCAAGATCATCAAGAGCATGCAATCAGATGCTAATATGAGCACCACACAACCTCTGACTGCATATTTCTTTACAATTATCTTTTCTTTTCTTTTTCTGTTTTTTAATGAAAGACTTTACCGTAGATGCTCTTCAAAGTTAGAGACCTAATTTCAAAGCAAAGATAATATGTGCCTTTCATTCATAACCAGCATTTAGGGTTTAATCATTTCTTGATCGGTGCACGTTACTGTGCGTGTCGCTAATGCAAATCATCTGGTTAAACCTGTTTTAAAAATTGATTTTAGGACCTGTTTTCCTGACAGAGTTTAAAATCTCATCGGGTGGGAGTTTCATCATTTTAGTTTGGCAGTTAGCAATTTCACAGAGACATGATTCACAGGCTATAAACTATGCCTTCACCCACACAGATTATTGGAGCTGTCACAGATTAGAGAACGGGCCACCTGAATGGAAAATTGGCATGTCAAACTTTGGGATAAAATTGGAAAAGATTTGGAGGATGTTGTTTTCAAATTAAACTGAGCACAATTGCTTTGCAATCTAGAAATGTTGTTCGTTGTTCTCCGACAAGTTGAACATAATGACCGGGTTACCTGATTTTATATGATTTTTAACTCTGCACTGCAAAACAACTTTATATTAATATTACCTTACCTTTTTCTAGGAACATTCGTAGTCCAACTAGGGACTGTGGGGCCAGTGGTGATTACCAGTGTATTTATTGCTTGGTAAGACTTCCGGTCAATATTAACACGCATACTCACACACTACAGGCAATTTGGGAAATGCCAATTAGTCTAATTTGCATGTCTTTGGACTATGGGAGGAAACCGGAGGACCCGGAAGAAACCCACCAAGCAAACTCCATACACACAGACCCCACGGTGAGAATCGAACCCAACCCCTGGAGGTGCAAGGCGACGGTCTTAACCTCTAAGCCACCATGCCGCAATATTTAGATCTGTGGCAATTAGTATTAAAGTCCAATTTCTTGAAGTATGTTCTTCAGGTTTCCTTTCCATGAGACCTCTTCGTGCTTACCGTGCGATTTAGGTCAGCTTCCCACATAAAGTCCAATATTTAACCAGCTGAAGCTGGTCTGAACCAGACTTGCTTTTCAAAGACTGCCCTCGATTACTCATACAAACTGAATTTGTGTCACACTGGGAGTGAATCCTTTTGCAACCCAGATGCTTCTTTGGTGGACACTAAACCAAACAAAAGAATTGTATGCAAAC
The DNA here is from genome assembly GCA_013621035.1 of Clarias magur. Classification (NCBI taxonomy): domain Eukaryota; kingdom Metazoa; phylum Chordata; class Actinopteri; order Siluriformes; family Clariidae; genus Clarias; species Clarias magur. The sequence continues at coordinate 1,844,281 of QNUK01000097.1, read as the reverse complement.
TATCTGGTGCATTTTTCACATTAGGTTTCCTGCAGAACCTGAGTCACGTAGTCCATCTCTATATCGCAGCAGGGCACGCGTCTGACATCCGCTATTAATCACAGCACAGTGACTGGAGCGAGACATCGTTATAGGTTTCACTGATGTGTGATACACAGCATTCCTTAAACTGAAAAAGGATTTCAATTATTTAGTAGTTTTATATGAAGAATGAAAGAAATGAATGAATTAAATGAGTTTTTATTTTCCTTTTAATTTGCTGTAAGTTATACACAGGTTGTTTTGTAATATAACAACTGTGCTAATTATTATGCAGATGGTGTGGTGGTGAGATTTATAGAAGTTTTTAATAAAGCACTAATTTAACAAGTAGTCTTGTCGTTTTAATATTTTGGGACTTCACCATAAACTGAAAGTACACTGTCACATGTATCACGTGTGTGTATATATATACACTCACCAAAAGGATTATTAGGAACACCTGTTCAATTTCTCATTAATGCAATTATCTAATCAACCAATCACATGGCAGTTGCTTCAATGCATTTAGGGGTGTGGTCCTGGTCAAGACAATCTCCTGAATTCCAATATGAATGTCAGAATGGGAAAGAAAGGTGATTTAAGCAATTTTGAGCGTGGCATGGTTGTTGGTGCCAGACGGGCCGGTCTGAGTATTTCACAATCTGCTCAGTTACTGGGATTTTCACACACAACCATTTCTATGGTTTACAAAGAATGGAGTGAAAAGGGAAAAACATCCAGTATGCGGCAGTCCTGTGGGCGAAAATTCCTTGTTGATGCTAAAGGTCAGAGGAGAATGGACCGACTGATTCAAGCTGATAGAAGAGCAACTTTGACTGAAATAACCACTCGTTACAACCGAGGTATGCAGCAAAGCATTTGTGAAGCCACAACACGCAACACGCATCTTGAGGCGGATGGGCTACAACAGCAGAAGACCCCACCGGGTACCATTCATCTCCACTACAAATAGGAAAAAGAGGCTACAATTTGCTCGAAGTTCACCAAAATTGGACAGTTGAAGACTGGAAAAATGTTGCCTGGTCTGATGAGTCTCGATTTCTGTTGAGACATTCAAATGGTAGAGTCAAAATTTGAAATAAACAGAATGAGAACATGGATCCTTCATGCCTTGTTACCACTGTGCAGGCTGGTGGTGGTGGTGTAATGGTGTGTGGGATCTTTTCTTGGCACACTTTAGGCCCCTTAGTGCCAACTGGGCATCGTTTAAATGCCACGGCCTACCTGAGCATTGTTTCTGACCATGTCCATCCCTTTATGACCACCATGTACCCATCATCTGATGGCTACTTCCAGCAGGATAATGCACCATGTCACAAAGCTCGAATCATTTCAAATTGGTTTATTGAACATGACAATGAGTTCACTGTACTAAAATGGCCCCCACAGTCACCAGATCTCAACCCAATAGAGCATCTTTGGGATGTGGTGGAACGGGACCTTCGTGCCCTGGATGTGCATCCCACAAATTTCCATCAACTGCAAGATGCTATCCTATCAACATGGGCCAACGTTTCTAAAGAATGCTTTCAAACATTGTATTAGTATGGTGTTCCTAATAATCCTTTAGGTGAGTGTACAGTCATGGCCAAAAGTTTTGAGAATTACATAAATATTGGAAATTGGAAAAGTTGCTGCTTAAGTTTTTATAATAGCAATTTGCATATACTCCAGAATGTTATGAAGAGTGATCAGATGAATTGCATAGTCCTTCTTTGCCATGAAAATTAACTTAATCCCGAAAAAAAAACTTTCCACTGCATTTCATTGCTGTCATTAAAGGACCTGCTGAGATCATTTCAGTAATCGTCTTGGTAACTCAGGTGAGAATGTTGACGAGCACAAGACTGGAGATCATTATGTCAGGCTGATTGGGTTAGAATGCCAGACTTGACATGTTAAAAGGAGGGTGATGCTTGAGCTCATTGTTCTTTCATTGTTAACCATGGTGACCTGCAAAGAAACGCGTGCAGCCATCATTGTGTTGCATAAAAATGTCTTCACAGGGAAGGATATTGTGGCTACTAAGATTGCACCTAAATCAACAATTTATAGGATCATCAAGAACTTCAAGGAAAGAGGTTCAATTCTTGTTAAGAAGGCTTCAGGACATCCAAGAAAGTCCAGCAAGCGCCAGGATCGTCTCCTAAAGAGGATTCAGCTGCGGGATCGGAGAGCCACCAGTGCAGGCAGGTGTGAGCGCATCTGCACGCACATTGAGGCGAAGCCTTTTGGATGTGATTTTGTAGAATTGAACTGCTGTATCGTGTTACGTGTGACCATAATGGACAGTTCGAAATCAAATTTGAGCAGCTTGAGCAATACACACTCCTAAGACATATCTTTAGAAATCTGGTTTTGAACCTTTGGAAATTTTCAAATCAATTCAGTGTTTTTTCGTTTGTTTGTTTTACTGTTCGGACTGCATGAAAGGAAATGCCCCCCCCCCCCCCCCCCCCAAATAAATATTTGCTAAACCTCAGCCACAACAACATCTCATTTGATTTCAGCAGACCTGCACACATATCTGGTAACACTGGCATGAGACACAAATCATGGCCTATTTGCCTAGCATATAAACCGGTCTCTTTATAAAATAAAAGTTTACCTCCAGTACCATTTCCCTTTTTTTGTTTTGTGATTTAGCACTCATTAAATATATTTATCTATTCATAATTTTTTTTTTTTAATGTAGATGGCAGGGCCATTTCTGAAACATTTAGAGGTTTGGCATTTGCTGTTACCTTAAAACCCTATTTACTGATTTAGATCCATCACTAAGCATAACTTTTCTCATTTTTTCAGCACAATTGAAAGCTTACAGTACCTCATTCCTCAACCTTGCTCCATCAATCTGCTTTACCAGTAATGAATTTAAAAAGCATTTGTTGGGTTTATTGCCAAGCATCGTTTAGATTCTTTTTTTGACGTCAGTTGGTATTTCACAAGACAAAAAGCAAATGACCTTTAAGAGAATCGCACAAATGCATCAATGTTTTTGTGCACTTTCTTAACCAACACAGCTTAGCCCAGCACATTTGCATTGCATATGATGACCAAGACTACAGGACTATGGTAACCAGTCTATCCTCTATTTTGTCTCGTCTCATATCCTGCACTTAGTTGCGGGACTAAGGGACAGAATGACCTTAGCTAATGGACTTAAACGATTAGACTGCACTAATCACCCATCTCTCCAAGCACTCTCTGCAGGCTTTATTTAAGAGTGTGCTGTCTGCTCTGCACCACTTTTTTCCCTTATCCATCTTTCCACGCGTCTCCCTCTGCAGCAGATCTTAACATGGACCATTTATTTGTGTGATGTGGCTGAGAGCTAATGTTCACACACCAGGAGTGGAGCCAAACTGTGTTTAACAGTTCGAGTGATGGATGGAAGAACTAATGACAGCTGATGCAGGTTGGCGGTGTGTCATTCACTCTGCATATCACACAGTATTAAAAGGTCATCATGGAGTGAGTTATAGTCATAAGCCTTATTAATAAGTATGAAATACACAGTCGGCCTAGAGATAACAATATATATTCTCTTTCTCTGTCCCATTTTGCTCATATATATATATATATTTTTTTCCTTTTTTTTTTCTTTTATTATTTATTTATTTATTTATTTATTTATTTTTCTTGTGATGTTTGATAAAAACGTTGACCAAAGCTCTTGATCTGTATCTGCATGATTTCTTTTTTTGCATTTTAGTTCTGCCATAGGATTGCCTGAATAGATAACTATACATATAAATATATATGTTCCTAATAAAGTGGCAAGTGAGTGTATATTATGACTAAATATCTGCAGATAAAGGAGTGTTGTTAATGCATTGTAATCTGACTATGCATGGTTTTTAATGATTGTTAAACAACACATCTATGTAGGACAGTTTTTACAGACATGTCTTAGAGTTTTTACATCAAAACTGATGTTTTTTTAACATAGTAGTGCTTACAGTCCCTTTCCCCTTTAACAATATACGTATAGGAAAATTAGAAAATGTCACATTTAATCTTTGTTATAATTAAATAATCTACTTTAATATATTACACATAACTAAAGATATGTCTGCATAAAGTTCACATTAAAACTAACTCTTATTAGTGGCTATGAATGTACTGTGAGTGATATTTATGTGATTAATGTGTGTGTATGTGCATTCACGTACATCTTTGTTACGTCTTGGTTATGTTTGTGTTTTGTCTATAACGATGTGTATTGTTATTCTGTAAAAACTATCATAAACGTGTGAGAGGTCATGTATGCATGATCAGCGGTCATTGTGACCAATTCATTGATCCAGCCAGCGTAGTGTAGGGTAGAGATCAGACAGCGTCCTGCGTAGATGGCTGTTCTGACTCTTATCCCGCAGCTCCACAACACACTCCACCTGTTCAAACACACAGCACAGCCTTGCCAAAAAAAAAAAAAAAATTTCCAGGAATAAGCTAAACTATGTTAATAGAATGTGTTCTATTTAGTCCTGTGGAGTGACGGAGTGCTTAAGAACATACAAGTGACATCTTTAAGCCTCTGTTATGCAATGCAGACGGGAAACGGAGGCAGGGATAGACTGCTGAGACAGGAAATGATTTCTTACCTGTACTTTGAAGAGATCTAACCGATCACTGTACCTCCGGTGGCAAATATCCAACAGCCTGGTGAAAAACATGAGCAGATGAAAAAATACCTAGGCAGTGTGGAAGAGGACTAATCAAAAGCCTTCTCATATTCAATGAGGCATTTGTGTTGGATTTTCTTTTTGTCCCAGTGGCAGAGCTGTTTGAACATATTTAAGGCAATTCATTCAAGGAACACTTATCTGTATTTAAACTACGACTGATAATCCTACTTCAGCCAGACGGTTCATTTACACTAATGATCCAAAGTTTGTGAAAACCTGACCATCATACCACTATGCCATATAGGATGTCCTTGTATGCTGTAGCATTACTACAGTAATTTCCCTTTGCTGAAACTTGGAGATACAAACCTATTCCAGCGTGACAATGACCCAGTGCACAAAGACATCTTTTGCCAAGGATGTATTGAAAGAACTCAAGTGTCCTGTACATGTGCCCTGACCCTGGCCACACTAAACACCTTTGGGATGAACTTGAATACTTAATTCACTCCAGACCTCCTCGCCCAACAACAGTGCCTGACCTCACTAATGCTCTTTTGACTTAATGAGCACCACAGCCACACTCCACGATCAGGCAGAACGTGGAAGATATTATAAGGAGAATAAAAAGGGGGTACATCTGGAAGGCGATGTTCACATAGCACATACTATCATACTACTAGCAGTGTTACTATCAGTTACCACTATCTTTTGGCCATATAGTGTGTTTGATGGCAGCACAGTGGCGTAGTGGTTAGCACTGTCGCTTTGCACTCCCAGGGTCCGGGTTGATTCCCTCCTTGGGGTCTGTGTGTATGGAGCTTGCATATTCTTCCCGTGCTTGGTGGGTTTCCTCCAGGTACTCTGATTGCCTCCCACAGTCCAGAAACATGCAGATTAGACTAATTGGCATTGCCCGTAGTGTGTGAATGCACTGGTAAAAATTTGACTACCACGGTTCCTCAGCAGTCCCTAGCTGGACTACACAGGTTTCTAGATGGATGGAGTGTATTTGATAGAAGATGAGCTTTAAAGTCATAGAGACTTAAATAAGTACAGTTACTGGAAATATTAAGGTGTATCTACAGCATCCCAGGAGACGTAGGGCATGAAGCAGGGTACACCCTGGACTGGGTGCCAATCCATCGCAGGGCACACATACACACACCTACTATGGGCAGTTTGTGAATGCCAATTAGCCTAATCTGCATGTCTTTGGGCTGTGGGAGGAAACCGGAGTACCTGGAGGAAACCCACCAAGCACAGGGAGAACATGCACACAGAACTCCCTGCACACAGAGGCGATAATCGAACCTGGCTGGGAATTGAACCCAGACCCTGAAGGTGCAAGGCGACAGTGCTAACTATTAAGGTGTTTCTCCATAACTCATTTATGATTGTGATGTTCACCGCACTGCTGCAAATCTCTATTTCTCTTAATTACAGATGAAATTGTATTGCATCTTATGGCTGCATAACTACAATTAAAAGAAGGCTGAATACAAAGCCTGTTTTCCCCTCCTGACCTGACATCTTCCCGAGCCAGTATGTTCAGCAGTTTAGCCATGTCTCCTGGCCCATCTCCCAGCTGAACACTGATGCGGCTCACGCGGTCATCCAGTACCAGAGCTCTGTCTACACATTCCCTCACCATGTCCAGCTCCATGTTAGCACTGGCAACTACCAATGCCACTCTGTACGGGCACACACACACACACACACACACACAGAGAGACAGAAATAGATCTGATAAATATTTCTCTATATAATACACTCAACTTGATCAACAGTTCAACATTGTCGACCCTATTCAGGATTACTCTTGCTAAGTGCCCATGAAATGATTAGTAGTTCAGCTCACCTTTTACCCTTTAGCTCTGGAAGTTGACCCGCCAAGATGGCTGCCAGTCCCATGGCTCCCTCAGTATCTACGGTGGTGTGCTCATACTCTTGAAACCTCAGCATGGCCATCAAATTGTCTTTCTCTCTGTATGGTAAGAATAATCCATTATGATTAACAGGCTTGCCCTGCGATGGACTGGCACCCCGTACAGGGTGTACCTCACCTCGTGCCCTAAGTCTCATGGGGATGGGCTTGACGATGAGTGAGTGAGCGATCAAAAGGCTTTGGCTTTTATTTATGATACTGAAATTGTGCTCCAGTCTTTAAACCAAACCTGGACAGCATTTTGACCGAATCTGAATCACTTTAGTAAATGTTTCCTGTAAATTAGCAACTCACTATGAATGCTAGCAATGTTAATTAGTTATATTGAGATTTTGAAAACGCAAGCAAGTACGTTCATTTAATAGAATGTCTTTTGAATGGGGTTATGGGGTTGGGAACTTTAAGTTTCCAGAATGTTCAGGATGTCGATGTTTCTTGATGTTGCACATACATGTGTGTGTCATGGTGCTTCACATTGTAGCTACAGGAATGTTAAAAACTAATGTTTTCTATTAGGGCTTCATCTAACTGGGAACGTTTGGCCTCATTATGCAATTTTATATTAAAGCAATGTGTGAATGTTTTGATTGGTCAAACAGACTGAAATATACACACATGCACATGTTAACATGGCTGGTTGATGCCAATCAGTCGTAAAGGACCAGTGCATTCACGGCACAGCTGATTTGTATTTAGCGATCGCCACAACACTCCATAAAACCTTCAGAGCACCATAATTAATATTCACTGTTCTCTTTTTAAAATGTTTTTTTTATTATACCGAACAGAGATCATCTTATCCACCGTTTTCTTGGCCATCTGAAAAGTGCATGCTCCCAGTGAGTGCTGCATTAGATCTGAGAAATAAAGCAAGAGCTCCAGTAAAAGCCATGTCTGATTCTGGCACAGCCCATAATAAATAGATAGATGAAAAAGGAAAAAGAGAAAGATTTTGGGAGAAAAATATTTTTGTGCTAGTGAGAGACAGATTTTTTTCATTAATACGCAAGCAAACACATTTACCTCGGTAGAGCTTTTTATTCAATGCGTGGGGGAGATCAGTGAGAAGAGAATCTGTTTTGAGCGACTGTAGCAGAAGTGGAAACTCCTCTGGCTCAACCCCCTGTCGGGAAAGGAAAAAAAAAAGATCCTGGATAAGTGATAGTTCATTGGTGCTAATGGCCCCTGCATTTTCCTTTGGGCTCCTTTCTATATGGTTAATGCCTCTTCATTGATTGTTAAGTATAACCATCATCATATATCATCCATATATCATATTTGAACACACTTTACCAGATGTGTTACATAACCTTTTAGAGATGCATTATCGTCTGACATTTTTAAACGTCTATATGAGCTATTAAAGTTATACATTTGCCACGTTTTCCCTGACGTTCTTCATTCAGCAAGCGATAGACGAAATGCCACCTACATACGGTGCTCATTTAGTGCTCACCTCTTTGACCATAAACCATATGTAATCTCAGAATCCTTGGTAACACATACGAATTAGCCTTATAAGACAGAAATTGCCCACATGTGTATAGTGGTTGGAAACTGGTTCATACATACTATGATTGAGATGCGATGGTTTAGGTGTTTAATAGCAGCAGCAATCCCAACCAGCTCTCCGCTCTGTCCCCCAGCAGGCACAATGACTGCATCCAGTTTGGGCACTTGCTCATGGAGCTCAATGCCTACTGTACCCAAACCTGCCAGGTACACTACACGGTCATCCCTGCAAGGTGGAGAGGGAGACAGATGGGTTGGGTATGTGGATAAACCTATGCTTGCCTGAACAACCCAAAAAAATCTAAGCCAAATTATTCACTAAGTAAATCCTGCACTCTTTGCAATGCCTAGATTTCTTGAATTCCCCATACAACTAGTTGAAGCTGCTGTCATCATAATGATCACTTATAATCGTGCAGATTGGTGAAGGGGAAAAAAGTATTGTGGCACTCACTCCTCTAGGTAGAGGTAGTCGTTCTCCTTGGCCAGATGGTGAGCATGGTTTTGTGAGTCCTGTGCCGTGCTGCCATAGGAAATGACCATGGCACCATAGTCCCGGTACATGCGCAGCCGTGGTGGGGAAGTGTAAGCAGGCATTATGACAAAGACTGGGATTCTCAGCCCCACTGCATGGTAAGCCACTGCCATGGAGAAGTTACAGTCTGTGGCCACTATGACACCTTTCTTCTGCTGGTCCTGCAAATATGGGCAAAAAGTTTAATTTTTGTAATTAATTTATTGCTATTGTTCAATTTAAGCAAAAGCACTAAGAATAAACCCGGTTTGTTTAAACTTAAAACAAAACACAAATGAGCACAGGGTCATGTACAGGGTAGCTGAAGGTCTGGAGTCTATCCCAGTGGACCCGTGGTATTACGTAGGGTACACTCTGGAAAGGGTGCCATTTCATTGCGGAGCACACAAGCTCACATACTTTGAGCAATTTGGAAGAGCCAATGAACCTGATCTGCCTGTCTTTGGTCTATGGGAGGAAGCTTGCCGAAAACAGGGAGATCATATAACTCTTCAGGAAGAACATCTGAACTCTACTCAGGGTTGCAGTGCATTCCGAGTCTCTGACTGCTGTGAGGCAGGAATACCTTCTATATGGGACAAACATCACTTAAAGAAACTACAGTTCTGTGTAGCAGTGATTACTGAGGTGAAACTTTTCCTCAAGAGCCAAAAACAAGGCTTCTTCAAAGATGGTTTCAGCCTTCAGCTCATTCATCGTTTGGAGAAGTGTGTGTCGCCTTAGGTGGAGGATATGTAGCTCACGATCAATGTTACTTTCTTCACGACATTATTTTTTCTTTGCAATAATAAGAATTTAAGGATGTAATGAAACACCTGAAACATAATACAAAACTGCAGCTTGTTATGTAATAAACCAACAAACATAATACTGTACATTTCCCACCAATCTAACCCATTTCTGAAAATATACAGTACAGTATTCTCAAATGCTGTTATATTTGTGCAAAATGTATTATGTTTGTGGCATTATTCCATTAAATGTTGCAGATTTGCTTTCATTTTGTGGTTTACTACATTTGTCCTTTTGCTCTGGCGAGTGTTGCACACACCCATACACACCTGGGGCAATTTAAGCATCACAAATCTATTTACCTGAATGTTATTTGGGCAGGTGGGAAAAACTGGTGAACCCAAAGGACATGGACTTGGAAACAATGAAAACATGCGAAACTCCACAGAGACAGTAAGGTGAGCTCAGGATCTTACCAGGGTCCCTCGGTTGTTCTTGAAATGTTGTTTGTTCTCCACTTGCTTTTCTTAACTAATTCGCTTAAACTGACACACAATTCATCTACAAATCATAAAAAAGAAATAATAAAGTGATGCAATTTTTTTTTTTTACCTGTTTTAGGGAGGAGAGCAAATACAGAACTCCTCTCTCTTTTACTGAACCCGTGTAGTGGAGGTACTCTTTCTTCAGAAAAAGCTCCATACCATATAATTTTGATAGTCTGGAGTACTAAAAAGCAAAAAAATGAAAAAGTTTCATAGTTAATTTTTCTGTTTAAGTCTACTTAATGCTTTTTTTTTTTCTTTTTTTCTCTACTTTTCTTTGAAATGTTTCACAATCGAAAATATTTTTCAGGAAACTGGCCTCCATTTATGTTTTACTGTTTATAGAATATAGTTTGGATGAAGATGTCAGACTGACTTTTGTTATTCCAGGCTAGAGAATATCTTGTCAAAATATTTATACAGAATGGGTGGGATGGGATATTTATACAGGGTGGGTGGCCGGTTCGGAAACTCTTAGGTGACACGCTTAGGTTGACGTACTGTGCAGGGGGTCTTCTGAATTCCTGCCTGTTGGATATTTAATACTGCTGCACTGATGTCCTCAAAGCTGAGGTACTCAGCGGGAGGCTTGGGTGCAGGCTTGATGTCGCTGTTGATCTGGATGGAGGGTTTAGGAGGTGCCATCACTTGCATCTCTGGCACTTCTGCCACTTTGGTCTTGAAGTGTCTCACATCCCCGTTCAAGTACTCCTCAGCGCCAAAGTCTCGGAGACGCTCGGGGCAGATGAGGGTGGGTCGACGGATAAGGACGCCGTTGCTGATGACGCTATCTTTTTGGCATCGGCCAGCACGAGATGAGCACGACTTTGTGTTGCCGCTTGAACACTGATCATCCCTGAAAAAGAAATATACAGGAAGATTATTGTTAAGGGTGGAATGTGCCTTACATATTTCCACGTATGTAATGTTTTTCTGACCTTCTGTGAACTTTCCCATGCATCTATCTCTACTCACCCCCCCCCTCGTCCTCCCAATTGAGCTTCTTCATTCCTTATATGGCAAGACTTCACGTAGCCCATGTCTGCAAGGATAGTCATGCAACTTTCTCTCCCTTGGTGTTTCCCAGAACATAACCAGAACCTATTAATGACGTTTAGCTCTTTGATGTAACAGATGTACATGACACATGGCGTTTGGATCAAAAGTTAAATATTCTGCTGTAAAATAAACCAAAAGGAACATTCAGAAACTATCATGCATGCTGTGTGTACGTGTGTGTGTGTGTGTGTGTGTGTGTCGCTCTCTCAAGCAGCTGAAGCTAGCCAGTAAGTATATCATAGCAGGCTGGACACTTCAAGTAATTCTTCCACCTTTCATAATCTTACCAATGTAAACAATTTACAATATATATATATTTTTTAAATTACAGTATTAGTTAATACCTTTAGAACTAACTAAGTAGTGACTAACAGCTGGCAAGAGAGATATACTTGGGGACAGTCTATTATAAAACCAACAAAAGGAAGAGATCATCCTGGGGATGTAATGATTGTGCTTTCTTATTCTTGTTATTTATTTTTTTACATGATGCCAGAGATACTGTAGCAGCATGTGAGCTGATAACAGATCTGATAATTGATCTGATAGTGATACACTTAATGTAACCCAAGCTAGCTTTCAAATCTCACAGGCTTAAAGACACGATGTGTTGACGTTTTATGAGCGTGCCATGTGCACCACAGATGTCATGATTTGCGCCATATGAAACATAAACGTGGCACATTCCTGTAGAAAAATAATCAAGTGACTGAGTGATGATCTGATTCAGTATTTCAGGTCAGTATTGGCTTCCACTCATATAACAGTATATGGTGTAGACGTGTAGAGTCGATTTCTTTTTCATATTTGCACGCAAGAGAAGTTAATCCACTTGCTTTATGGTAAAACCAAAAAAAATTTTTTTTTTTGTTTGTAAAAATGTAGCAATGAAGGCCATGTGATGCAGAGCAGTGGATGAAAGTGTGCTGGAATAGGGGAAAATAAAAAGGAGGTTCTTATTTTTTTTAAATGTTAGGGAAGCACTATAGGAGACGACTAAGATATAAGATACTGTATAAGGCTTAGTACCTAAGAAATAGTAGTTGCTTATCAAGATGGGACTCTTATTAGATGTCTGTGTCTGGATGGTGTGTTAATGTCTTTAGATGGATAAATCTTCTACCTAATGCATACATATACAGTATATAGAGGAGATGAGAGAGGGAATGACTGCAGGATGGGTGTAGCTGAGAGCTCACAGGGAACGCAGGAGGACACAAATGCTGGGTAAGAACTACCGAGTCTGTGAAACTGAATCTTTGAGATTTAGATGCATTTGAGATTTAGAATTTCCCACCTGTGCCAGAAGGGGTCGTACTCCTCAGTGTCACCAAATCCCCTCCGTGCTGGTGAGTTCTCCCCCACATAGCTAGTGAAGAAAAACTGTGCAGCAAAGTTCATTCTGAGTCTTGAGTTAATGAGTTACAGGTCTTCTCTGGACTTTTTAGCCCTGTATGGAGGAACTGCAGAAGCAGTGGCAGTGTGCTGGTCTCTTCACCCTGGTGGACTGCATGGCCCTAACCTGCTCTGTAAGACTATTTAAGCAGGGATTACTTCTTACAGACAAACGCCAGCCTCTTCCTGGGCTCTGTGCCTCTGCCGGCCAAGCCTCGGGCTCTATTCCTGTCTCGATCTCGGTTTAAACTGAGCTGTGACGTGAGACGATCAGACACTCTAACTGGATAGACAGAGACTTAATGTTTTAGAAGCGGTGTTCTCGGATCTTTAGTTTGGGAGGACGGCCAGATTGTCATGAAGAGAGGGCATTGGATTACACCGTGTAACAGAGATGATGCTTTTATTTCCCTTTCTTCTCTCCACTAATCCTGTAGCTTGTAGCTGTGTGCATCACTGTGCACAAGGTTTTCAGATCGTCAAGGCTCAGACAAGGCAGGAGCTCAGGCATTTCATGTTTGACACAGAGAAACGACATTTTTTGGAACAAACAATATCATGCAAAAAAAATTCAAAAATTGCCAAATTGTCAGAAAGACCTTTTTGAGTTTTATTTTCATAGACAATACAAGTGAATGTTTTTTTTCTTTTATTCTTTAAAAAAAAAATGCAGTCAGTCAGTCAGTGTCATATTCTTACAAATATTTTTCTATATTGCAACCGTTTCCAAAAATGTGTGTTTATTTACCCAGATGAGTCTTAATCTGGTTAATCTGCATACATTTGCAGAGAGCCTCTTCCACAACAGTGTGCGAAATCCTTAAATATTACACACTATTAAACGTTATTTCTATGCAAATGTCAGTAAATCAAATTTTAAAAAATCCATCATCATTTAATCCAACATTAATTAACATTCGAAATTAAAATGGATTTCTCTGTAATGTTTCTAAATAAATAAGTTAGAATAAACATAGAATCGACGTTCAAGTCAAACCGGGATTTTAGATTTCACAGTTATGAGAGTAAAAACTCCTTTAATTTCTCTATATAATCCCGTGCTACACTAATACACCAATCCCTCATTTCACTAGCGCTCAGATACCATCAAGGTGGAAATTTCTCAGTATACCAGGGTCATGATTAGACTCGGGGGGGTGGGGGGGTGTTGGGGTCAGGACTGCCCGCTGAGTTCCTGTAACGTGGCAGTGATGTTGGTGAATGATTGTGTATATAGTTCTCACAGACAGATGTGTCTTTTGCAAGTTGGCAACACCTTTGGCTTTCATGGCCCTTCGTTTAAAGGTTTGCGCCATTCACATGTTTAACTGTGCTAAGAATCCCATCACCGTACTGTGCTTGAAGTTTTCTGAGAATCAGTTTTGTACCTCATTCATGAGAAATTACATCACGTCCCAGTTTGACTTGAACGCTCCGGTACCATACAGACTTTAACAGATTTTTGGCTCTGAACAAGGAACAAAATTTCATAGAATTCTGTTGTAATCTATTTCAGTGCTAGCTAAAATAGCTTAAAGGAAGAAATCAAAATCGTCTGTTTGAAACAAAACCAGCATTGTTTCTTTTGCCTATTTGGTTAGTGCTTGTTTCACACACATTGCTTGCTTGTGCAGATTTCCTGCAGGCGTTGGCTCGACTTCAGCTGTGTTTCAATTCCGCTGGTGAAAAACAGGCCCACCCCGGCAGCCCACTGTACAACTGTACACCCGGCCCCTTCCCTTGCTTTTCCTTACTCCCCTTACTGTCTCGCCTTACCCTCCTCCAAAAAGGGAACACTTTTCTCCTGCACTCAGTGTTTTCATTAGGAAAAGCGGCGAAGAGCAGAGTGAGAAAGGAACAGGGGCTACACTGAGCTACCGACTACGGGCCCTTAAGTTTCTCAGGTAAGTGCTGACTTTCCCATTTCCGCTTCATTCCTCCATTAAATACTTTCTTTGGTAGCTTTAGCATGTTTTGGTCAGGTATTGCTTATGGAAATCATTTTAGTGTAACCTGTCTGTCTTCCCCAGCTGGGGAAGAGACATGGCCAAGCAGTCCATCTGTGCTGCCTTCTTGCTTCTTCTGATTGGTCACATGTTGGCAGGTAAGAGCCTGATGGGTGAGTGTGAGAATGGATGAAAGAAGGATGGGGGAAAGGGAGATACCTACAAAAATCTATCTATCTATCTATCTATATATATATATATATAAGGAAAAGCTTAAAGATATAAAAAAACATATGTGTACTGTACTGTTTTTACATGACAGAGCATCTGGTTCATATTTGGTGCTGTTCTGAATGACAGAGCAGCCAAACCTTACAAAAGTTCTTTCATGGATGAGACATACTGTACAGCATGATCCAGCATTTCAGCTATTACAGCTAAAGTTAGGAATTTGGACTTGTAATGTGTGTGTGTGTATGTGTGTGTGTGTGTGTGTGTGTGTGTGTGTGTGTGTGTGTGTGTGTGTGTGTGTGTGTGTGTGTGTGCGCGTGTGTGTTTTCTCTGAAGCAAGTAACATACAGCATGTAAAATGATAGCACTCCGTTTCTGTTAACTTTCCTGGATGCGACATGTAACATAATTGGTCAAATGTGTGTGATCTCATTTCCTAAGAATGAGAAGAGAAAATAAGCCATGAGCAAATTTATGAAGCTCTAGCTCTCATTTACAGTACTTTCTCCTCCTGTATTTATTGATCCAGGAAATACCCGTTGAGGCGCAGATAGTTGAGGTTAACTAATATGTCGGAGATATGTTTCTATTGGACTGTTCGGAGTAGATGTTAGATAAAGAGCTACTACAGAATCAGAGCCTCGCGATTTTTTCCCCTTATTATAAACAGTGGGTCTAAAAGTCTGTGGCGACTAATGAAAATGCTTCGATTTTATATAAAAATCTAATACAAGCATGCACGTTCCAAATTATGACATCAGCCCAGCATGAGTGGAAAAAAAAAAAAAACCCAACAAAAATTTGCATGCATTTCAAAATGTCTTTACTTCCTTTTTGTCCCTCTTCATGATGTAATGACTGTGTGAACTTTACCTGGATTGTAAACAATGTTTTTAAATTTAAGACTTGCACTCCAGGTGGCATTGTGGCTTAGTGCTTAGCACTGTTGCCCTGCATCTCCAGGGTCCGGGTTCGATTCCAGTCTCTATGTGCATGGAGTGTGTATGTTCTCCCCGTGCTTCTTGGGTTTCCTCCAGGAACGCCGGTTTCCTCCCACAGTCCAAAGACATGCAGATCGTTAGAATAAGTGTGTAAATATTTGTGTGCCCCGTGATGGATTGGCACCCTAGGGTATCTAGGAGATACCCCAGCTTATGCCCTAAGTCTCCCAGGATAGGCTCCAGGCCCTACGCAACCCTGTATAAAGCGATAAAGCGATATAGAGCGGTATGATAGAGCGGTATGATTAAGATGACTTGCATTTCATATCCCTTTTTTAATTGTCATTCAATGCACATAAATAAACATCAGCATCAGCCGGAGATCATTGACCTAATTAACAAATATAAAATAAAATCAAATAAAAAAATACCTGCGATCATAAATAGTTTTTGGAGAATATATTGGTAATCTAGGATATTAGATTGACATTTGCCAGATTGACAGACTTTTTTTTTTTTTTAGTAAAATTGCACAAGCTTGAATGCAGCAGCTGGTGAGGCAAACACTCTCCTGAACCCATAAACCCCAGCCACCTGTGTTCACACATTTTCCCAAGCCTTTTTTTAAAAATACAGGACACGGCTAGATTTAATAACGATGTCCTTATTCTGCTCTGACTTAAAGCGAAACAATCTCCCAAATGCACAAATGTAACTACAAATCTCAGCACAATGATTTGAAGCAGACTTGAGATTAGGTACTTTGTAGAAACTTTCCGAAATGAATATCGACGTTGGTTTTCCTTTATCCTTAGGGTTTTGATTTGATCCTTGGCCCGTTTGACGATGAGCTAATGATGTTTAAGTTGCACAACTGGACAGCTGCAATAGCAACAATGAGGATAAAATCACAAACAACATTTACACACAGCTGGGAGACAGATGTTTGCTGTGAGAAACGTAAACTTCTCTTAGTCATCGTATCGCTCACTGCTTTTAATGCTGCTTACAGTAGGTGGAGGATGCCCTTTAGGATTTTAGGAACTTTCTCATCTAGGAGCAATAAATCCAAACGTTTTTCACCTCAAGGCTCTTTTATACCAAGGACACGTAATGTAAAGTGAAGCTATAGCTGCAATGTGGTCGAAACCTGTTATGGGTCTAATGGGACTAATGGGTATGTTTATGTTTCCTTCAGCCAAGCTTAGCTCTTAAGAGAGAAAAGAACGAAAATAAAGCACTGTTCTCAGGTCAGTCGTAAGTCGTGACTTGGATTTTGTGTAATTTTCTCCTTTCAGTCTCAGGTCTGGTACTCAGTGATGTCACGGAAACACACGGTGCGGCAGCCTGGCATCTGGCTCAGCTTGCACGGCTCCCCTGGTGTGTTTATGAGGGAAAATGCTGTAGTAGGAAAACTGTGTGCAAACGTATGGTTCGCCTTCTTCGATCATTTCACGTAGCAGCACGTTTAATACTTACAGCCTAAGCAGAGTAATGGTTGGAATGAAACGAAACCCAAGAGGCACAGATCTGTGACGGCAACACCATAGGTCAATGACGTTTAAAAAAAAAAGTATAATAATAATTATTATATTATATTATATTATATTATATTATTATTATATATATATTATATTATATTATTATTACTTATATAATGTGAATTTTTACAACAGGGAAAAATAAGCATATTATCTTTTTTTTTCAAGTCATAAAAACAGCTGAAAACAACCAGAAAAAACATGTGATCATGTATATCTATGCTATTTATTTGCCCATATTTTAATTTTTTGCTCATTTTATGTTTGTATAGTTGGATAAAATTTAAATAAAATTCAGTTCATCATATAACTTATAGCTAATTTTGTGACCTATAGGCGATATGGTCTATTGCCATTGTGCTGAAAGTCCTAAGCCCAATTTATCGTCTCACTCACTCGCTAATTTTCTCTTTATCCTGAATACAGGTTTGTGGGGACCTGGGGCCTATCCCAGGTCCTAAAGACAGGGTACACCCTGGACAGAGTGCAAATCCATTCAGGGCACACACATACACATACTCACACACTACAGGCAATTTGGGAATGCCAATTAGCTTAATCTGCATGTCTTTGGACTTGGAGAAGTCTAAAGTGGAATTGTATATAATTAAAAAAGAATTAGAATCGACATTAAGGTCTTGGGTTTGATAATAACATCGATCCCAACTGGAATGCATTTGTGAATTTGTGAAATTAATATTCCACCAGACAGTGACTTCACTTGAGTGTAATTCGTCTACATGGTGTGGAATATCTGTCTCTTATACTATCTAGGCATCCCATCGATTGTCTTAAAAGGGTCATCTCTGACGCCTCTTCCAGGAAACACAGGGCACAGTGATACAGCTTTGATAGGGTACCAACTCATTACAGGACACAGGTGCACACGGAATTTGGAAAAGCCACTCGGCCTATATTGGGGAAACCCACCATCCGAGGCAGCAACTCGATGTCAAGTTGATGACTGATCCTTGAAAATTGATGGATTGTCTTTGGCAACTGGCAAGTCATTCACCAACACCATTTGCACATTACAGAAACTTGACTGGGAGCTATTGCCACATCCTCTGTACAGTTCTCACCTCATTCCAAGCCATTTCCATTTCCATGTTTTGGCCATTTAAAGGAGTTCCTGGAAGCCCAGCGTTTCAGATATGAAGCAGACAGTCTGATCGTGGCTTGTTTCTGTTATTCTACGCAAATCAAAAGTCACGGTTTAAATCAAACGCCCCTCGTACAAAAGCTGAAATTCTGATCTCTTCTCTCATATTCATCTTTGAATCTCGAACCCAAGTATCTCCAGTATATTGCAAAATCAAAAGAATTGTCCTTCCTGTTCCAATATATAAGTGTACTGTAGTTTAAACATACTGGTATCCTTTATTAATCATCATTGACTGCTGAGCTCATAAGAGATCAGTTAGAAAATCTACAGAAAAACAAAAAGAATGCATTTTTGCGGAATTCTAGCTAAATTGATTGATTCCTGTTTTATGCATTCAGATAACAAAGCTGTTTTCAGAAATTTTTTTAGTCTATGGAATTCTGATATAGCTTCATAACCATTAGTTAACTTTCTGGTCTTTACTGGTATTTTCAATGTAAATGTACATTTAATTTTTTTTTCTTTTTTTCTATTGATTTCACTTTCTACAATCACTGATAGTGTACATGTTGTATATTCACCTATTCATGCTGTTGGGTTTTTAGCCTTGTAAGGAACAGAAGGTGCTATACCTATAAATAATGTTGAGTTCAGTTTGGGTGAGACGTACCTGTACCATCTCAGGGCAAACCAAAGAAGAACATTTGGTAGATTTTTTTAATGGACCTTAGAGTAACAACCATGATCAAACCTTCCACACATTCTCCAAACATTGTCCTCTTTTACAGTACGTGCCTGTCAGTGTGTGTTGCCAAATCAAATACGAATATACTGTAATGTACGACATCAAAAAAAAAAAAAAAAAAGGCAGATCTAATAACATGGAGCTCATGGCATTTAACAGCTGATGATTTTCATTCTGTTTTGTCACAGTGCCTGAAATTGAACCTGCAAACAGAAACACTCATACAGCTCCCTGCCAGGACCACAGCAAGCTTAATGACAGACTGGATGCAGTAGAAAAGGTGATTCAGATAATAATTCCACTTTGCATTTTTTTTTTCTTTTTTGGAGAAGTACATTCTATTTTGACAAAATTGCTTCCTGTTATTGCATTTTTTTTGTTCCATGGATTGGATTTGTTTGTCCGGGATACCCAATGAATGCTTGATTGGATTGGCATCTGGGTGGTTTGGAGGCCAGGTCGGCGGTCTTAGATTCTTGCCTGCTGGTTCCCGTGTGCTCTGGTGCACTTCTGTCATGGCAGGCATTGACATTTATTGCATTGTCTTTTCTGTCAGATAGGAAAGGACAGGCTAGACTTTGGTCCCCTCAGGCATGGATGAGCATTGGGTGCCCAGAATCATAATCACCAGTTGGTGATTAATATTGATACTGATTAATTAGTTCACCTGGAGGTTGTGTTGATATTATGGGTATATCAACCCATAATTGGACTACGGTTCAGAAGATCCCAGGTTCAAACGCCACAACCACCAAGCTGCCAATGTTGGGCCCTTGAGCCCTTAACCCTCAATTGCTCAGGTGTATAATGAGATAAAAATGTAAGTCGCTCTGAATATGTGCGTCTGCCAAATGCCTAGATGTAGATATTAACGTTTGACGTATTATTAATATGGATAAAAGTTTTGTATATTTATGCATGAATTTTATGTTTGGATTTTTGTGACATTGTTAAAAGCACTATAGAAAGAAAGTGATAGAAAAGGAGGATGACATATTGGCTAAACAAATTTGGATTTTTCAGTTGCTATTACTAATAAATATATTAAATATGAAAAATACTCTGTATTTGTACGTCACATTACAAGTTTTATCATGTCTTTTGGGGAAACAAACTAATTTCCAGGAGAATATATCTTAATCAGAGATCATTTACAGTAGTGGACTTCTGGGTACTTATACAGTACAGTAGGTGGTACTGTGGACTCACACTGAAATGTACTGCACATACTGTACTACACAATGTACTTTTTTCAGATTTGAATGAACGGATAATTGTTTAGACCTTGTGCTGTGAAACGATTAGAAATACCCTGAATGTGTTTAAAATAAATGTAATGTTTTTTATGTACAGTGGAACCTCGGATTGCGAGTAACGTGGTTTACGAGTGTCCCTCAAACCAAGCAAAGATTTTTAATACATTTTTAACCGAGCAAGTATTAGTTTACGAGTGCAGAGTAGCATGTATCACGCATGCGACTCTTATTTTGACACTGAGCGCCAAGCGATCACGACTGAGCCAATGATTTTACTCTCTCTTGCGCTGCAGGAATTATGGGTAATCGTCTCCCCTGCTGTGTCTCCTGTGTCAAAATAAGAGTCCCCTACTGCGTCTTAGTGCTCGTTTCTTATAATCAACATCTCCCTCTTTCTTCTGTTTGCGCGCACGTAATTTGACACTGTGCCCCACACACACTTACTTTGTGTGTGCGTGCGTAATTTGACACCGACACACACACACACACACACACAGATCTCCCCGGCGCTTTACATACGCGCTTTATTTACACAGAAAACTCAGCTCTGTCGAGATTCTTTTGGAAGGTAAGGTGCTGGTTCATTTGTTATGTGTTTTATTTTTTACTTTACAGCAGTGATTCCGTTAGTATGCTCACACGAGTATCATTAGAGAGATTTTTTTTCCCCCGTTAAAACAGTGTTTGCATTGTGTATGTTAGTTGTGAAACTTAAAAAGTGAGGTAGTGGGAGGGAGGAGGAGTTTTACTGTTTAAGACGAGACAAGGGGCTAATTCCACACACACACACATACAAATACAAGGCGCCTGCACGCACAAACGGAAACACTTAACTGTCTGGATTTATTTTTACTTTTTTTTTTTTTTTTAATGTTGAGTGCAGGTTAAGTTGTTTTATTTTTACTTTATATGTTGTATTAATTATTTTTATGTATTTATTGTTTTGGGCTGTAGAACGAATAATTTGCGTTTTCATTATTTCTTATGGCAAAATTAAATTTGGTTTACGAGTATTTTGGAATACGAGCTTCCGGAACAAATTATGCTCGTAATTCAAGGTTCCACTGTACTTTTAAGAGGACGTCAAATTCTACTTTTTATTTAACAACAGATGAAGACATTCTACATGGACTGTACAGTCACTTTATTAATAGATAGCTGAAACTATCCATTTTAGCACACAAATAGTATTGAAAAAAACATAACCCACACCCTGAATGTAGTACAAGTTGAAGCTGAAATGACTAATGTGCAAGACGACGTCTAGAGATCTAAACCACCTTTCCTCTGATTAAGAAAAAAAAAGAAAATCAAGTGAAAGGCATTCTCACTTTATAAATCACTGACCATGCCTTTAATAGATGTTGCTGTATTCCTCCATGCAACTCTGGTTTTGTGAAGGATTCGGTTCTCTCTCTCTCTCGCTCTCATTCGGCTGTGACACACTGTGACCCCCATTTCCCTCTAAGTGATCAATCTGACTCTTAGCGAAATAAACCCTCTCAGTTAAAGCAACATGAGAGAAGTCACCCTCCTATGTATTCAACTCTCTCTCCTTCACCACGGTCGTGTTCGTTCCTCATGTCCTTCTCACTCGAGAAGCTGATGACTCATCTGTTTCCTTCTCGAGCTCGTTCGTCCTTCCCTCTCAGCTTGCCGATCTCCTCTCTTTGATTTATGCCGTTGTTTGTTTCACATTCTACAGAATTATTTTTTTTACCCTGCTGTGCTTTGTGTATTTGATTCATCAGTCTCTGCGACCACTTCTTGTTATTTATCGCCTTCTTTTATCACCTTGCGTTTTTTAAATTTCTCCTGTAATCCTATTAGTCAACTGCTGTTCGTGTTCATTGTTCTTATTCTGCTGCTGCTTATTCTATTTCTATTCAAATATCCGATGTTTCCTCAATATGTCCAACCACTTGCCGTGATAATTCGAAATGCTGCTTTAGTCTCGCGTCTGCAATTTAAAATCTTTGCTCTTTTCCACATGTCTCCCTACGTCTGTCTCCAGCGGGTCGAGGAAACGGTACTGAAGCTGGAGGCTGAGCTGGCCGTGCTGCTCGATACCATCCAGGCTCCTGAATGGAGCTCCGTACTGAACACTGCTGGTCCTGCAGTAGACATACTGGATGAAAGCAATGTCCCGCCAACCTCTTGAGATCCAAACGAGACAAAGGAAGAAAGGTACAAGTCTGAAAGTGTTGTACAGTAGGTTTGCCCTGAGGTTAGACAGATATACAGTAGATTAATCATTATTGTTTTGGGAACTGGAGCCTATCCTAGGGGACTTGGTGCATGAGACGGGGTACACCCTGCATAGGGTGCCAATCCATCGCAGGGCACACACACATAAAGTACACTCATTCACACACTACAGGGCAATTTGGGAACGCCAATTAGCTTAACCTACATGTCTTTGGACTGTGGGAGGAAACCAGAGTACCCGGAGGAAACCCACCAAGCACAGGGAGAACATGCAAACTCCATGCACACAGAGACGGGAATCGAACCCGGACCCTGGAGATGCAAGACGACAGTGCTGCATTATTTTCTATATTTTTTACAGGTTCTTTGTTCATTCCTGATGATAGTTGGAGGTCAGGGGAGAAAACCATGAAATACAATAATGGATTGTTTCTTATTATACACTGTCCTCTGAAGGTATTGGAATGGCAAGGCTAATAATTTTGTTTTTATTATACCCTAAAGACATTTAGGTTTGAGATAAAAAAAAAAGATGGTTCTGTGTGTGCATGTTCTTCCTGCACTCCGGTTTCCTCCCATAGTCCAAATACCTGGAGATTACGCTAATTGGTGTTCCCAAATTACCTATAATGCGTGAATGATCATCTGAGTCATGGTCTGTGATTAATTTAGAATAAAAGCCATTTTAAAATACTCATATTTACTTGTATTATGAACGTGGAATGTTGGAATAAAGAAATGCTAATTAATACAAAGTGCTTAGAGGAAACCGATTATGCAGTTTTATAATATCCCAGACATTTACATTAAACACATGGTAAATTCAACTTAATTGGAACCGGCACTGTATGCAGTGGCTGGCTAGTATGGGGGTTTGGCAATTCACCAACACCGGGGCACGGAGACGGATCTTCAGATTTGAAAATCAACAAACTAGAGCCTTAGCCGCATGAGACACCACTCCCACGGCTTGCGTTTAATATATTCTCGTAAAAATAGTTCCTCTCGAAGGTAGCTTGAGCACACAACTTTGGTTTTATTCAAACTTCCATCATGAAACCTGCCGTTCAGCACACCTGGTGATGGTTCCTCAGTCATCTTATTTTCCTCATTAAATGTGCCATTATCACACACGGCCGGTTAACTGCTCTGCACTTATGGGAAGCCAATAGGGTCAAACTTGGTCATACGATTCATTTGTATTGAAATAAAAAGTAATGCGTTAAAATTTCTAGGTTAATCACAGAATAATGTTAATTAGTGTTAATATTGATAGCCCTAGTGATACTTAAATATTTGTTTTTAAGCATTAAGGTAGTTAAAATGATCATACTTGTGTGGTCCTGATACAGCACAGTTCATGACTCAGTTGCTCCTTCCATTTAAAGCACTGCATGGTTTTTCACTTACAGATTGTTTTTCTTTTTTTCTTTTCTTACACTCCAGCTCACACAAGTCAAATTGCCTGGTATTCCTGTACTGCTGCTCCGAACCGCATAGAACAGTCTGGATCTGATTGGGGCGGCAGATAAAGTGCCGTGTCCTCCAGACTACACCGCTCCAGTCTTCTTTCAAGACCAACCTAGAATCCAAGGACGTACCCTTTGTTTCAGTACTCTTACCTCTGCTCTTGTTAGCTTTTCTTTTTCCATTTAATAGAATTTTTAAGTGACCTCGAGCATGAAGAGGATGCTCTCTGAATACAGATTGTTATAATATACAGAAAAATTTATTAAAAAAGGAAAAAATTCCAGGTAAGACAAAGACATGCACTTACTGTACAGTTTAATACGTTTTTCAGAAGCTGGATGTTAATTCCTTATGAAGAGACAAAGCCAGTGCCCTTAAACATTTTATTATTATTTTCAGTATCATTAAAACAAACTATGGGATGCCAAAAGTTAAACAGAGTCTATCGATACATATCATGCCATCCACGATTATTTGAAGACGATACTTTGCTTTGTAGAGTCGAACATCTTCAGCTGATAACGCAGTCCTAACGCAGTGTATGGAGATCGGATGGCGATACAGATGTCACTGATGTCACTGGTGAAGGTGTTGTCATCATCTCAATGCTCAAGAGTTTGTTTTCATTTTCATGGTGCGTGTGTATGACAAAGCAACATATCTACGACCGTATGCCTTTCCCCCGAAACACCCCAAGCTAGTCTTTGTAAATAGGGGTACATGCAAAAAAAGTTTATTCAATATGCTATGGTATCAGTAGAGTAAGTGATAACTTACAGTGAATTAATGTCCACTTGAGGCTAACAGTAGAATTTATGTTTAATTCCAGAAACATTCCATGTTTTTTACATTTTTTTTTTTACTTACCACAATAAATGCTTTTTTACAAATTATTACATTGGTCCTATGCACTAGTTTCACACTCCCACACACAGACACACGTATGCGCACCCACCCACACACACGGACACAGACACACGGATTACGCCTGTAAACACACACAGACAAATACATACGCACGTATCAAACAGACAAATGCAAACATACAGGCACTCATTTTTTTTTATTTAGAAACAGCTATGCAAATGGTACAAAAGCTTTGGCGTTTTTTTGCCTACAAGTTGTGCCTGCACACTTGGAAATAGAGGTCACTGTATGAACGTATAGCTTCATACAACTGCCTATTTTATTCTATTATAACTATTTCGATCAGATTTTTGTTCATGTCTGATATGCGCATCCACATAAAACTGTGGAGAAAAGGTCCTGCATCTTGCTATGTTTTACATAATTAAACAACACCGACTTTGGAACGGTGTTGTCTAGCTATGTAGAATGCTACATGTTCCGACATCACAACTCAGCTTGATGGGATCACCTTAAAACTAACGGTATCCTATTTACTGTATATACTATTAAATCATTGCTACTCTAAAGAAAAGCCTCATCCGGCCCACTAGGGGGAGTGCTAAAAACCACATCGATGCAGAACACAGACCCCCCCGAACGGCACCTATAATGCTTATTTCGAAACCTTAAACGAAGTCTTACTGTAAATTGGCATCCTATAGAGTTCGATAAAGCTTATTCCCCTGGTGAAGTCCAACTCGTCAGTAAGTCCTAAGCAGCAGGAATGGAAGAGCACTAGAGTCGTGAACTGGACGCACTGAACGCACACTACTGCAGTGTGACCTACACTGAACATCGAGTCTTTCTGAAACAAGCGTCTTACATGAGAAACACTAACAGTCAGAAGAAGAAACACAGATCAAAGTGCCAACCACTGAACAGAGCGCTGGCCAGAAGCAGCAAGTTTATCAAGACAGAGATACGGAAAAACCCAAGCCCGAGTTAACATTGACGCCTCGACAGACTCGTTAAGAAAGTTTCGTATGTATTTACTTGTGACACTTTTTTATGAACACTTTTTTTTTCCGTTTGTTTTTTCTTTCTCAAACATTCAGAACATGATAACTGTAGTCACATGGTCACTTTTGTACAGTAAGAGTGCTCTTTTTAAATGCAAAGCAATTAATCCCAGACTTTTCCCAGATAGCAGACAATTCCAGGCCAAATGTTAAGTTTAGGCACATTACAGTCAGTCAGTGTGATAGGAAGTGTGTTGTAATCCAAACCTGGTTGTCTAAATTGCCACGTTTTAAGGTTTTCCTGGCATTCCGAGTACGGATCAAAAAAGAACCAAATGCGATAAACCATATCTAAAGCTTGCGGAGTGGACCGAAGGTGATCCGACTGCACCGTGTCTTGCCTGAGATACTGTACGGTGGTGTCATCGTGTTTGAGTTGTGGCTGTCATTCCGTAGCAGAAAGTGTGCAGGGTGAAAGAGGTATGTGTGGGCAGGCACTGGGTCATCACTCACTTGCTATCTGGGAATTACATCTACAGAAATGAACTGAATGCTTAATGACTAGTAAATAGCAGCCCACTTTCAGTGGGATCGGCTGAAAGAGCAAACATAGCAAGTCTAAAGTTCAGAGTGTTTTCACCTACTCGTAATTAATACACAAACAGCATTCTCGTTTAGCCGCCCTTGTCATGGTAACATTTTTAAGGCAGAGTCCTATTGCTCCGTGTGTGTCATCATGCGGTCTCGGCGCGGCGGGTTACTTCTAAAAGATCTACTTTACATCATGCTGTACAGATAATGTTGCATAGAAGATTGATAGAGCTTACTCTAGAGGCCATGTGGAGAACGAGAAAATGGACGCCATGTCGTTGCTTGTATAGGCGGAACCCAAACCGTGCTGAGATGAATGAGACTGGGATGGAGAAGAGAGATGTTTCAGAGCCCTAACCGGGAGCACTTTTTCTTTTTTTTTCCCGTGCTGGGTGCAGTTAGGGGCTTTATAGGCATGGTGAGCGCAGTGACACCTAAAAGAGACCAGCAGGAGGTGCTGTGTCTGTGGATCTAAGAGCTGCCCGGAGATGAGCATACCGAGCCGCACATGCTTAGTTTGGAGGTCTCGGGTTCGGCCTCGGTTTCTTCATCCTCTGTCCCGCCCTCTGCCTCTTCAGCCTCTCGGTCAGGGTCGCCTTCTCCTTCCGCTTCTCCCTCTGCTCCCTCGCCTTCTCCTCCCTCCTCCTGTCTCCTCTTCAACCTGAGACATACATTAAAAAGAAAAGAACAGGTACAGTGTATAGGTGTATACATTACTGTGTGTATACATTGACACACAGACAGTCAGAAATTCTGTTATTCTGTCAGAGAGACATTACATGAGATAGGTACAGAGTTATAAATAATGGGTCAGGGCTAAAAATAGAAATAGTAACAAATTGCAGGAAGGGGTGTGATGGTAGAATTTGCAGGCTCTACTAAATTATAAAGCAGGTAATAATTTATAGCAGACACAGCGTCTGTGCGTGGTAGCATACCGATTCTCCTGCTAATAAACAGCCGCTCTGTGCTCACCGCCATCACAAGGCACGAGGCTGTAATCTATAATTGAAATTGGATATTTCAGGAGAAAGGCTCCAAGCTGTACATTTCCTTGTTGCTAGGGTGGTACACACACACAAACACAAATATTGTACCTTTATTGTGCATCTTTGAATGTGCACCTGAAAATCCATGTAGTACAAGAAAGGTTTTGTCTGAATGTTGGTCAGAATTCCCGCTTACAATGATATCTTTATGGTTCATACACTGGAGGTCTGTATGTCTGAATGTCTGTCCGGCCAGATTTTCTCACAGCATCACGCAAAACTGCCTGGACATAATGTAATGAAACTTTCGCGATACTTGGATATCTGCCTTAATTTAACTTGAACCATGAGTGAAATCCAAATTGAAAGTAAAAGCGATGTTATAAACAGTGTTATGAACAGCCGGATTTATTAATCTAAGATAAACTGAATATTTTTACAGGGATTACATTATATTTTCATCATTGAAATAACAGCGCTGAAGTGGTTTAAGTGAATTATAATGCGCTGGAGTCAATTTAAGACATAATCTCTATCCGATCTATTTTTCTGATTTCTAAAATTGTGATTCACTCTCCGTTTACAGAACAGGGAATGTATTTGGCTGATGATGAAAGAAATGCAACTTATTGTAGACGAGGCATAATCACTTTCCTATGTTATCTTTCCCTTTGAACGTAATATGATGAAATGAAAGTAGATTCAAAATCTGGCTGTTAACTAGGTTAATTTTGTACAATTTCCTAATATGTAGCCACCAATCCAGTAGAAACCAATGCCATATACATTATACTGTACATACAGTACATGTCATAGCAATCAAAAGTTTGTGAGATTACATTTTTTTTTAAATTAAGGGGTTCATTACTGGATAAAATAAGCTTCAACATTTAAACTATTTCTACAAACTAATTTATACATATATTGTACAGTCGTATGCAAAATTTCAGAAACCCCTTCATAAACAACAGATTTTGGTGATTTTTTTATTGAAAAGATGTTAACACAGTCTCTCTTGGAAATGGAAGAAATGCACAATATTTTCACCAAACATTGATGCATAGTTACTTCTTACGCCATAAATTGAACAAAAATAAAAACATTATTATGGCACTGTGAAAATGTTTGGGCACTCTAAGAGTTCCAGAGTCTCAGATTCTTTTTACAAGGTTTCAGACTTTAATTAGCTCGTTAGGTCTGATGCATGGCAACAGCTGTCATTAGTAAATGCCAGTTTCAAAGCTTTACAAATACTTTGACTCTTCAAACCTTGTGCACACACTTGTGGAAACTCAACAACCATGGGTTCCTCTAAGCAGCTGTGCAAGACTCTGAAAATGAAAGTTATTGATGCCCACAATGCAGGAAAAGGGCATAGCGTTGTCAGCTTGCAGTTTCCACAGTGAGAAATGTAATTAAGAGATGGCAGTTCAGGGGAACAGGGGAACTGTGGTGGTCAAGATCAGATCTGAAAGATCAAGAAAACTCTCTGAGAGAACTGCTCGTATGCTGGTCAGGAAGACAAATCAAAACACCAATTTAAGATTTAGCAGACTCAGGAGTGCTGGTGCACCGTTCCACAAGGCCTTCATGGGAGAGTCAGCAGAAGGAAACCTTTTCCCCATCATAAAATCCAACGTCAGAAGTTTTGGAAACAAGTGCTGTGGACTGATGAAGTTAAAACAGAACTCTTTGGCCACAATCAGCAAAGGCAAGTTTGGAGAAAAAAGGAGCAGCTTTTCATGAAAAAAAAAAAAAAAACACCTTGCCAACTATTAAGCATGGGGGTGGATCTATCACGCTTTGGGGTTGTGTTGCAGTGGCACAGGAAACATTGCACAGGTGGAGGGAAGAATGGATTCCACTAAATACCAGCAAATTCTGGAAGCAAACATCACACCATCTGTAAAAAAGCAGAAGCTGAAAAGAGGACGGCTTCTACAACAGGACAATGATTCTAAACATACTACGGAACTATGGAATACGTCAAGAGTATTACTCGCAAACTGAAGGTTTTGGAATGCCCATCACAGTCCCCTGATTTAAACATCATTGAAAACTTGTGTTTAGATCTTAAAAGAGCTGTGCATGCAAGACGACCAAAGAATATTACAGAATTAGAAGCCTTTAGAGGTGTTACTAAGTACTGTAGGGTGCCCAAACTTTTGCACAGTGCCACAATAATGGTTTTATTTTTTATCTTTGTTCATAAAAAGGAATTATGCACTTTTATTATGTGCATTTTTATGTGCATTTATGTAAAAAATATATATGTGCATTTTTTCCCTTTCCAAGAGAGACTGTGTTAACATCTTTTCAATTGAAACAATCACCAAAATCTGTTATTTATCAAGGGGTGGCTAAACTTTTGCATAAGACTGTATGCACCCGGTAACAAGGAAGAGTACAGTTCAGTTCAGTACCTTTTTGCCTGTGAAATGTGCTTGTGTTTGAAACAGAAAGCAACAGAGCAAAAACCTAATGGAGCAAAGTATGCCTCTGGAGAAAAGAGATGCTAAGCCATGGGGGAAGCTTAATGAGTGCATCACATGTTGTGTTTCCTAATATCAGCAGTCTTGAGAAGTATTAAAAATCTCACTTTTCTCTGTTGAAGATAACAAACTCCTGCTGCACGACTTCAAGGCACTCCTGTAGATATTCATTCTCCTGCAGAAAGCATAAGCGTTCACAAATCAGCCTAATACAGACCAAACCAGCAGCATGTTCGTAAGCGATCAGCACTTTCCACACTGCAGCTGCCCCTCACCCCTTTCGCTCTTCACAATGGAGACCAGGCTCATATTGTGTTCAGCTTGCTTTTGCTTGACGTGGGCCAAAAAAAAAAAAAAATAGCATCTCATATATCTGAAAGTGCCAGAGGGCTTAACAACAGTACTGAAAGCTTCGTAATTTAATCATCCAGGTAATAAAGGAGGATCATCAGCTCCAGAGGCTGTGGAAGCCTTGGTAGCAAAGCTATCTGTACTCCTACATTAGCTTGCAGATCAGGGAGAACGGCGGTACTGGGTACATTTAATAAAATGGAGATCTACTTACTGGATGTGAGAGTCTATAAATAGTCAGGTCTTTAACAGACAGTAATATCATTGCTAAGATATGAAGCAAAACAGGGATGTTCAGAATGACAAATGAGCTTAGAGGCCAGGGATTATTGTACGTTGGTTTTCTTTCCATTCTCTTCCTAGATTGATCACATGCTAATTCTCATTCTTGTCATATAACAGTTACTATCCAAGAAGGATGAGAGCTTCCATGTTCTTCCTCCAATGACATCAACCAAAGACATATTTCGCGTACTGTTACTCAGGGTCGGTCACTAAGATCGACAGGTTCAACATGTAACTCCACCCACCCAGAGAGCACTTGTCTCCCAACTGATTGGGATTCAACCTTGCAATCTCTAACCTTGCAATCAACATTACCATTTAGCTTCTTATCCAAAATTACATGCATACATGACAAAGAGGACTAGAAGTCTTTTTTTTTTTTTAACAAATCCAGACAGATCAAAATGAAACTTTTAAGAGCTGTAGATGAGTCGAGAAGTGAAGCTTCGAAAAACATTCGGGTCTACAGTCATCTACACTCACCGACTGGGAATCCTTGCTGTTGTCTCTTGATCTATTCTTGGCCAGACGCTTTTTCTTCTTATGTAGTGGACGAGATTCTAAAATCATCTCTTCCAACTCAAAGGTGGGGTCACAATGCAGGCGCCCTTTCTGTGTCCACCCACATGCAACAGACAAACCAGACAGTGATGATGAAGAATAATAAAAGCAGTGCATTCCTCACAAATATTCATCTACAGTATAACCCATGAAGCATGGGCAGACATTATAGTTTAGTCATCTTATTGAGTTTGTGTGCAAATCTGTGTAGGTAGAGCATTTTTTTTTCTTTGTGTTTATGTCTGGCTACTGTGCGAGCTGTGTACTGTGTGGATGTAATATGAGGATGTGTTTAATCGGCTCCTACATTGGGAACAAATCCAGCCTCCATCTTCTTCTCATAGACGGCATCCCAGTTCACGTCGGAGAGGTAGGGGGCTGTTTGCATGTGGGCAAGACTGCGGAAGCGATGCTCTGGATTTACTGTCAGTAGCTGAAAAATAAACACATCAAGCGCTATTCTTTCCAAGCTTCTTCTTTTTTTTTTTTTTTTACCCCTGCCTACACAAACACACTGATGAACAGAGTTCGAACAGTATATTGGCAGTCAAAAGATTTGATAAAAATGTCCAGCACTTCATTTTATTGTAAATAATTTAGATCTAACTGGAAAAGTGGTACAGCTTAATCTTCCTGATTAGCACAAACCAATACCATCTGAGTCTATTCACTGAAGGCGTTAGGGTTAGGATACAGTTAGGATACTTAGTGCTGTCAAATTCTTTTGGTTTGAGATGGTATTGAGAATTGGGGAAGATTAAGATTGTGCTCTGTTTCGTCTGGTTCCTCTCAAGGTTTCTTCCTACTGCCATCTCATGGAGTTTTTCCTTGCCACTGTCGCCGTCGTCCTCGACTTGCTCATCAGGGACAATCTGATCATTTTGATTCATACACATTCATATTTCATACAAACTTCCATAATTATTTTGATTGTGTAAAGCTGGTTTGCGACAATAACAATTGTTAAAACAGCTATACAAATAAAATGTAACTGAATTATTGTTAGTACTAAGCTAGTGTAACAGGTTTAAAAATTTTTTTAAAAAGGTGCTTCCACTTGCTTGAATTTTTGTGTGTGGCCCTTTAATAATAATCAACCTGCACTCTCTGTTCATTAGCTGGCGCCATGTTGGAAATTGCTTCCGCTTAGGTCAGTAATATTCGCGCCAAGCAATAGAGTGGTTGTAATGGGTGAATGGGTCATTTAGTCAGAATATTCCGCTGTATTTCTTAATATAATATATTTGCAAATTAAAAACAATCTAAACTGTATTACGTTCATTTGTGTTCGTGTACGCGCCGGACAAACGCGTGTCTATGTAGGCACGTAAAGTTTTGAAAAGCATGTGACTTGAGGCTGAGCTCTGATTGGATCTTTTCAAATCATCCTTGGGGCGGAGCACTGTGAGTCCCGAACCCTCCCACTTTTGTTCTTAGCGAATCAATATTGTTTTTAAAATATTTGGGCTCATGTGATTGGACCATTCTCAACGAGTCTTTTCCAGCGCTTCTTACGACAAGCGGAGCTGGCAAGTGGAACTGGATGCGATGTGAGTCAGGTCTTAATTTTATACTAGTGGCAATGATGCGCAATCACGTGATAAATGC
The DNA here is from genome assembly GCA_013621035.1 of Clarias magur. Classification (NCBI taxonomy): domain Eukaryota; kingdom Metazoa; phylum Chordata; class Actinopteri; order Siluriformes; family Clariidae; genus Clarias; species Clarias magur. The sequence goes on along the minus strand of QNUK01000097.1, from coordinate 1,811,694 downwards.
CTATTTACAGGCGAGTATTAAAATTTTAATTTTGTTTGTTGTTCTCATACTCTATGTTTAAGCAAAACAGTTTTATGAATTCTTCCATCAATATCATTTCCAAATTTAGCTCTCAACATAATCACTGGTGTGTTTAAGTAAAAAGTTATTATTAGAGTATTTAGTATGTTAGAAAGTTGGATAAAAAAGTAAAAATGTGGTAAGAACCTTTTGAAATGCCCCCCCCCCTCTCCCTCCCCAAAATTCAGGACCTTTAATATTAGACTGGATTGACTTTAGATCTAAATTGCTGTTAATAATGCCAGATTTTCAGTAGTTACTCTTGACTAAACTAGTTTTTAGTTCTTTTCACACTACTGTACTTATATTCCTGTTTGTGGTAATTGCATGTCTGCTGCAGATGAGGTGGGTAAAGGTTAAAAACACCGAATTGCATCTTTACAGATGAGATAAATAGGTAAAATGCTATATCATAAAAAAATGGCGCTCTGAACCACCTTTTCTTTTTTTTAGATCTGCTCTGTTTCCTGATTATATATCTTCCTTTTGATATGCAAATAGCAAACTTTGCTTCTTGCCAATTCACAGCCATTCCATTCAATCTGTCACCACTGGCATTAGTCAGAGAGTCTTCAAGGCCAATTAATTTTAAATAAGAGCGCTGGAGTGATGGAGCTGAGCGATAACATGGGCCCATCTGTCTGGGGAGTGATCATAAAAAATCATATTCTGTTATTAACAGACCGATAGAGTTATAAATAAAACAAAAAATGAAAGCTTTCCGGGCTTATCGTGAGATACTTTTTCGGCACGCGAATCGTTTAGAGACGAGATTCCCAGCCCATCTGATGGGATACGCTTGTGTTATCAGGGAAATCATATCTGAGCGAATTTTGGACATGTTGATGCTGCTTTATTCTCAGAAGGCTGAGATTGTCTCCACACAGTCCAGACAGAAGTAATCGATCTGCATAGATATGGATGAAACAAATGGACATCCCGGTCAAAAGTGCTAAGACAGAACCTGAGACCTAGTTAGCATTCATAAAGGAATTCAGTAAGTGTGTTTGTGTCTGTCTGTGTGTGTGTGAGCGAGAGAGAGTAAACGAGAGAGTGTGACCTTAGTTATAACCTCTCCAGCAACATGGACATCTCCTGTATGTTTCTGAACCCTTCAGGTTGACCTCACATATTCATGCTCACATTCTCATTATTTTTCTGCCACTCTGCCTATTTCTCGGTCGCTTCTGCTTTCTCTCCTCTTCCCCCATATCCATCTCTCTCTCTCTCTCTCTAGCTTTCTATTCACAGCCTGATTATGTATTGTATTTCTCCCTTTTTAGGTCTGGTCACCTTCCGCCCATTCTTTTCCCATTATACATTATGCTTCCAACCTTCCAGCTTTCCATCATCTCTCGCTCGGGCTCGGGCTCACTCCTACATCGCCTCATTATGTTCCTCCTTTCTGTCTCTATGAGTTTCAAACCCACTCGCTTTCTGCTGTAGACTGCACTCTCTCCTCAATCTCCTCCTCCATCCTCAGAACCAATTAGTTTTCTCTCCATTTTTTTCCCCACACAGCCTTAAAAAAAAAAAAAATCCTCCCTCTGCTTATTTATCACCTCCTCACACCGCTCTCAGTTTCAATTTGAGGACGTTCAATTTGTTGTCATCCTATGCACATATTTTATACATCAGTTTATTGAATAGCTGTTTACTTTTCCACTAGTTCTTTCTCCACCATTCTTCTCAGCTTCTTTATAGTGTGTGTGAACACATCTCTCAGAAGACCTTGCTTATTTACGCACACTCGCTGTCCCTCTCTTTCCCTCTCGTTCGTTCACTCACCTTACGCAGCAGGGAGATGAGGTCTTTGTGCCAGGAGTTACAGTACTGCACGCTGACTGTGCTGAAGAGCTGCATTAGAGACTCCACCGAGTTGCTGGCATGGATGTCATACGGCCTCTGAGTTAGAGAGAGAGAGAAAAGGTTTGAAACATCACATACAGTAGGACCCGCTGGTCGGACTAGCGTTGTTTCCTTCACACCTGTGTTGGAGCACACAATTCTACCAACCACACTGCACATGACCCATATGTCGCGCATTGCTGGTTCCTATTCACACATAAATGAAGAATAACTATGTGTTAAGTAAAACATGGACAGTACTGTTCCGCTGCTGCTGTCACACTGTGTATACACCCACTTTATTGCCGATAGTATTCGCTCGCCTGCCTTCACATGCATATACTGTAGTATGAACTTGAGTAACATCCAATTCTTTAATATAATGTTGGCCACGCCCACTTTGCAGCTGTGCAGGGATGAATTTAGAGCGGAGACTGTGAGCCATGCCTTCTCATCCAACATCAGTGTCTGACCTCACAAATGCGCTCAACAATTCCTATAAACACACTCCTAAACCTTGTGGAAAGGCTTCCCAGAAGAGTTGAAGCTAAGGGTGGGCCAACATTATATTAAACCCGTGGATTAAGGATTAACTGTTACTCAAGTTCATAGGCTTGTGAAGGCAAGCGAGCAAATACTTTTGGCAGTATAGTGTATACAGTAGACATAGTCAGCCCCCCCAAAAAAAGTATACACACTTAAAGAAAATACAGTCTAATCAGATTATTATTAATAATTATATGAATATAATATACCATACTATTTTTCTTTTCCAGGAGTGTGTATACATATTTTTTAGCTCTTCTTACCTTCCTCTTCCATTTCATCTTCCTTCATAAAAAGTCCTGCAAGCATTTCACTGCTTACTCCATGGTTTTCCAGGAGTACAGGAATAATCACATGGTTTTTGGAACTCCTCAATACAGATGGTGAAACGAATCACAGACTGAGTGCTAAGCGGTCAGGGGTGGCACAGGACATTTTATTTAGCTCTGTTTATCCTTTCCTGGTTTCCTGGCTGTGTGAAAAGTGCACTTAGTAGGTTCGTTCTTCATAGCATTTAAATGAAGAGCTTTGGATGGCCGCATCGATTCGAACAGCATTAAAATGGAGACGAGTGGCTTTGCTTTGACTTCAGAAAAGCACTTCTGTACAGCTCTAAGTAAAGCACGTCTTTACATCTAAATCATCTAGTGATTGTCGACATCGCCAGCTTTCGCTGCAGTATTTACTTCAATACTGCTGTTAATAAACTCCTCACACCGAGTGTTCTACAGTATTAGAGATATGAGGAAGGATCTGAGAAGATGGTCCCGTTCTTTTTGCTTCCTCAAGTTTTCTCTTTGCCTGTTCGCAGTTAGTTCCCCTATTATATGATGACTACAAACCCTGGAGGGTGAGGGTTATTAAGTGCTATCCACACCCTTCCACATGCATTCCTGCTTGGCTTGCACCGCTGTGATTGATGAGGACAGCACAGCCAGTTTTTGGAAACCTCTCTTGGACTCCGACCCACAGATGGTTGTGAAATTGTCAGAATTTAAACTCGGAAGACAGAGGAATCTATTGTCTGTTGCACTGCTTAGAAGCCCTCCAGTTCCTACTCTTTACAATTTCACAGGGCGTAGTTTTCCGTTTGCTTCGATTGGCATAACTGATTTATGGTTACATCACTGTTATTCTGTGTGGTCGGGTGTATCGATGTACTGACACATCCTTAACATCTCGCACTCACTAAATGCACAAAAAGTGTCAAAACGTCTGGCACCGGAAAACGAAAAGCCTTTTTCCTCGAACAAAGACTCCAGTTATAATAGCTAATAAAGTGTATGCTGTTTAACTGCAGTATGGTTGATCTGACATAAGACAATGCTGCCCTTGTGATTTATTACAAATTCCCACTGGCTCCTCGGTAAGATGTTTCTTGTTACTGAAATGTATTTTCTACAAAGACTCATTTTCTGGCAGGCAATATAAGCTCGTTATGACAAATAAACAATGGCGCCATTGCAGCTAAAATGCTCTAATGATGTTAGTTTCATCGGATGTTTTGATCTCTCTCTCTCTCTCTCTCTAAAGCTATACAGTACTGGGCAAAAGTCTTGACCCACCCCTCATTTATTTATATTTTGTTTCCAAAGAATCAGACTTTCCTGCATGGTTAATGTGGTCATAGGGAATAGTTCAGGCTTCCTGGAAGACTTTTTGGCCCAAATTTTCAGTCCAGTCCCTGTACCTGAGCAGTTTTAGATGGTCTTTGGTTGGGTTTTTTGTTTGTTAAGCCACACAGAGACATATGAATCATTCAAACTTAAAAAAAAAAAAAACATCTAACTTAAGGCATGAACCAGGTGCAGATGATGACAGATAATCAGACCAATGATTAGTATACTGCTGATGCTAAATGCTGAGTAGTTGGAAGAGACGAGAGGGGAAATGAGGTTGCTGCTGGGGTTGTTGCTGTACATAAACAACCAATTTGTAAATTGTATCTTTGGGCACTGCACAGTTACTTCCGCAGTAAAACATTTGTTCCAGTGTCATCAATTTAATCTCGAAGATATACGTAGATGTCGGAGTTAACCACTAGAGGGCGCCTTGCGCTTCAAGACTCTTTTTAGTTGGACTTTGTTTCCCAGAATGCACCTCGGTCAGGTGGTTTTCCTGTTTTGGTTGAGCTCAGTTCATGTCTTTGTTTGTTCATCGTTTCAAGTTTAGTTTGTTCATGGTTAGTTAGTTTGTTTATGTTTGGTTTATAATATTAAAAAAGTTCTCAACCTCTGCAATTATGCCTCGCCAATCGAGACAGTAGATGAAGAAATGAGACGTGACTTAAGGCTTTTGCACAGTATTGCACATTATTGTACATAGTATTATGTATAAGACGATGGCTTCTCATTCAAGTCTTTTAGCTCTAAATGTTTTTCCTCATGTCATGTCATGTTCGAGTTGTCCTTGCCAGTGTCAGCCTCTGGCTTGCTCATTAGTAAAATAAAACCACATCTATGAACCTAATTTCTGTAAAAACTATTCTTTTTCAGACAGTGTCCATTGTTAAATGAGTAACGGAGGAAAACCAAGAGTAGAAGCAGAGATCAGTTTCCTGCTACTGAAAGTGTAGTGGAAATCGCCCACAGAGAGAAACAGAAGGTAACGAACGTGTTGGAGCAATATAGCTACAATTATATGGACTGTGAGTGAGTGACAACTATTTTAAATCCACTCACCCATCCTCGCAGGACCTCAAATATGGTGACCCCTAACGACCACCAGTCCACTTCAAGCGCATATCCAGTCCCACCACTTACAAAAGACTGGAAAATCTCAGGAGCTGAAAAGGACAAGTCTGAGTAAAAAACAGAATCTAAAAATTTGGTGCGTAACTTTACAGTTAATATACAGTACACTGTCTGGCTAAAAAAAAAAAAAAAAAGGTCACAGTTTTAGAAGGGTCAAATTATTGGGCTGCCCATTGCAAAGATAACAACTAAGGAGATTTGAAATGACTGGAACTGGGGAAAGAAATATCACGAACAGAGAGAGAGCAATCCAATACGCACACAATGTGATGAGAACATAGAGGATTGGGACTAAACAGCTGTGTTTCCCTGATTTTCTCCCGTAATTTAGTCGTGTCCAATTCCTCCCCGTCACTAGGGGGCTCCCACATTAAGGCTACTACTACCACTCAGCCGGGAGGGCCGAAGACTGTCACGTGTTTCCTCCGAACCACATGACGCCAGCCGACCGCATCTTTTCGAACTGCTCACTCGCGCACCGTCGGGGGGCGACGTAACACACTCGGAGAACAGCGCTCGAATCTGCTCCTTCCGTTGCGCGAGCTCACAGACGCCCCTGACTGGCTGTAGAGTCGTGATTAATGTGGGAGCACTAAGTATCTCTCATCCCGCCCCTCTGAGAGAGCTCGGCCAATCAGCTCTCTCTAGACCTCCGGCTGCGAGAGGTTACAGCACCACGTGGGATTCGAACTGGCGATCTCCGGATGATAGGGCGAGCGCTTTCCCCACTGCGCCACTCGGAGGCCCTTCTTTTCAAAATTAAGCAAACTGCCACTCCACAGTACGAACAAAAAAAATCCAAATGGTTAAGTAAAAGTTGTTTATACATATAAATAGTTGATAAAGGCTTTAGTACCCATGTATGGCTTGGTTCCAGCTAAAGCCGTGGCTCTTTCTCCATCTTTGATAATCGTAGCAATATTGAAGTCAGTCAGGTGGGCATGACCTGAGACATGACAAAACTAGTTTAGAGCATCTGAATCCAAACTCACACAAAGCTTACTTCTACTACACGAGGAGAACAAATGCATCTCGAGAAGACATCTCAAAGGCTTTTAATGATTAAGAGTTTAAAACTGAGCTTGCTTGGTGAGTATAATATTAAGAAAGAAACCAACAGAATGAGGAATTTGTTCTTTGGAACAGCTTGTCCTTGGTGCTGCTTTTGTCTGAGAAGTACTGTATTATGGGCCGAATGACCCTGAGCATGGCTTGCTGCACAGAGACAGACCGTGTTATCGTTTACATTCCATGCCAGCCTGTGGGATCACATCTCCTACATGTCACCTCGGACCATGTCCATATGTCTGCCGAGAGCTTTAGTACTGTATGCATGTGCGTAAGACTCGCACACACTCCTTACCTTGTTCATCCAGGAGAATATTGTCTGGTTTGATATCCCTGCGAAGGAAATACAGGAAAAATAATGATTGCATCAGTTACATCACATAGAAAGGTTTTTTTGGGGGGATTAAGGAATATTGTATCAGTGCAATGATAACAATCGTATAAAGACCTTCTGGAGGGTCTGATTAGGAAGAACGTAATGTGATCAGTGACCTGTGGATGGAGATATCTCTAGTTTTTCACTGTTCGGTCACCAAATAAGGCAGGAACCACAAAGTGTGCAGGAGAAGAAGAAGAAGAAAAAAAAAAAAGCAATTTCAGAAGTTTTGCTATTTCAGTTAGGCTTTAGTGAACCATATAATGTCAGTGCCGAACTGCACTAATCTTCTGCTGACAACAAAAATAGCTAGCCTACAGGGACAAACTAAAACACAAAGTGCTTCAACTTGGCTGTGTTTTTTCTTTTGCGTGTTCAGAATATATTTGCGCGTGTGTCTGTGTGTGTGAGCGTTCCAAGTTATAAAACTAAAGTGCCTTGTTGCCCTTTCCTGGTGTGAATGTTTATCTCTCAGGGGGCCTTCATAGATTTCTCCACGCCTGCTAATTGCCTGGGACACACACACACACATGCCTCTAGCACACACACATGCCTCGCCGCAGGGTCTCGAGCACACGCTGCCAACACACCCCACCATGCTACACACATACATGCTCACACACACACACACACACACACACACACACACACACACACACACACACACATATATTCACACACTGCAAGTTCAACACAACTAATTAAGACAACGATCCCACAGTGCTGGTAATCAGCCAAGATGATTAGATTCATGAACACGCGATTCTTATTATCCTGCACTCTTATTCCTATTATACTGTATAGCACACACACACACACACACACACATACACAAACCACTTGCTAAATGTCTAAAAAGGCTTTTGCAAGCATTAGCCCCTAAAATAAGATGTTTTTAAAGCAACAATATTTTAAGGTTAATATATAGTGGAATAATCAGAATGTATTATATTATACTTGTTACATTTCGTCTTTTATGGTGATGATGATGAAGATTAATTTCGTAATAATGATGATAATAATAATTATTATTTTAATAATAATAATTATTATTATTACTCTTATTATTCCTTTTATTATATTCCTATTATTCCTATTATTATTCACCAATTTCTTCATATACTTTAACAGCTTTTCCTCTGTTAAAAAATGTACTAAATCCATATGATTTACCGTGATATTAAAATATAACTTTTCGTCTTTCTAGAACGAAATGCTTAAAATATGAAAATAAATCGGATCTGGGAAATATTTCTGTTTCTAAATTTCCTATTTCCTATATTCCTCATGCCAAAACATTTTTATTTTTGTCATGTTGCTAAAATGTCAGCACATCAGAAACCTGACAGGGGGAAAATTGTTCAAAATTGTTCTAGCAGGAAAAATCCCTTAACTCCGAGCCAGAAGGAAAATCTATTCCCTTCTTTTATTTCGTTCAGGAATTCTGCGCATGGATTAATTTAGCCTCCCTGAGCATCATGACATGGCAGCTAGGACTGTTGCTAGGAGACACTTCTCCCGTATTTGGTGCAACAAAATAATTGCACGACAAGACCGATTCCCTGTCAGGAGTCCAGGGCGTGGAACAGAACGGCACCCACTCTGGAGACCAGCGTATGGAGCTTACAGAGCCCGAAAGCAGCCTGTTGGACACCGCGATTTGTCCCACAGGACCGGAGTAGAAAGAGAGACGCTAGAGATGGCAGGAAGCCTCATCGTCTCCAATCATCTCCTGCTAATTTGAGTTATGTGGCTTTAGACAGACATAAATAAATAAAAGAAGTTTGGTTGTTGTCGTCCTTGTAATGTTGATGGATAAATATTGGCTCAAGCTGTGCAGTTTCTGCTACAACATAATGCACACAGCAAATTGTCTTTATGAAAGGTCATACCAGCGGGAGGCTTTGCTGGGGCTTGGTGGCGTGACCAAGTGAAACAGAAAATCAGTATCTGGCATCTATGATTTATACAGTATGGTTAAGTTTAATGATGATTATAACGAGGCGGGGTGCCAATCCATCACGGGGCACACTCGCACGCTTATTTACACACTACAGGCAATTTGGGCACGCCGCTTAAACTAACCTGCATGTCTTTGGAATGTTGGAGGAAACTCCATGCTCAAAGACGGCTCAAAGATGGGAGTTGAACCCAGACCCTGGAGGTTCAATGCAACAGTGCTAACCACTATGCCACCAGGTGTTAACATGTCTGCTGTAGATCTCAAAAGCAGCACTACTTTGCTGGCACGCTATAAACAAACCTAAATGTTATGACCGATTTTATGAGAGTTTATTCATTTTTAATAGACCATAACTCCAGTCATAATCTTCACCTGGGACACCACATGCTGTGGTGTGTTAAGCAGCACACATACTTTTTCATGCTATTCCATACACTCTCTCACATTACCACCCCCATACACACATGCGTGATAAAAACAAAAGTTACGACCGGAGTAAAAGTCAAACCGGAACTTGCGACGAAATTTGAAGGCGTAAAACGGATTGACCTTAAGAAAAGACTTCAGGCGCAGTATGGTGATGAGTCTCTTGGTCCCAGTGACACATTTGAGTGGTCCAAACAGTGGGTCCAGAGCCCACTGCAGTCCTTCCCATGAAGAAAAAAATCTAAATCGATCCCTAAAATCAAAGATTAACTGCATCTGACTATGGAAACTGTACACACAATCATTCACGAACGCCACTTGTACATTACAGGAACTTGGCTGGGAGTTCCGGCCACATCCACCCTACAGTCCTGACCTCATTTCCACATGTTTGCGCCGTTAAAGGAGTTCCTGGGAGGCTGGCGTTTCAGACCAAGCTGTCCGATCATGACTCTGGCGTACCGAGAGAACGAAAAATAAAATCTTGGTGGTATCCAAGTGCTGTTGAGCTACTGGGATAGTGTAGCATTGGATTATATAGAAATAACGGGTAGTTTTACTTTCATAACCATATTCTGTTATTCTGTACAATGAAATGAAATGTGCTGGTTTGACTTGATCGCTCATCGTATATTCATCAGTAGGCTCAATATTCTGGTCAGAGTCACAGTGGATCTGTAGCCAGCTCTGGGAACAACAGGTGACACCTTGGATGATCTCCCTGCACCAGTCCATCGCAAGGCACCACACGCATGTAATTAAGCATAACAGGTCGAGCATTTGTCCTGTTTTGGAATGTGTAGTAAAATTCTTACTCCCTATGCAGGTATATCTATATATCCATACTCATTTTCATGTATTAATAGTTTAATAGGGCAGTACAGTACCACAGCACATAACTGTAGAAGAATGAATGAATTAATCGTGTAATAGACTCTTAGCCATGGCTCCAACATTATCTCTGCGAGATCTAAAGCTTTAGTTAATTCACTGTCCTGGCTTGCACTTCACCCTACAATAGAACAGATGGATGACTGTAATTACAAACGTGAACAGCATCCACGTCTTTTTTAAAATGAAGAGCAATAAAGGGGAATCAGTAGAAGAGCACTAATAATGTGTGACACCAATTATGAAAGCAGACTAGCCTTCAGTAAATGCCCAGCAAGGGCCTTGGGGTGATTTTACAGCGTTGACTTGGAGAGAAATACGGTACAATAGAGTGGAGATAATGTCTGAGAGCCTGTAGGTAACCGAGACACCGCAGGAAAAAAAGCTGCACGCGTACCAAATGGAGTTAATGGTTGACATATTGTTGAAAGAAGCTCATGAGGAATCTACACCCGGAGACACTTCTCTATAGATGTGTGTGTGTGGTCAGGGTCACTTCTGAGTCAAACTCTATATAGAAGATGCAGCACTCTATAAGTGACCGACACAAGGCTTAGACCCAGACCGAAGCTGTTAGGTTGGTGGTAGGCATAATAGAGGCCTGAATAGTCTCCTGCGGTAGCCGGGAGTCTGGTACGCATCGTCAGAAGTCATTTTATAATAAAATATTTAAATATATCACAGGTGGTAATATCCCTCTTTGTAAAAGTGAGAATAATGCACTTGTCAAAACCACAGCGTCATAACCATAGACTGTCACAGAGTATCGGCTTGTGTGTGGGCGAGTGTGTGTGTGTGAATGTGGAAAGAATGTTGTCACAAGCTTGTCCGACTCAGGCTGTGACATAGCACGTTTCTGTCACGTGCAGCTTTTACTGCAAAACATGTTACAAAGTTCACCGAGGTCTCCTCTGATGTTACACATGAATATAATGCAGGCGAAATTAAATTCCTAACCATGCCGTGGCCGTCACACTTTATTTTACAACATGCTGTAAACGAGACACTCAGGGAGGATATCTGTAATTGGTTTCATTACGGAATATAATATCACAGCCGAGCCAAGACGGCCAGGTGAAACGCTGGCACAAAATAGATCGCAGGAAATGGTTGAGAAATCAGTGGCAGGTAAAAGCCTCCGTAAAGTCACGACCGGCTCCAATATAAATGGGTCTAAATGCACATCTGCAGTGCCTTGCCAAAGTATTTACACCTCCTGAACTTTCACACACTGTGTAGTAATATAACCAATTGCATTTGATTTACTTTGGGATTTCTCCAGTTGTTCATGGCATAATTGATCAATATCTAAGGCTGGGTCAATACTAGACTGTAAGCCAGGGGTGTCCAAATCCAGTCCTGGAGAGCCAGTGTCCAACACAGTTTGGTGCTTCTTGTTCTCAAACACAGCTGATTTAACTAATCTGTTAATTACTAGGATCAGTGGGTGTGTTTAGGTGTTGGTGAATTACAAACTGTGCTGGTCACTGGCCCTCCAGGACTGGATTTGGACACCCCTGCTGTAAAGCCACCTTTTGTCTGCAATTACAGCTCAAAATCTGCGTGGATATGTCTCTAGCAGCTTTGCACATCTGGACGCTGGTATTTTTGTCTATTCTCCTAGATCAGTGGAAGGCAAGCTCGGTCCTAGAGAGCCGCAATCCTGCAGAGTTCAGCTCCAATCCTAACGAAATACACCTGAACAAGCTAATCAGGGTCTTCAGGAGCCTACTAAGGCTACAGGCAGATCTGCAGGACTGTGATTCTCTAGGACCGAACTTGCCTACCCCTTTTCGAGGCAATGGTTTAGGGTTTAAACCACTTCAGTGTAGCTTTGGCAGTCTGGAATGGGTCATTGCTTCGTTAAAACAACATTGGGGGGCCTGGTCGCACATTCCAGAATTGTTTGCAGAACTGTCCAAAATTGAAATTCTCACCAGTTCTTGACGGAGAGATAGAGAGAGAGTCTGTGCTCTCTTGTGCACGCCCGTAACACCAGTAATGATAGATCATTCGGATTACAGCGGTATCTCGGCATACAAATTGAATCCGTTCCGATGGCGAGTTCTTAATGCGAAATTTCATTTTGCAGTTGTCCCATAGGAAATAACACAAACGCAGATAATCTGTTCCAGCCGCTCAAAAATATTACAAATATTATCCTGTTCCAACACTATCTTCATATTTTTGCATATTAAAACATTTAGAATAGACATGTAAATGAGATAGCATGCAGTGCTAACATAATATGTCTTTACTAAATCTTGCAACAAAGAAAACTAATAAACTGTCAGACTCATAGCTATTGTTCTACAGGCCAAAGTATTTAGGTCGCTGTTACCATGCGAGTAATCTTAGCAGTTCTTGGCACTACTTTCTAACAGTTGGTAGGCAGATTGTGACAGCGCTTCGACAGTTCTTGACAGTTCAGCACGAGTTTTGTACAGTTCTTAGTAGACCAGTCTTAAGTACATCTTAAGATTTCATAGCTAATCTGTTATAGGTGATTAGAGCATCTGCTATACTGCAAAAAATATGGTAATCTTCACTTGCCTATAAACTCAGTCAAGCCGATTTTGGATTTCTTTTTGGTACCTGGCCTCTGTACACCACTACATTCAAGTTGAAATGAAACACGATGTTTGTGACACCAAGACTTTAAGCTTTAATTTAAGGGGTTTGAGTTACCAGTTGCCATTTTCATACATATACTCTCATTTTCAGGGGCTCATAACCGTATCTTTGTGCCGAAATTTATGGACCTGATTGAGTCACCTCTTTTTAAGAAATGAGGACTTTTAAGAAATGATCTTACAGGGGGGGTCAGACAGGAGATTAATTTCTTTCCTGCCCAATTGTCCCACAACCTCTTCACGATTTTGCTTGCTTACAAAGTTAAGCAGTTTGTTCTCACGATTGGGCTAATGAAAGTATCCCAAAGGGAAATTGATTACAGGATCACCCAAAATATTCAATGAGCTAAGCTAATTTTCCCTACAGTCGTAGAACAAACTCATTCTGCAAATTCTGCAATCACCATGCAAATAGAGTCATTTGTTAATAATGACCAGAGGGTTTCTTAATTGCAGTATATTGAGCAATTTAATTGTGTCGCCATCTGCAGTAGAGGCACATGACATTTTATGCGGAGGAAATCCACCAGTCACAGCGAGACCATGCAAACTCCATGCACACAGACTCCAAGATTCCAACCTGGATCCTGGGGTTGCAAGGAGACCGTGCTAACCACTAAGTTGTCTTGTTATTTTCTTCTGTCTGACCACTTCATGACGTGTATGGATTGACCTACTGTATGTGCAGGAAAAAAGAGAACAGGATGGGATTGGGACAAGACAGATTTTTTTTTTTTTTTCAATATATCATAGGATTGGAATGATTTTTGTGAGAGTGGGACAGGACAGGAGTGAAAATGCACTATGTGATTCACAAATCATTGGAAGGCAAACCATTGGTTTTCCTTTCCAGCACGGTTAGTATCTCAGCGGAAAAGCCCAAGTGTGCAGATGAAATCTTTCTTGCCATATATGCATGCACAAAGGGTGTGTTTTGAGTTTCAGTAGGTCTCACACACACCTGTGTATGATGTGTTGGCTTTGCAGGTAGTCCAGTGCCAGGGTCATCTCACACAGGTAAAGCTTAACCGCCTCCTCGGTAAACTGGACATTTTGCTGCAAGTGATATCTCAAGTCTCCACCCAGTAACAGGTCTACTACCATGAACATGTCCTCCTCATCCTGGAAAGAATACCTGGGACACAAGGGTTAGAGGTCACAGAGCTCAGTCGAACCCCCAACTGGAACGAGTAATACTCACTGACACAAAGCACATGCAACATGTCAACATGTCATGCATGCAGTTTACATGCAAGGAGTGTTAGAGAGGGAAAGAAAGATATTAAAACAGATATAAACATGGAAATAAGCATGAATTAAAGAATTACAGAACTTAGTTAAAAAATCTGAAGATATTAAAGCTCTGAATTTACAGTGGATACATTTTATAGTGTCAAAACATTCATATTTATTGACTAAGTTTAGGCACCCCTTTATAAATAACGGATTTTTTTATTTTTTATTGAAAAGGTGTTAACAGTCTCTCTTGGAAATGCAAGAAATGCACAATATTTTCAGCAAACGTTGATGCATAGTTACTTCTTATGCCATAAATTGAACAACAACAACAACAACAAAAAGAACATTATTATGGCAGTGTGCAAATGTTTGGGCACTCTAAGAGTTCCAGAGTCTCAGATTCTTTTTACAAGGTTTCAGACTTTAATTAGCTCGTTAGGTCTGATGCATGGCAACAGCTGTCGTTAGTAAATGCCAGTTTCAAAGCTTTGCAAATACTTTGACCTTGTGCACACACTTGTGGAAACTCAACAACCATGGGTTCCTCTAAGCAGCTGTGTAAGACTCTGAACATGAAAGTTATTAAGCCTACAATGCAGGAGAAGGCTACAGCTTGCAGTTTCCACAGTGGAATGGAATTTCCACAGAAATGTAATTAAGAGATGGCAGTTCAGGGGAACTGTGGAGGTCATGATGAGATCTGGAAGACCAAGAAAACTCGGAGAGAACTGCTCGTATGCTGGTCAGAAAGACAAATCAAAAACCCCATTTGACTGCAAAAGAAGAATGAAACTAGAAGCTTTTTGCAAGGAAGAATGGAAGAAAGTCCCAAGTACAAGAATTGAAAGATTTTTAGCTGGCTATAAAAAGCGTTTGCGAGCTTTGAAACTTTTGCACAGTGCCACAATAATGTTTTTATTTATTTTTTTTGTCTTTGTTCAATTTATGACATAAAAAGTATTTTTTTTTTCCATTTCCAAGAGAGACTGTGTTAACATCTTGTCAATTAAAAAAAAAATCACCAAAATCTGTTAATCAAGGGGTGCCTAAACTTTTGCATGGAATTGTATGCATGTGTGTGTGTGTGTATGATGGTATATATATATATATATATATATACACACATACATATACATATATACACATACACTACAGGAAATTTGGGAACACCAATTAGCCTCATCTGCAAAAAAAAAAAAGGTTTGGGAAACACTGCTCTTGCGTATCCACAGAGGGTGCACCTACTTTACGTTTCTTTTTATATCTCTGCTCAAGAAAGTTAACACCACCTACAGTTAAGAATTACATTATAGTCACTTCTCATTTGATAATCATTACATGGATGGTAACCAAACCTCAGATATCACACCTCTATTCAGCAGGATGCCATATCAAATAGTATCCTGATCAGTTATAAGAACTCAAAAAAACCAGAGTAAATGTAATCTTTTAAGTTGTGGCTTAATTTAACTATACCGCATCTGGCTAAAAGCAAAGGTCTGCAAACTCAGCAAGCTATTATGCATATGATCTCCTGAACAAATCCAGACTTCTCATATTAAAATGGAACAAGTAAAGACTTAAGAGAACAGGGCGCGTATTCACAACGCTTCGTAGAATTCTCTCAGAGAGCTCCTATCTTAGCTTAAAAAGTCCTAGCTGGGAGTCCTAGACTAAAAGTGATTTAGGAAACTTTTTAGAGCAGCTCTGAGTAAGGAAAGTAGAAAAACCTTTATCTTAGTGAGGGGGTGTGGTCGACCCTGTTGCTAGGGATGATGCAGCAATTCAGGGACTGTGATTGGTTAATAAAAAATAACCACTGACCTCTGCAAAGGTTTTGAAATGAGCTCTTTGTGAAAACAGACTATATGATAATAGAACCAACAGTGCGATCATCATTTTTGTATATGAAGAAATTGTATAATCATGAGTACATGATTATACTTTATGGAAAGTTTCTAGGCTAAATGTCTTAAAGATAATTAAACAGTAAAATGTTGAAAATGTGTCGACTTTTGAAGCAACCAATTTCCACACAGTAGTTACTATATTCAAGTTCTCACATTTATTTACCGTACTGATTTTATTACTTGTAATCCATTTTAGATTGATGGGAGCAAAATGTCTCAGCTTTTACAATTTACATGATTGCATCAAAAGTAAAACATCAACAACAACAAAAAATTGGACAGAAAAGCAGTGTTTACTTTTAGCTTTATGTTCAGTGTTTGGAGAATATTTCTTCCTTCTGACATTTTGTCCTCTGCTAGAGAAACTCTTAAGCCTCTTAAAAGTCCTCCTCTCTACTCTTAACAAATTTTACCTTCGGAGCTGTTTTTAGGGCGAAGATGTTTTGTGAATCATTTTTATCTTTACTAAGATTTAATCCTAAATTTAAGGAGAAATTCTAAGAAAATGCCACAATTCTAAGCTTTTTCTTAGAATTTCGTCACTAGGAGCAGCTTTTGGGCTTAAGAAGCTTTGTGAATACGGGCCCAGGTTTCTTCCATACTAAACCCTGCATTTGGTCAGACAAGCTACGATACAGTCCTTTTTCCATTGACAGTATATTTCTTATATTACTTTAGTATATGTCTTCTCTGTGACAAGGAACTCTATTGTCCTCTCTCAGTTAAGTGTGCATCTGTTGCATATAGAAAATTAGTTCCACATTCTATCACTTAATTGGACATAATTTGGTAACAGACTACAGAGTAATTAAAAAAAAACGAATTGAGACAGTCTGAGATTTTATCTGCAGACAGTTCCCCATGTGTCAGTTCTACATTAGAATCGCCAACAGACACTGATTCCCAGAACACAGAGTGGCCTACAAATGATAAGCCCTGAATTTGAAGCACAATAGGGTTTTATTTATATATTTTGAAAACCACCACCAAAAGTTTCAGAGGCAAAACTTAAATAAAAAAATTCAAAAACTAAACAAGTACAGTAAGTGTTCTAGCAAAGTAATATGATCACTATAAGTGATGCTATAACTATTCCAGTTAACAACAACCTAATGGTGTGTCTGTGTGTAAGAGAGAGAGAGAGAGAGATGTTTTTTCCCTATACAATATATTCCATGTAATATATTTGTAAGACATTATTCTTAATGAGTAAATGCCATAATTATTCTTTATTACAAATAAATCATACACATTATCTATATAAATGAAAGAGAGTTTTTCTCTGTGCATTGTTCAGAACTCGCACTTTCAATGATATCTTTACGTTTCATACTGTACATTAGGGGACCAGAAACCAGTGGCAGAAAATTATCTGTATGTCTGTATGTCTGTCCAGCCAGATTAAGTCTCGGTGTCACTCAAAAATGGCTGGCCAGAATTTTATGACAATTTTGCAGTACTTGAATGTCTGATTGAAGTTTAAACTGCACCATAACTGAACAATTTTAATTTAATTTAATAATCTAATAAGCAGTACTGAAATAACTGTACTTCTCTCTTTCCCATTGATTTTTAATAAGATGAAATAATTCTAATGTAGGTTCAAAATCTTAAATTTAGTCAAATTTCCTAAGATTTAGCCATCAATCCAGTGGAAACCCATACCATAACAAGCAACATTTTGTAAAATTACAATTCATCTTTGTTACAGGCAGACATGTATGCGCGCCTCAACCAGAAACAATAATATCACTGATTACATCAAATTAAAGCATATTTTTAGTTTCAACTATTTCTATGAACTTTCTTTTCCCATCATCATCGAGTACTTCAGCTTGTATATAATGTAAAAAGATAAAAGGTTCACCCACGCATCCATGCAGCCCTCCAATGAGCCAGTCACATGGCTGCAGCACCACTAACAGAACCACGTGGATGCAGGCCAAGAACCCCAGCCACTGCCCACATTGAGCACCAGAAGATTAATACAGTGATTTATTTTGATGCATTTAGTTATTTTTGGTATCTACTATTTATAGAATTTCCCATTGTGTCCTATTACCTTGCTAGGACATTTTCCATTATATTAAAACCGAAAAAAAAAAAAAAAAAAAAAAAAACCACTGGTTTTACTGAAATAAAATCTGCTTCTCTTTTCCATGCATCTTAACCTCATATTAAGTCGAAATAAAAAAAATTTATACTGCAAATAGTTATTTAACAACTTGATTAAAGCTTGACGTTCACACTTGGCTATCAAACCTGTTTTTCTACTGCTTTTGTCAAAGTGCCTCAATCTCTAACACCTTCGGCTGTTCGTATGATCATGGATTGTTTCGGTGTGTCAGATCGAGGCTCAGCAGCGTTATGTGGCAGCCGATAACCTGACTGACCAAGTTATCACAGCTACTATATTGATTCTGTTCTTCACTGATGGCATGGCTATAGTCCAGGACTCAAATTGTAAAAGACTGGTGTGATGCATCATTTACACACGCTACTGAAAGTCTTTAGGTGTGCTGTGAGCAAAGCTAAAGGCAGTCCAGCGAAATATTAGACTGTATTTTTTCCCCCTGGCAGGGTATATCGGGGGTTTTCGCCTCTGAATATCACCAGTTCAATTTCAGTTATGAAAGGGAGACGGGTTTATAGTTCAGGAACAATCAACCCATCTATAAAACATATCAGCTGCACCCAGCCAGCCACAGCCATAAAGCCGGCTCTATAAAAGACACAGTAAGGCTCTAGCAAAAAGCTGGGTTTATAAAAGAGATCAGCTAGGCACAATAATAATAATACGGACCATTATTGCCCAACAGGTCTCCCCTATAACAGAGATCTCTTATCAAAGTAATGGCAAAGTGAAAGCATAATGAACAACAGAAAACCTCAGCAACTAAATTTTGGAATTAAGTTAATAGAGCAGGAGGAATGAAACGGGATGAATAGATCATTTATCCTGAGCTATATTGATGCTCCGAATGCTAAATTAAGCTTTTTCTTGGATATATTTGGCTAGCTAATGCCTGTTATCAAGGGTCTGCAACACATGCTTGGGAAATCACTGTATCTAATTATAGCAAGCTGGAGTCTGTTCTCCACCAACACACAAGTTCTTGTTCCTATGTCAGTTAGAAAATTACGCCTTCATTACATGTATTGAGCATTTATCCTTTGCATGCCAAGGAAGTGGAAACAGATGATGGATACTTGTATATAATTTTCTCATTCAATTTTCTCCTAGACCATACACAAATCATCAGTATTCATAAGCAGTACATTAATGTTTAGTAATAATCATTACCATCACTCTGGCTACTGCAACTGTGTGCATAAGCTTATTTCTATAAGTTTAAGGGATTATGAGGAAGAAGACGAAAAAAGAATATTTGATTACATGGGTAAAAGGAAGTTTCAAAGCAGTCAGTTCATTATATTATGACCCTATATTTATATTATATATAATATAAGTATTATGAATTATAATATGAATAAATGGCGTCATGGTGGCGTAGTGATTAGCACTATTACTTGGCACCTCCAAAGTCACCTGGCACGCTTCGGGGGTTTGTGTGCATGCAGTTTGCGTGTTCTCCCTATGCTTGGTAGGTTTCCTCAACCAGTTCAAAAATGTGTAGATTAGGCTAACCTGTGTTCCCAAATGGCCTGTAGTGTGTAAATGTTGACCCGAATGTATTACCATGGACATAAAAATAGAAATAAATACAACAGACACCATTGGCCTCCCAATGCCATGCAAATCCCTTCATCAGTGCGAGGAGCCACGGCGAACGTAAATGACTTGGGAGTCAGCAGTGTGAGTACAGATTAGGCTGGTATTTCAACTAGTTAATGCTTGATGATGGGGAGATTTTAAACATCAGTCAAAGCAGATGTTCTTTTGTAACCTGCTGCTGCTCTAATTTGTACAGAAACATGCAGATTCTTTGCTTAATGCAATGAAACCCTGAGCTAAATAAGCTATATGCAATTGCACTGACCTTTTTTCTTAATGCAAGTGTGAGAAAAATAAGCTGTGAGTACATTAAATGTAGGATGCAGTTGCTAAATTGCCAAAAACAACATTGCCCATTACTTATGGCGAGTTTTGTCTTTTACTGACAAATGATTCTCAGTGTCTTAACAAAGTATTTAGTATGCTAACCTATTTATATATTTAATAGCATTAGATGTCACATGTCATGTATAGTAAAGTAAGATGTTTTCTATATGAACAAATTAGAATAATGAGCCAAATTTCCAAAAATGTAAAAAAAAAAATAATACGAACATATTTCAAATCTCACTTTCGTCTACAGTAAAGATGTGGAGAAAGTGTAATAAACACAATCAAGAAACTAGGACCCTCACTCACTCATCTTCTATACCATTTTATCCTTTAAAAAGGCTTGCAGGGGGGTCTAGAACCTTTCCCAGGAGACATGATGCTTGAGGTGGGGTACACCCTGGACAGAATGCCAATAAATTGCAGGGCACACACATACATACACACACTATGGGCAATTTTGAAATGCCAATTAACCTAATCTGCATGTTTTTGGACTGTGCGAGGAAACCTTCCAAACACAGGGATAACGTTCAAACTTCACGCACACAGACCCAAGGCAGGAATCGAACCCGGACTCTAGAGGTGCAAAATGACAGTGCTAACCACAAAGTCACTGTGCTGCCATAGGACCCACATTATAATGTTTATGTAATGTGTGGGTTCAGGACAAAAGTGCAGAAACTTTAAATTGAAAAACAGAAATCAGGTTGAGTTGATCTGCAAAACCAGGAAACATGAAACTAATAAGCAAAATCTCTGGTTACACTTGGTGTCATAAAGACAAAACAAGGCAATGAATCAGTGGGATATACAGACAAACTAATCATGGACCGAACACAGAAGTGCACACGATTAGGGAACAAACTAATTACGGGAGAAAGGTGGAGACGAGACGAAACAGAAAGCAAAGCAAACACTAGCAAATGGTGAATGATTTGTTGAAATCTGTAGCTGAAAGCAATGTTCACAGCTCAATCATGCATCCATTACATCAAAACAGTCTTTACAGAAAAGCCCTTAGTGGAAAAAAAAAATCTGATCCTTGCTTAGAAGTATTTTTAAAATATTGCCAGGAAAACTTCCCATTTAAGTATTAAAGTGTTCTAGACTAATTAGGCTAAAATTAAACATTTTTCGGTTTTAATTATATAAATGTATGAAAATTATATGTGTGCTGTATCTAAATAAACACATCAGCCAGGAGGATGACATCATTTCCACTGTAACATACAGTGGTTCTAACATAATGCTACAAGTATACAGTAAATACAGTGGTAATGTTGTCAATCCTGATGGAAAGATTCATGTTCAGGGAAATTCTACATTTAGAAAGCTTAACTTATGTAGGAAATTTTGTTTTTCAAGAAAGAGCACAAAAGAAATTTAGTGGCCCATCCTGACCATAACCTTATGAAACAAATGTAGTGAGATCTCACCACTGGCTAATCCAAGAGAAGAATTTTATAAAGATCAAAATCTGTCCAGCCAGCCATTCTTTATATTGCTTATTTCAATTCAGAGTGGTGGTGTTAGCAGGAGAAGATATACTGTAGCTGTAGATAGAGTTTATAGACACTGGGTGAACTCTATCTACAGCTGGCTCCAGTGGAAAACACCAAGGATGCCAACCTTGGTGACCAAACCAACTCGATCAGATCCTGTCAATGCAGGGTTGCGGTGGGCCTATTCCAAACTTCTTCTGGATTTCCAAGCTTCTCATCCAATCTCAGAAGGGGAAACTAATTTCAGCTGCTTGTATTTGCAATCTTGGTCTTTCAGTCATTTCCAAAAGTTTGTAACCATAGATAAGGGTAGGAATGTAGACCGGGTAAATCAAGAGCGTCGTCCTCTTCACCACTAAGCCTTGGTAGAGCACGCTTAACTGCAGAAACACCTAACTTTAGTTCAATCTCATGATTTTTCCATTACTCGTGAACAAGACCATGAGATACATAAAATCCTCCACCTGGGATAGGGTTCCCACTCTCACCCAAAGGAAGTATGTCATCTTTTTCCAGAAAAAAAAAAAAAAACTAAAATCTTACATTAAATCTAACTTTCTTTTAAAAGTTCTGTAACAGCCATCAAAGAACGTTATGTACAATATGTGTATCACTATTACAGTATTGCTATTTGGCAACACAATGTATCAGTAGATGCATACAATGCTTACTCAAAGCTAAAGCCGGAGTTGCCTGCTTCTTCATTTGGGGAGATTTGTAGTCATTTGTATGGAGCTTTTTTTTTTTTAGGTATCAATTACTAAACTATTTTTACTCTGCCGAGGTGCACATGCTTTCTGTCAACCCACCCATGTAAAGGAAGCCAAGAAAGCTGTAATAAACGGCTATTGTCTGGAGCCAAGTAACAGCTACTTCAAAAATGTGTTCCTCTAAAAAAAGAATGGTAAAACTGAATCAATATTATGATCTCATTAACAATCAGATATAGCCCTGGCCAAAAGGTTTGAGAATATCAATTTTCACAAAGTCTGCTTCTTTCGTGTTTCTAGATCTTTTTGTCAGATATGAAATGTTTGTAATTATACCATAGCAATAAGTGCCAAATGCTTTTATTGACCATTACATTAGGTTTATGCAAAAAGTTATTATTTGCAGTGTTAATCCCTTTTTTTTTTTTTTTAAAGACCTCTACAATTCTCCCTGGCATGCTGTCAATCAACTTCCTGACTGATGGAAGCCCATTCTTCATAATCAGTGCTTGGAGTTTGTTAGAATTGATGGTCCACCTGCCTCTGGAGGACTGACCACAACTTCTAAATGCGATTATGGTCTGTGCAAGTTTCCTGGCCATGCACCCAAAATTTAGTTTTGTGACTCAAGCCACTTAGTTATCGCTTTTGCCTTTTGGCAAGTTGCTTCTTCATGCTGGAAAAGGTATTGGTCATCACCAAACTGTTCTTGGATGGTTGGGAGAAGTTGCTCTTGGAGGATGTTTTGGCTGTGTTCTTAAGCAAAATTTGGAGTGAGCCCCCTCCCATGGCTGAGAAGCAAGAGAACGTCACACATGAATAGTCTCAGGATGAGTTACTGTTGGCGAAGGATCTATGGTAAAAAATTTATATTTGTGTCACTCTCAAAACATTTGGCCACGACTGTACGTATTCGTTGATGGTCATAAATAAAATTCAAAGAAAGAACAGACCGAAAATCTATCTAAAATCTATTTGTGTATAATATGTATGTTGTTAAGAGCATTATCAAATATATGTTAAAATAACTTATAGAAAAACGTTGCCCATGTATCTTTCTACTAGGGTCGCTCTGATGGACTCGCAATAAAAATAAAAAAAAAATCTAAATTTTTGGGTTGTTGTATTGATGAGACATGCATATCATTTCCCAGATTCAGTTTCTTAGTTGATGGAATCAAACTCGCCACTAACATAAGGCATCCACGTTCATTTTTCATTTGATGGCATTTAATTCCCTGATACTAGTTCTAGAGAAGCAAAATGCACCTTCATATCAAGAGGCTTGCTTATCTGTACTTCACTGTGGGTATGATGTTCTTGGGGTTCTACATGTAAAACTTCCTTCTCCAAAGATGAAATGCTGAATTATTGGCTCTGAGTTATTCTGGCTATTTTCAGACTGAAAATAAACTCCTTTCGAGTGACTGCATGCTTCTCATGTTACCTTGATTATTACTAGTCCTCTAATTATCAGTGAGTACGTTGCAAAATCTGGCATGGTGCACCTGTCTATAGATTTTCCTTAACTTTTTAACCTGCATATCGTTGAAGCTGTTGTACTCACAGCGATGTTTCTGACTTTGTAGCTTTTTCAGTCAAGGTGTGTTTATCATGTTGTTTCTCAGAATGGTAGGACACTCATTCGTAATTGCCTCTTGTTGCTTGAGATCTGTCTCGTGTCATTACATGCTTTATAATTTCATCAGTTGCAAGTTACAGCGTTAATATCCAGAATGTGACTTATATACAATCCTGCAAACCTTCCTCAGGTTTACTGCTAAACTGTTATTGATTCGCTCCTAATGTAGACTGCTGTTCTGTTCTTTTGAATAGCATTTAGTTTTCCATACACACATTCCGGGGTATACGCAATGTGCATGCAACATACTGTACATATACCTTATAGAACACATGCATACACAGATATCAAGCAAGAAGCTGCAGTCTAGTACTCGGAGTGATTTTATAAGCATTGAGACAGGAGAGCCTGAAAGCATCGTCCTTTATAAATCACAATAAGAGCAGACAGAAGGAGGACAAACGGTAATGGTCACTGACTTTTAGCTCGCTGGCTAGTCTAAATCCTTCACTGTGACCTGTACATCCTCATATGAAAGGTAATATTAAAAATGAATTGCGTCCTTTTCAGTTAAAGAGAGTAACACTAGACTACATTGCTCATGACATTTATTTAGCTCTAGGTTTAAGAACGGGTCAAGATTATTTTGCTCAAGAATCAATGTCGGTGTCAAACTTCTCAAGCAGAGGAACACGAGCTTGACCTCATTTGCTTGCCAGTCGCAAAAGTGATGTTTAACCAACTCGTAAACACATGACGTTTTTTATCGAACAAAATCATTTTTCATTCATTCATTCATTCATTCATTCATGGATTTATTTTCTATACTGCTGGTCCTGCCTGTATACAGGGTTGTGGCAACCTGGATCCTATCCCAGGAGACTTTGGGCACAGTCTGGCAATCCATCACAGGGCATACACACACACTAGGAAATGCCAATTTGCATGTCTTTGGACTGTGGGAGGAAACCGGAGTACCCAGAGAAAATCCACCAAGCATGGGGAGAACCTGCAAACTCCATGCACACAGATCCAAGGTGGCAATCGAACCCGGACCCCGAAGGTGCGAGGCCATTGTGCTAACCACTATTAAACCCCGCCTATTAAACCTGTTCTAGTTTCAGGTAGGCTTTAATGTCAATTTATGCAACAATAACATGGTACAGGGGAGTGAATGAAATAAGAAAATACTGTGCTGACATTTGACAATCCCACAGCTTGCACAATTAGTATGGGCTGAATTGTTTGCTAAAATGGAATATTGGGTTAAATCACTATGAGTTGACCACAAATGCTTCAGAGACAGTTTAAATCTGAACATTATCCTCATCTTTGTCCCAGTTAAAGCAGGTCAATCAACCCATCAGTGCTTATGGATCCACATGCTCTAGTCTGTTCCCCAACAAATCATTCACATGCTCACTGACATTTCAAGGTTTAAGGATAAGTGAGGTAATCAGGGACATTGCGAGGTATAAAGCACCTGGTTGCGCTAAGGTTCTAGGCCAGGCTTCAGGGACAGAACAGAAAGAGTTTGAGGATGCAGTGAGGTATGTTCTATAGCCAGAGAGAGAAAGAGAGAGAGAGAGAGAGAGTAGAAGGCTACAAGGCTGGAAAGAGTTTGAGAGGCAGACTGAAATAATCAGGACATGATGACAAATGAGCCAGGGGAAGCAGAGAGAGAGAGAGAGAAGGAGGGAAAGAAAAGTAAGTGTGATAGAGAGAGACGGAGAGAGGGCATTGCATTTTCCTGAAATTTGCGCAGTGGCCCAGAAAACAGTAAGAGGAGAGCAGTGTGTAGACAAGCAACTCGATCAGACCACACGCTCACACACACACACACACACCATAATTCCGTTTGGTCTTGCCCTCACCGTACAGTAAGTGCTCTGTGCCTCTCTCCTCCATCTCTCCTCTGGCCTTATTCTACAAGGTGCACTTCTAAAGCATCGTCCTGTATGAACTTCAAAACTAAAGTAGCCACTGCAAAGCTATTAAGTGCTGCAGAACTAAGATCCGTGTCCTTTATGAAGAGCACATGCGCTACCTGATTGAGCACCATGCGTCATGTACAAACACACTAATGTACAGTAAAGCCATTACTATATATATATATATATATATATATATATATATATATATATATATATATATATATATATATTTTTTTTTTTTTTTTTACATTACTCATTACTAATCACTACTATATATTACACAGTAATTTAGTCATTTGAAACAGGTTATCAAACTAGCAAAAAGTGTGTGTGTGTGTGTGTATATATATACTATGCTATTTATTGCATTTACATACGTTTTATTGTATTTCATTGTATTGTATTTCAATGCACTGAAGGTCGACTTCTTGTTGATTTTTTTATTGTCTTTATTTGGGTTGTATTTTATTTTCTTTTATATTTTTTTTATCATCATTGTCTGGTTTATAGGTCAAGTCTTAATATGGCTGCTGCTATTTTGGATTGAACAGCACTTTGGGCAACAGTGTTGTGTTTATATGCGTTTAAAATAATGTGTTTATAAATATGTGTTTATAAAAATAAATATTTTTATAAATAAATTATAAAATAAATAAATCAACTTTGACTACTTTTCAGTGGCGCTTGGTAATTCTGATAATGATGGAAAAATACACCAGCGCATTGTGAGATGTCAAAACAAAAGATACACGGGCCACAGTTAAAGAATCAGTCCACCTTCCAACATCAAACA
Source organism: Clarias magur (assembly GCA_013621035.1). Lineage (NCBI taxonomy): Eukaryota > Metazoa > Chordata > Actinopteri > Siluriformes > Clariidae > Clarias > Clarias magur. Next base: position 1,785,391 of record QNUK01000097.1, on the reverse strand, counting down.
CGCTAATGTCTTTAATAACAAAATATTCCCGCCATGGATAGCAATTATGCTGTCTGTTTGCTGGGTGATCCTGTACCCTTTTCATTATTCCCCATTTAAAGATAGTGACAACAGAAGAGAGCCATGTGGTTTGAAAAGTCCAGAGCAATGGGCTTGTCAGGGTAAGAAGGGAAGCACATGAAGCAATGCACCCATCAGGCAGAATGCCCACTGTATGATCTGCGGTTGCTGCAGTTGGTCAGGTCTAGACTCAGAAATGTTATCTGGCAATAAAATGAAGTCAGCTAACGACCTTAATGTACTGAATGACCAGATTCTCACATAAACTACATTATGTAGTTTTTCTTCCCTGATGGCACGGGGAATCTGTGAATGAGTGCTTCTGGAAGCATGAACGGGTCCTGGGAACATTACCACCAAGTCCTGACCTTAACCCCATTAATTATTTTAGGAGATGGGCTAGAGAAGACTTTTTCGAGAGTGGTTTGACTCTATCATCATCAATACAAGCTTTTAGCCAAAAAGTACTGCAACCCTGAATGGAAATAAATGTGAAATTGCATGACGTTGTCAAAACTCTGCTATGGTCAACCGGTGCATTCATCAAAGCTAAAGACCATTTTGGCAAATACTGTGATTATTTTTGTCCAGGCAGTGAAGCATAAATGTAAGATATAATTTTATATATATATAAGATGTATTGGTAAATATTGTGGCATGGTAGCTTAATGGTTAGCACTGTCGCCTTGCACCTCCAGGTCCTGGGTTCAATTCCCTCGCTGGGTCTGCGTGCATGGAATTCGCATGTTCTCCCTATGCTTGGTGGTTTCCTCCCACAGTCCAAAAACATGCAGATGAGTGTAACTGGCATTTCCACATTGCCTGTAGTGTGTACAGTTGTACAAATGGTAATAAATACAATGGTCACCATTGGAGTCCATGGTCCCTAATTGGAAAACAGAGGTTTCTAGATGGATGGATGGATCGGTAAATATGTACAGTATATAATGTCCTTCTTTAAAGCAGAAGTCAGCACAAACTGGAATGGTTCTGACCCCTCTTTGCTGGCAGATTTAATCCCCTCACGCTGCACTTAGCTGTGCTATCAGTCTGCCAGCCTGCCCAGGCCTATCAATGCCAGTCTTAGCATTGTCACTGACATTCACTGACTCAGATTGTGTTTGTGTGTGTGTGTGTGTCTGAGTGAGAGAGTGACTGAGGTACACATACTCTGACACATTCAGTGTGAATCCTGCTGATGACTCACCCTGGGAGAATGTTAAATCTTCTTAAAGGGGAATGTCACAATGTGTGAATATACACACAAATGTACACACATTAATTATGATATAAGCTCTCATTATATCATGTGTGTCCATACCATGAAAAGGCATTTACTCCTGTTCTTTTTTTTTATATATCTGTCAGACTTAAATGATCGTAATTTTTTTTTTTAGATATTGCACAATGATAACCAGAGTAATTACAAAATGCAGTTTTTTAATGACGATTCCATTTATTCTAAGGGTACAACAACGACTCATGCAGGAAGACCTTGCTCGCCTCAGTTAAGGTCAGTGTCCATAATTCAACGACAATTAAGAGACTGGGCAAAAATGGCATTCATGGGAGTCTTCCAAAGCAAAAGCCACTGCTGATTAAAAAGAAATGTCTCATCTCACATATGCCAAAAAACATCCCCCAAGAATTTTTGGCAAAAATTCTTTGGACTGAACAAAACTCAACCAAACTTTTTGGAAGATGTATATCCTGTTACATATGGTGTAAAACTAACCCAGCATTTCAGAAAAAGAACATCATAAAAACAGTCAAACATGGTGGTGGTAGTGTGATGGTCTGGGGCTGCTGCGGGACTTGGGGGACTTGCCATTATTGTCGACCCCATGAATCCTGCGCTCTACCAGAAAATCCTGAGGGGGAACGTCCGGCCATCAGTTTGTCACCTCAAGTGCATTTGGGATATGCAGCAGGACAATGATCCAAAACATACCTGCAAGTCCACCTCTGACTGGCTCAAAACAAAAAAAAAAAAACGAAATTACTGTAAGGTTTGGGAGTGGCCTAGTCAAAGTCCAGACTTAAATTCAATTGAGATGCTGTGACCGTTCATGGTGGAAAACCCAACAATGGGGCTGAATTAAAACAATCCTGCAAAGAAGAGTGGCACAAAATTCCTCCACAGCGATGTAAAGACTCGTTGCCAGTCATCGCAAATGCTTGATTGTAGTTGTTGCCGCAAAGGGTGGCCCAACCAGTTATTGGGTTTAGGGGTATGTTGGGTTTACCAGGTAGGATTGGACAGCTTTTTTCCATAAATAATTGAAATCATCATTTTATATTTACTTGAGTTATATGCAATTTATATTACAAATATATTTAAAAAAAATTTAAGGACAAATAGCTTACTTGTATTTGTATACATATTCACAGGATTGGGCATGTTTGAGCTCATTGTTTAATTTTAATTTTTTTTTTATCTTGAGATGTCCCTAGAAAATGAACAGTACAAATTCAATTAATCATACATGATTTAGAAGGTGAATTCCTGTGAGTGTATAAAAATCCCACCATTCACAGTGCTTGTCAGACCAATAACAATCATGAAGTACATATTCTTGGTAGATCACTGCATCAAATTAATTTGAGACCTACTTCTGGGTAAGTGTAGAAAGCAAAGGCATGTCTAAAGCTGTGGATATTCAGAGGAACACAGTGGACTCCAATATTGTGAAATGAAGCAAAGTTATATAAATGAGGTAAATGCTGGGTGAAATGTAACTACAGTCGTTAAAAAGTCAAAAATAACCCAGTGGTCACAATAGAGCTTCAGTAGTCCCCTGTAGGAAAGGGAGAACCTGCCAGAAGGACATCCCTTTTAGGAATGCAACATCAATGAGGTCCTGATAGTAGGGTCATTAGATGTAAGCCAATTCTAAGTAAAAGCATGGCACATGGCAGGCACTAAGGGGATCTTGGAGCATGAGGGAAAGCTTCTCTGTTCTGATGAGACAAATCAATGTTCTGCTTATCAACTGGCTAAAACCTTCCCTGTGGTAATAGTGTATCTCAGTGGCAGGGATAGGAACATTGGTCAGGATTAAGGGGAAAATAAAGAGAGAAAAAAAGACAACAACAACAAAAAAAACTTCCAAGTGCACACAACAACAGACTGGGTAAAAGGAAACGTCTGCGGACAAACATGAGGATAGCAGTTCAGCATCAGCAAGCATGTGTGAGAAACGGATCAAATCCGACGTATCCAAAAAGGCTTCTATAAAACTGCTGAATGCTTATCTATGTAAATCAGAGATTTTAGTTTTACATGAAAAAAAAAAGCTTTTTCATTATGGGTAGACAAATTGACAAAAAGTCTACATTTAAACCATTTTAAATACATAGCACCATAATTTTTGCAAAGATGAATGGATCTCTGCGGCACCTTGCACCACGAGGATCTGGGTTCGATTCACACCTCGGGTCTGTGTGCACGGAGTTGTCATGTTCTCCCTGTGCTCGGTGGGTTTCCTCTGGGTACTCCGGTGACCTCCCACAGTCCAAAGACATGCAAGTTAGCATTCCCAAATTGCCCGTAGTGTGTAAATGAGTGTGTGAGTATGTGTGTATGTGTTTGTCCTGTAATGGATTGGCATCCCGTACAGGATGTACCATGCCTCGAGCCCTAAGTCTCCTGGTATAGGCTCCAGGCCCCCAAGAGTGAGTGAGTGACTGAGTGAGTGAATGGATCTCACTGTGATGAATTGGCACCCTATCCAGGGTAATTAATTTCATTACCATCCACTCACACAGCTATTAACGAACGTATGCAGTCTATGTAAATACAGCGTGCAGTCGGTTATATAAACATCAAAAATATCGAATTCTTTGCACACTTTGAAAACACTACTTCATTCAGATGGATTAGTTGATCGTGAGCTTTAGAAATTCTTATATATTTATCAAAACAAGCTGTTTCAGAACAACCGGCGACTCCCTGTCACGTCTCAGAGTGGTGTAAATGGATACGGTAATTACAGCTTTCGGCATGCTTGACATTTTCAGGGCTTACGGCACATATTTCCTGCAGAGGAAAAGAGACACGGCCTGCTCTCCCCAACTGAAACATAATGAAGCTTCTCTGAGGTGAGCATGTGGTCCCCGTTCAAAGCAGTGCCTGTGTTCAGAGCTGCAGATAAAACAAGCGGGAATAAAAAAACGCCAGGAAAAGACATGCCTCTTAAATGCAGCACGTGCAATATGGAAATACTGTTTCTAAATGCGCTGTCTGGTTAAGGGGGTGCTAGAGACTTACTACCTGCTTTAAAAAACAACAACATCCAAAATATGTGCGTCAGGGCTCCAGACAAACATAAATCATCTGGAGCCTTTGGCCCCTAAACCCAAAATACTATTTACTATCAGCCAAATCAAATTTTTAGAAGCCAAATGTTGATGATTTTCATAACAAGGTGAGCCGCTGATTTAAATTGGAGTCATGGGTACAAAAACGCTACAGAACCTGTGCTTTTTTTTAGCATTATAGGATAATGATGACTGAATACTGACCGAGTCTGCCTGGAATGACTGTACTTGAGAACTTATTGACTTTAATGGCTTCCGATGTAGAGGATGCAGGGTTTCGATGGCCAGGGGGTGAAGAAAAGTCATACTTTGTTGCACAGGGCGCTTAAGTAAGATTCCAAAAGATTCGTAAGTGTACAAGCAACATTACCCATCATTCACTGCACCTCACTGGAGGGCAAAATAACATGGCGCATACACAAAACCTGGCATTAATTTCACGCACTAGTTATTGTTGTTGGCACAGTGGCATAGTGTTTATTGTCGCCTTGCACCTCCAGGGTCCAGGTTCGATTCCTGCTACGGGGCCCGTGTGCACGGTCTGTCTGTGTACCTCTGGGTACTCCGGTTTTCCTCCCACAGTCCAAAGATTAGGCTAAGTGGCGTTTTCAAAGGACGTGTATGAATAAACGTGTGAATGTAGACCAAATGTCCTACCATGGTCTAAAATGGGAATAAATACAATGGTCATCATTGGCCTCTACAGTCACTACATATGCATCGGTTCCTAGATACTGTAGATGGGACTAGTTATTGCGATCAAGGACAACGTAGTACTAATATTACTTAATACAGTAAGAATCGTAATTTGTGAGTAACCTACATATTTTGTAATCAATAATTTAATATTGCATAAGCTATTAATGTACATAATAATAATCTCCTAATATTAATAATTTTATAATCTTGTAAATTAGTCAGATTAATCAAATTTTTTTCAAAAATCTACATACATTTCAATAATATAAGAATTTGTAATTTACCAGTTTTTGTTTCAGATCATTCAGTGTTAAATATTTTACTTCAACAGCATGAAATTTCACTAGTAGCAGCTAAAGGTATCCGAATTGTCAAAGTTACCAGGATTACCTGTTGCTGCTACTGTGTTAATATTAACATGTTATTGATTACAATGTATGCAGATTACTTACAAATTTTTTATTAAGTAATATTAATGTCATGGTAGTAATGCATGGAGATCATAGCCTTCTAAATGGAGGATTTTCTTGGACTGTTGAAACAAAGTTTGGCCAGCTAAGCTACATCACGCACGATGCTTAGCGCGGCATTGAGTGAGTTTCAAAGCAGCCGAGATCTCTTCTGTTGCATGCATGCTAGTACATATACTGTGCGCAGGGGTGCGTATGATTGTGAAACAGGGCCTTGTTTAGTAACAAGAGCGTGTGTAAAATGTTCACAAGCGTATGATAATTGAACAGTCTGATAAACTGTTCTATGTTCACAAGCACTCTTAGTACCGAATGCAGCTCTGCTATACTATCACGCGTGCTTCAGCATTCTCGTGCCAGGAAGGCAGACACAGCAGAAGGGCGAGCGTATACCCGGACAAAACATGCTGCGTGCCTTTTTAGATTTTTTTTGTTGTGGATAGTCACCAGCGAGACTGCCAAGATAAAACCAGTTGCCAAAAAAAAAAAAAAAAGGCAGATTGGCGACTGTTTCAGTTGCCATCTGTACGTCTGTGTGCATACACGATCACATAAAAACTCTGTACAATACAAATCTTACGTAAAATGTGTGCAGTTACTGTATCCCAAAGACTTGCTATGATACGGACAACCATATATGAGGTGCACCATGTCTCTAATGGCTGCCCCCTAGTGAAAATCAGTTCAGATATCATAAGGTCAAGAAACCTGAATATTTGGTAAAAAATTTCTCACATTCCAGCAACTATCAATAAACTATAGGAATAAACAAAAGCAACAACAACATTCAGCCAATCAGTACAGAGAGCATCTACTTTTCTGTTAATCCTGCTGCCTCACTATTCAGAAAGCGTGGGTCGAATGCATTGTTCATGTGATTTGGAAGCGTCTCCTTAAGGGTAGCTCGAGGGCTTTAAATTGTCACGTCCGTTTTTTTTTTAGCCAGTCACTTTTCACCTCAAAGCTGTGACAACAGTTTTATCTGTTTTCCTTGATGTGTTATCCCTTTGGGCAATCTAAAATATGATTTATCATGCTCCCTACCACGTCTGTTGGAACATCCATGCACAGAACAAACTGCAGTCATTGTTCACATTATTTATTAGAAAATAGATTTTCATTAACCCTTGTCCATGACACTGTTTGTCTACCAATATGACACCGGCAGGTGCACGTGACATTATGCAGGTTCGCTCTATTGGTTGTGTTGTGGCATCATTAACGAGTCCACAGCATTCCCAATAAGGAGTGAGGACATTACACCTCCATGTCAGTGGAAGTCCTTCTTTACTGAATGCTCCATCTCCAAATCACTCACTTTCTGCTTACATGTAAAACATATAAAACATGTAAACTCTTTCCAACTTTAGGGTCTATGTAAGTGTATGGTCTATGTAAGGTCTAATACATTGACATCATATGCTCTTGACATTGACGACGATAATCTGTTGCATCAAAACCTAAATCAAAATAAAAAAGATGAGGGTTATACTATAATCTGCAGGTATTAAAGAAACAGATACTTGTATGAGGAAAGAAGTTGTAGAGAACTCTTGCTGGTTAGTTGGTACTATTCTAATATCCCAGGATATATCGCCATTGGGTGAGAAAATGCAGATTGGAAAAAGGTATTTCCAAACACAGTATGTATGTATTTTTTTATTTTATTTTTTTTTGTTGACTGTGAGGTTTAAACAAAGTCTTGCACAAAAAAGTGCAACAAAATGCCTAATGCAGGACCACTGCATTTGAAGGTATGTGTTAAAATATATGGTTCAGGTTGAGTGGATTATTCTTTTTTTTTTTTTTGCCAGCTTTCAGGATTAAGATATTGCTTTATCCTTTAAATAATCCATTTTGTAACTCACTCTCAGTGTGATTTTATTTGTAGTCTAAAGATGTTAAGTGCAGAACCACATGAACTTCAAAAACTGCAGGTCAAACTGCGACTACTGTACATCATTACTTGATGGGGATCCCTTCACAGAAACTCCAACTATTCTATAAAGAAAGAAATAGCATCCAAGTTTAGAGGCCTGGGTTTACGTTCATATATAATGGTATTGATGTTTGTTGGGAAGAGTAGTAGCTGGCCGTGTAACAAAATATTACAGTAATAATTGTAATTGTGACCTATGAGTAACATACTGTAGTACTTGTACATGGTCCAAACTGTTTCTAATATATAGAGCAGCAACACAAAGTTTTCAGACCCTTTCAGGTTTTACAAATTTTGGTGTGTTCCAAACTCATCTTGAAATGGATTCAAATCGTTTTCTTTCTCATCAATCTACGCACAATACTCCACATTAACAAAGTAAAAACAAGTGTTTGGAGCATCAATGATGCACTCAAGTTTTGTTAATGATGCTACAAGCTTGGCACACCTTTCTTTTGGACGTTTCTTTCTTCTATTCTTCTTGGCAGAATTATTCAGGTTCAACCGGCTTGAATGGACATTATTGGTGTTAACAGCCATTTCCAGGTCTCTCCAGAGATTGTCTAGTAGGTTCAGGACCAGGGCCACACCAGGACTTTCACAAAGTTTTATGCCACTGCTGTGTTTTCTTTGATATTGAAACCGTCACCAGAACCTGAGCTCCTGAGCATTCTGGAGAAGGTTTTCACATGGATAGCTCTTTATTTTATAGTCTCCCCACCCCATTCACAGAATAACATCCCCACAGCATGATGCTGCCATCATCATTTTCATCTGTCCACGTGCCATCCTGCACATCGGGCAGCCGATACTCCCCACACGCGAGATATATCCGTTGTTTCTGTGGAAGTTACTTAAGTCATTGGATTGCTAGCTCGATGCCCGTTTGCCATTCACACATAAACTGCGGGCTATTTGGTAATGCTAATTAGCCTAACCTGCATGTCTTTGGACTATGGGAGGAAATCGGTGCTTTTGGGATGGTATTAACGAAGTGCCTGATGATGGTATTAATTATTAGTGCCTGATTTCCTGATTCACAAATACCAAAGGATTTTTGTTGCTCATGGTCTGATGGTCCTTTGGGCATCTTTGGCAGTCTCCCAGCAGGCTGTCAAAGTGCCTTTTTAGCAAGACATGGCTTCTGTCTGGCCGCTCTACCATAGAGGCCTTTTTGGTGGAGTGCTGCAGTGATGGCTCTCCCTTCTCCATCTCCACTCTCCGCAAGGGAACTCAGGATCTCATTTATAGCAAGCCTTAGGAAACACATTAGACATTGCGTTTTCATCTCCAATTCATTTCCTTAGATCCTGAGCCACCTATATATGATCTTAAAGAATTGCTTTGCTATCAAAAGACATTAAAAGAGATTTATAGACCATCTACACTGTGGGATGTAATGTGCAATGATCTTCTACTGGAGCCAATTTTTAGTCTGTTTGTCAGACTGAATGGAAAATGCTGCCATGTCTGTGGGAAAGATGATTACTGGTAGAAAGTTGTTAAAGAAGCAGACTTTCCTTCCCAGAATTGCCCGGAGAAAAACTTAACATTCAGTGACAACAACTTAACATTCAATTCCTAAGGCAATGCAATGAAAGAGAAAAAAAAAATTGCCAGTCTCCAATCATTCACACTTGCACTGTCAAATTTTCCTTACACTTCCGTGCCTTCTTCAGTGTGCCCATGCAGGGCAGAGCATTGTGCTGTCTTTAGGCATCTCTAAGCATTATAGGGATGCTGTGTATTATAAGACTCTCGAATTCCACAAGGGAAGAAAAGGTTACAACAACAACACACTACACTGTCTCATAACCAAGGAGTGCTGCACGTACGTACACATTGAGGTTAGCATGATTAATACACCCTAAAAAGTTATATTAATCTCCTAGAACCAGACAGGATGCCAAGGAAAAAACCTACTGCTACAGTGGGTCTGTCAGGCCATTAGGTATATTTCCTGAATTTGTCTGACAGCAGGACCAGCTGTGGTTTGAGCAGGAGGCAGTTGGAAGGTTGTCAGTCATGCAGCTAGCACAAACACTTCCTCGTCTCCAGCCAGAAAGGAAAGGCAGGTGGACATCTGATTACAGAAATGTCCGTCTGTCTAACTGACTGCCTCTGTGCGCCAACGCTGATGGGTTTGTAGCACCAATCAGCCAGGTCCTTCCATATGGTTTGTGAGAACAGGGCGGAATTCTAAACAGAGTGGGGGAAATGATTGAAATGTGTACAACTCAAACAAGCGCATGCAGCCAGATGGGAAGTTCCCCACAGCTGTCTTGCTCAGATTTATTAGAGAGTCTTGCAGGTGGATACTAAAATATTCATGGTGTCTTTAAGCATGTGCTGCTTTCAGGCAGGCAGGCAGGTGTTTGTGTGTGTGTGTGTGTGTACTGTATACACTCACCTAAAGGATTATTATGGACACCTGTTCAATTTCTCATTAATGCAATTATCTAATCAACCAATCACATGGCAGTTGCTACAATGCATTTAGGGGTGTGGTCCTGGTCAAGACAATCTCCTGAACTCCAAACTGAATGTCAGAATGGGAAAGAAAGGTGATTTAAGCTATTTTTAGCGTGGCATGGTTGTTGGTGCCAGACGGGCAAGGGTTAGGGTTGAATCATTTCAAATTGGTTTCTTGAACATGACAATGAGTTCACTGTACTAAAATGGCCCCCACAGTCACCAGATCTCAACCCAATGGAGCATCTTTGGGATGTGGTGGAACGGGCTTCGTGCCCTGGATGTGCATCCCACAAATCTTGGGGAAAACATGGGCCAACGTTTCTAAAGAATGCTTTCAGCACCTGGTTGAATCAATGCCATGTAGAATTAAGGCAGTTTTGAAGGCGAAAGGGGGTCAAACACCGTATTAGTATGGTGTTCCTAATCCTTTAGGTGAGTGTAATAAATAAATAAATAAATGTGTGTACTACACAAACACACGCACACACATATACGTATTAGCTATAACATTAAAACTGCCACAAGGGACTTTAACAAGAGCACATTGTGATGGTTGATGGTGACTAGGTCAGGGCATCTCCCAAACAGGTCTTGTGGCGTCTTCTCTGTATGCATTGGTTTGTACCAAACAAAAGGACTACTGGTGAACTGGTGACAGGGTCATGGGTACCCAAGTCTCCGTAGTGTTTCTAGTGACTAAAGACAAGCCCACTGGCTGTATCCCCACAGAAGTGGTACTGTAGCAGAAACCTGTGGACAAAATTAACGCTGGCTACGATAAAAAGGTGTCAGAACATGGTGCATTGCAGCTTGCCCTCATGTGGATGTTTCTTTGAGACATATACTATAGTACCATCTACCTAAACATTACCACAGACCAAGTACCCCACTTGATGGCAACTGTAGAATTTTCCTCAGTGGATACCTTCAACCAAATTATGCCCCCTGCCGCAGTGCAAAACTTGTTCAGCAACATGAGTGTGTGTTCAAGGAGCTGACTTTAATTTCATTAAAGTCACAGGCAGCATGGATCTAGTGAGACCACCAACATCAGGTAGTCATTTGTTAAGCCACATAGCTGTCCATTCAAAACCTTTGAATCAAAAAAATAAAAAATTAATAATTGATTTGGCTGAAAATCACCGTCACTGTCGCCTTGCACCTCCAGGGACCGGGTTCGAATTCCCAGCTAAGCTCGATTCCCATGTCTGTGTGCATGGAGTTTGCATGTTCTCCCCATGCTTGGTGGGTTTTCTCCAGGTACTCCGGTTTCCTCCCACAGTCCAAAGACATGTAGGTTAGGCTAATTGGCGTTCCCAAATTGCCCGTAGTGTATGAATGAGGGTGTGCGTGTGTGTATGTGTGCCCTGCGATGGATTGGCACCCTGTCCATCGAAGCCAGGAGTGAATACTTTTTAATCAAGTACTATTATGGTTCAACTGTTGGTTCAATATTGTTGTCACTAGCTCTATCAATTTAGCATAAAGTGTGACTAATTAGAATCACATTAAACATGAGTGAATTTTGGTCATGATCACACACAGAGTGATATTTAATTGCAGTAATGAATTGCTGTATGATTGTTCCAATCAATTAAGCAGCAGCGTCTAGGTATTTCAAGCCTTGCTTTTGATGTAAGAACTAAAATAATCATTAATAAGACCACTTACTGAGACCTTTCCACTGAAATTACGTATCACATTAAATTTGCATGAGACAGGAGAGAACTACGCAATCTCTACTTAGGTAGTAGAGATTGCAGGGAGCAATTGCTATGTAATTACAACAATAAAAGTTTCAGATTCACTACAGTTTATTATTACTAATTGCCATTTGTGTGTTTGAAATACTGACGCACAAGTTCTGAGGATAGATAGAGATTTGAACGTGCCAGCGTAGCAAAATGATGATGGCTTCCACACACACACACTCTCTCTATATATATAAAACGCATGGAATTAGGTAATTATGTAACAACAACCACAGTCAGCTGTTATTTTCAGACATGGAGGTCAGGCTTTCTGGAATAGTTCTTGCAAGAACAGTATTCTCATCTCATCCCATTGTCAACCCATCAAGCTCCATGATGTACCTTCCCAGGAAAGCAAGACCAAAACTTACCTTACTTTATAGGAGAAGTTCATTTAGAGTTACCAGTGTCAATGAACAAACAGCACCTCAGATTAGAGTCATTAGGAAGGCTTTACAGAGCACATTTAGCAGATGCATCTCAACTGTACAATGGAGATTTTTGCATATTTTGGACGACTTCAGCATTGCTTTACAACGTAGAAAGAAATAAAAATCAGGAACGACCATGGAGTTAGAAAGTGATCCCATACGTTTGTGCGGCAAACACACACACACACACACACACACACACACACACACACACACACACACACACACACACACACACACACACACACACACACACACACACACAAAAACTTTCACTCCAGTGGCATAGTGGCTTAGCACTATTGCCTTGCTCCTCTAGGGTCTGGGTTCAATTCCCGCCTCAGCTCTGTTTCATGGAGCTAAGGGTACTCCGGTCTCCGCCCCCACAGTCCAAAGACAAGCAGCTTAGGCTAACTTGAGTTCCCAAATTGCCCATATGAATGAGCGTGTGTGGATCTGTGTCTTGAGATTATCTGACACCCCATCCTGGGTGTACCCCTAAGTCTCCTGGGATTGGCTCCAGACCCCCCACGGCCCAGTACACAGAATAAAGTGGTATAGACAATGTATGACTGAGAAGCCACTGAAAGCACTAGATGTATTACAAAACACCTATACAAAGAATACTAATACAAGATCATAGAACATACTGTATAACGTGATAAATGAAATGCAATTGATAATACTGGTGTGCAAATTACCGCAGCAATTAACTACCTTTAGTAGTTAATTGCTAAAGTTATGAGTTGTAAAAGAATGATAAAAGAAAGAATGAGATATGGACATATGCCTTAGTACCAAAATATGCACTAGCAGGAGGGGTAACATTTGAGTACAAGAGAAAAGTAGACGGAATGGATCTAACCATGCATATGACATTACAAGACAATTTTGAAAGCACTTTTGCAGACAGCACAGACATCTAGCCATCATTCTCCATGCAGCATACATAAAAGAAGTGAAAAGCACAGGATAGTCACCAGAGGTTGACTAAAAAAACATGTTCAATGTCCTGTAGGATCTCTAGCTCTCTAAAGACGTTTCGGACCTCATCTCGCTCTATGCATTGCTGTTTGTTCATGTACTTCATGGCGTACATCTTCTCTGTGTCACGCTTCTGCACAATACACACCTGCAGAGGAAAGCAAACACACATACACATGCACAAAGTGAGACAATTTACAAGTCCTTAAAGACATGACACTGAAAATTTAAATTTTCTGGACATTATCCGTGATAATTCTTAAGATAGATATAAATTGCTTGAAGTTAGAAGTAGTTTAAGGTAGTTTATACTGTATGTCTACCGTACAGCCTCACATAACCCTCCATTACAGAGATGTTAGATCATTACTTGTTCATTTCTCTTTTGCAGAAGTGTCAATTCTTTGGTGCCAAATGGGGCATTATGTAATGCTGTCCAATTTTTTTGTAAGTGTGAAATGTAACCCACCCACAAATGTACGTACTGCAAGTGGTTTTGTGTATAATGAAAACTGAAAAAATGTTTGTGATTTTCCTTTACAAGATTGAGAAACCATAAAGCGATAACGGCATTTATGGCATTACCCAGAGCGACTTACACGTTTATCTCATCTGAGCAGTTGAGGGCTAACGGCCATGCTCAAGAGACCAACAGGGGTAACTTGGTGGTCATGAGGTTGAACCTGGAACCTTCCAAACTATAGGCCAATGCCTTAACCACTGAGCTATCCCTGACCCCAGAGTATAAGTGTTCAAAGGGCACTTACGAGCACACAGTGGTTCATAATTAACCATTTGGTCCTGAATCCTTTCTTTGAATTATATGTCTGATTATATCATTATATATGATATAAATATAACACTCTCTCGCCTTTACACCCCCCTCCCCGGCTTCACACAGACACACACACTCTGCTCTACACAGAAAATCTGCTCTGTCGCGATTCTTTTCAAAGGTAAAGTGCAGGTTAATTTGTTTTATTTTTACTTTATATATTGTATTAATTATTTTTCTGTATTTATTTTTTTGGGCTGTGGAACGAATTATTCAAGTTTTAATTATTTCTTATGGGAATATTTGATTTGGTTTATGAGTGTTTTGGAATACAAGCTTGCTTTCGGAACGAATTATGCTCCTAATCCAAGGTTCCACTGTACTGTAATTCCCAATTGAACAATGACTATAACTGATGCAGAATTGAAGTTGTGGCTTGCTTATTGTCTTCTTCTTCACCATGTTTATAAGATCTGAATACGCAGCGAGCAATACACACTAGCATTCTGCTCACTGGATGATGATCGTGAACTAAAGTACAGGCTTTGCTCATTCAGGACAAGCTGTTTAACTCAGTACGCCAGATGTTTCCTCCTGAATCATACCAACGTAAAATGTAAAGTACATTTAAAAAGTTCCTTTAAATTTCCATTTTTTCTTGCAGCACAATTTTTACAACTAGTGTTGACACTTCACAACTCAAGAGGCTGGGGGACCAGGTACCAAATGAAAGTTCATGATTTTGGAAAGGGATGTTCAAAATAGTTTTTTAGGCAGGATAGGGAGAGATGAACAAGAAAAAAAATATTATGAAATATTAATGCCTTGTGATTTTATCACAATTAGTCCAATTCATGCTGGACATGTTTACAAAGCAGATTTTTTTTTAAGAGCGTGAGCGAGAGGGGCTTCACAAAAGGCAGTTATGCTTCCATTTTTAATAAGTACTTCACACCAGCTGGCTGTAGGAGACTGAAATGCGAGCCTGTTGATACAAATAGGGGGTAGAGACAGATGCAATTGCAGTTATACAGGATTTTAATGAAGATGACAAGTGAACAAATCCGAATCAGCATTCAAAGGCAGAGTGTAAACAGCAGGGAAAGGTCATGGGTCAGGTACAAAGAATGATATGAGGACAATGACAAAAACATACAGTAAATTAGGAGGCGAGAATAGGTTAATGGCTGATTTTCTGATTAACTCTCTATTTGGCCATTAGACTGAGGATGATAACCAGATATTACACTGACAATTTTTCCCACCTTTGCATACCCTGTGTCGTTTATAGCTCTTACTGTATTTCCATCAGCAGCAGCTGGATTGTGTTTTGGCTGTAATATGGTCACCGACTGACTGCTGCCACTCTAGTCAATGCTTATGGTTTAGAAGTGTCTCAGTCGAGGCTCTCCACACTGCTCCACTAAAGATACAATATGTAACTAATCTAGATTTGATGGAAGCGCTGCTTATGTGACTCTTCTAAAACTTCGGCAACCTGCTGAGCAGGTAACAATTTCCACATATTCACATCAGTCAGAATCAGCAGCACAACAAGCCACTCCGCTTCTGCTATGCTTCCAGTGGGGTTTGAGACCTCATTGGTCTGCGCCTAATCCATTTTTTTTCATTACTTTGGCTGTTTCAAATTATGTTCCTTATAAAGGGATTAGGCAATGGGATTTAGAAAATTGGTCTATAATTACCATAATGACGGTGTGTACCGACTGGAATCTGAGAGACTGGTCATGAAATTAATGGCCACAGGTAATGTATGTAGTGACATTAGCTGGTGAGCTAGCTTGAGGGTATGGGAAATTTTAGTTTCCACACAGCATGTACTAGACAAACTTGGACATATTGGTCATCATCCTTTGGTTTATTGGGAACCAATACTTGTTTAAGGGTATGAGCCAGTGGCATGGGCAGGGGTAGCTTGGTGGTTAAGGCACTAGTCTGCTGATCAGAAGGTTCCAGATGCCACAGTTGGGCCCTTAATCAATGCCCTTAATACTCAACTACTTAGATACATAATGAAATAAGAGATATGTAAGTCACTCTGGATAAGGGCATCTGCCAAATGCCATAAATGCAAGGCTAGGTGATGTTTTCCCCATGGTTGGCATGAAGCTTTTGATTGGTAGGCATGAACTTCTTGTGGTTGGGCTCAGGATATTTTCTTATCAATATTCCATAACAATGGTGGTTAAGTGGTTAGCACTGTCGCCTTGCACCTCCAGGGTGTGGGTTCGATTCCCGGCCAGGTCCAATTCACGCCTCTGTGTGCATGAAGTTTGCATGTTCTCCCTGTGCTTGGTGGGTTTCTTCCAAGTTCTCTGGTTTCCTCCCACAGTCCAAAGACTTGCAGTTTAGACAAATTGGCATTCCCAAATTGCCTGTGATGTGTGAATGAGAGTGTAAGTGTACTGTATGTATAAATTCGTGTGTGCCCTGTGAAGGGTTTGGCATCCTGCCCAGGGTGTACCATGTCCATAGTCTCCTGGAATAAGCTCCAGGCCCCCATGTACCTGTACACAGCATAAAGTGGTATAGAAGATGAATGAGTGAGTGAGAATTCCATAACATGACTCGTAGAAAGCAGGAAAGAGAGGGAATGTTTCACTGCTCGGTTAAGAATATTTAAGACATTACAGTGAATCGGCTTTAGAAATGGTAGGAAGAAGAGGGTCAACTGAAATCCGGAAAAGAACTTTGGCCAGTGGGCTTAGTGGGGATTATGCATTCCTGCTAATTTGATGTACTGAAAGTTGTTGTGAATGGTAAATATTGTGAACGGATGGTGGGCTCCGTCTAGCCAATGTCAGCAATCCTCAAGTGTGATGGAAGAAGGTGACAATTTTCAAGAAAAGAATCCGAGAGGATGAAGTTTCGGCTTCTCCCCGAAACAAGAGGACGGCACATGTGTGTCTACTTCAACTACAATGTGTGTGTTTTAGGATGAGAGCGATGGTAAATGCTTCTTTGAGTTTGAGGAAGGCATCAGCTGCTGCGGTGTATCATGCAAAATGCATGGTTTCTCCTTTGAGCAGAGATGTGAGCCTGTGTGCAGTGGAACTAAACCCCATTATGATCCAGCGGTAGAAGCTGGCAAAGCTAAGAAATCTTTGTAGATTTTCAGAGTCTAGGGAACGGCCCACTTAGTAAGTGTTGAAATCTTTTTCTGATCCATGGCAATCCGATCCACATTATTTACATAGCCAGAAAGAATTGACATGCATGGAATTCACATTTCTCAGCTTGTACATAATGTTAGTTAGCTCGGTGCATACATGAGGAATGAATACAAGAGAAACACGAGTATGCCGTCAATATATGCTATGGCAAATTGACCCGGCTTATCTTGGTTTTTTTCAAAACATTTACAGAAATCCCCAAAATTACGGGGTATTTAGCTCGATCATTACCTTCAGTGAGCTTATTTCTTGATAAGCTAAGGAAGGAGGTACATTCAACATGGACATGTTCATGGTTAATATTAAATTGTTAATGTTAAAATTAAATTATTTGCCACTCGTGCTTAACAGCCCCACATATCCCAGTTGGGAAGCTGGGGCCAGAGCACAGGGTCAGCCTGGATATAGCGTCCCCGGAATTAAGAGCCTTGCTCAAGGGCTCAACAGTGGCAACTTGCCACCCAGTGGTGCAGGGCCTTGAGCGTCGGTCTTCCTGATCAGTAACCAAGAGCCTTAACTGTTTAAGACACCGCCGTCCTGGTCCAGTACCATCAATAAATCCAGGTGTGACTTTTGTAGTGTTATTATTATGGCAAAGGTGAATGATGGTTCATCTTCACTGGTTCTTTCTCTGTCCATTTTCTTGCCTCCTCTTCTTTGCAAACCATGTCCTTGAGGATGTCTGGGCATAGGCCTTGATGAAAGGATGCTTTAAGTGTTTTTACCTGCAGCAATTGTTTGAAATTCAAGAGCATATTCCAGGTCAAACCTGTGTCATAAGTCATTGACACAGGGTAAGTAGTTTATCTCCTGCTGTCTTCCCGTCTGGTGCAAGTTCAAAGACTCATTGGAATCACATGAAGTGAGCGGTTTCTTTTCTTCATCTACAGTAGACTAATGTGGCCCAAGTTAAAGCTATGCTGGTAAGAAGGTTAAGAAGTTGAGATTTTTTTGTTGATCGATTAATCCACCAAGATCTGAAAATACAGAGAACATTTTAACAAACAAGAATGAAGCCTCCCTTATACACTTTCTTGTGCCAAGATCAAAGGTCCTGCACAAGGAGATGGGCACTGGGTAGAGCTCGTGTGAACAGGTTTCATTTGGGGTCAATATCAGCCAGTCACTGCTGTTACGGTATCATCCCTTAAGCCACTCATGGGGTGTAATGGCTTCACTTCAGTTTGGGTCTTCTGCATCTGGTTCACTTTCATCTTGCCCATGTTTTGTAATCAGAGTTGTACATTTCGGTGTTTTCTTGATAAAAATGGAAAGTGCTGTTGTGCTGTCTCCAGTACGAATTTGGGGTCAGGAGAAAAATATATATTTTAAAAGTATGCCAAGGCTTAGTTAAGCCTACAGACATTCTGAGCTTAATATATCTGTTGCTTGGAAGGGGAGCACATCTTCGTGGGAGCTCGGGCAACTGCCTAATTTGCCTGCTCTCCATCTCTAAATCAAAGCGCAGAGGATGGAGGTTAGGACCGAGGTTATAAATAAACGTGGGGCTTAAGGAAAGGCCATATGTGTTGCAACAGTCCCTCCCCCATAAAGTTATTCATACTGTAGCACTTCGGTGGTGTAGGCAAAAACAGTAAAATGTGAAATAAACCACTTTTGGTGATAACAACTAAATGTAATGTTAACAGTACGTTGATACTGGGTCATCTCACTGGCACAGAAAAAGCACAGAACACTGTCTTGCAGTTAAATAATATTGTCCACAAGAGCTGTAAATGTGGTATCTAAAATAAACTTTGTAATTTATTATAAGCTGAAGTGTCTAGAAAGTTATAAACTCAATAACTCAATACACCAGGTGTAACGATTCGAGCCAGCCCTCCTGCTCTTCAGAGGAAACCTCAACATTTTGTTTCATTGTTGTTTCCTCGCCATCATTGAATCAGGGGCATTTAAGTGCCTCTGAGCCCAGCTTTCCTTTCCCTACACGTCAATCTCAGCAATTTAGCACACACACACATACTCTAATCTACAAAAAGAGCATCCCCTGTGGTCTGTCAGCAGAAGAGGGTTTTTTTTTTCTTTTTCTAAAACATCACATCCTTGCATGGTGGATTCACATGAAACCAGATCTCAGAGCTGCCTGCTTCTGTACTGTAGCAGATGATCCACACTATCATGTTTCACACTTGCCTTTATCTGCTTGGCTAGCAATCTGGCAGGGAACTTAAGAGACAGAGACAGGTACAGAGGAGGGAAAGCAGACAGATGTTAGAATTTATTTTAAGGGCAGCTTACATGCTTGCTACAGAATAACGATAATCCAAAATTTGCATTTTAGAAAAAAAAAAAAAAAAGAAGTTACACATTTATATCAGACTTGTTTTTTTATAGTCGCACTCTTAAAGGGATACTACATGATGGGTCAAATTAACTAGGCACTATTTAATGGCTATAGTACTTGTAGCATCACTGGGGCACCACCCGCCCCATGGTGCACCACTCCATTTTGCTCATATGATAAGAGGAGCATTTTCCAGGACATTGGCTGGGACGATGCAGACTCATGGATTGAGATCTGGAGGCCATTCATGTTATTTTTTTCCTGAGGGCCTACGCAAAAGAGGAGGCGTACAGGACAAAGCCTTGCACACTGGAGGACTTGAAGGCACAGATTCAGGGAGTTCTCAACAATAACACATACAACTTCCTTCAGAAGACATGTGCATTCCATCCCTGGCCATTTGAGGAAACTAGCTGATGCCACCAATATTTACTGTAGATTTGCTTTCATTTTCCTATATAATAAAGTACATTTGTATTAGAAAGGTGGCACGGTGGTGTAGTGGTTAGCACTGTCGCCTTGCACCGCCAGGGTCTGGGTTCGATCCCCAGCCAGGCTCGATTCCCGTCTCTGTGTGCATGGAGATTGCATGTTCTCCCCGTGCTTGGTGGGTTTCCTCCGGGTCACTCCGGTTTCCTCCCACAGTCCAAAACCATGTAGGTTAGGCTAATTGGCGTTTCCAAAAATTGCCCGTAGTGTGTGAATGAGTGAGTGTGTGTGTGTGCCCTGTGATGGATTGGCACCCTGTCCAGGGTGTACCCTGCCATGTGCCCCAAGTCTTCTGGGATAGGCTCCAGGTCCCCGTGACCCCGAATACAGGATTAAGCGGTATAGATGGTGAGTGAGTGTATTAGAAAAATGGACTTACCGTTTTTAATGCCTAGTTACATCCTGGAGTTCAAGGTCTTGTTAACCGCCTACAAAGACCTGAATCTAGCACTACCATATATTGTTGACCTTTTGAAGCCATACAGTCCAGTATGGTGATCACCTTTTACTTACAGTTCCTAAATCTAGATTGGAGTCGGGATGATCATACATTTTTAGTAGCCTCTCACCTCAAAACCTTTGTATACAGTTTAATACAGTGTGACAGTGTTTTCTTTTTGTTGTTGTTTTTATAATTTATTTAATCGTTTCATTGATTTATTTGCTTATTTTATGCAACGAGAGTGGACTTTTTATTGTTGATTTATTGTTTTATTTGGATTTCAGTTTTATTTAATTTTATTGTTATTGTCTGGTTTTATATATACATATATACATTTTGGCAAAACCAGTTTCACGAAACTTAGCAAACAGTTTGCTAACTGTAGCATGGGAGATGGGTGGTCTCGTAGGGTGTCTTGCATTGAAATCTGCTGCAATGACCCGGTTACTGCGTTCACCAGATATCAACACAATTTCGATCACGTGTTAACCTCTTCGACATGTCAATGGCTGTGAACAAAGAGAAACTTGTAAATAACTCATGAAAGAATAAAGTTACGTTAAAACCAAGCACACCATTGTTTTTCTTGTGAAATTCCCAATAAGTTTGATGTGTCACATGACCCTCTTCCTATTGAAAAAACAAAAGTTTGATCCAAGATGGCCGACTTCTAAATGGCCACCATGGTCACCACCCATCTTGAAAAGTTTGCCCCCTCACATATACTAATGTGCCACAAACAGGACATTAATATCACCAACCATTCCCATTTTATTAAGGTGTATCCATATAAATGGCCCACCCTGTAGTCTGGCTTTATAAATAGCCTGTTCCTAAGATTGCACAGTGCTTTTCCACTACTGGCTTTAGTGGTTAGCACTGTCACCTTGCACCTCCAGGATCGGAGTTTGATTCCAGCAGCAGGGTCTGTGTGCATGGAGTTCGCATGTTCTCCCTGTGCTACAGTTTCCTCCCACAGTCCAAAAACAATGCACATTAGGTTAACTGGTGTTCCGAATTGCGCTGAATGAGCATGTGAGTGTGTGTAAGGTTGTTGGGTGTACCTGTCTCCTGTGAGCGGCTCTAGCCCCCCCCCCCCCCCCCTCGACCCAGTATAAAGGATGATGTGGTTCTGTATAGACGATGAGCAAGCGAGTGACTTTAACTCAACTGATTTTTTCAGTAAGAAAATATGGGACAATGGGTTCAAACAAAAATCTCTATGGTAATCAGACACACACTATAGAGACAGTAGCTGAAGATTAAGCCGGAAAAAAGGCAGAGTATTCCTTTTGTTGCAAAGTAAAACTATCCCGTCAGATGCCACCCCACAATGAATGAAAACACATAAGATGTATGCCTGACCTGATTCAGAGACAGGAAATGAGACATGAAAAGAGGAGCAGAGAGAGAGAGAGAATGTGGACCTGATTGGTAGTGATAGCTTAATTATCTTCATTAAGGTTAGCCAGATGGCCTCGTCCTTCTATCAGAGACTTGTGTGACAGCAGGAAATCTATTAGTACCACAAAATCAAACTAGATAATTGCATCGTTCCTGTTCTCACCTAACAGAAACAGACCGGCGCAGCCACAGTCAAATGTGTTTTCTCCCTTGATGTTCTCTAGTTGTTTTGCTTTTCGTATCTACCTCTCCATTCTGTCACTTCAGGATGACTACTGCACTACCCTGTCCATCTGCTGCAAACAGAAAAGGTGTGCATTCTTGTGCATAAAACAAGTGGAGGTTATACAGTAGCTCCGATGTGACGTCTTTTTCATCTGTGATGGCTTTGAATATATATGGGTCTGTCCACTGTTACACTCTTGCGTGAGGTAGTAGAAGCAGCAACACAAACACTTATGGGGAGATTTGATTATTTATAAATTTTTTGTCTCTCTGCTCCATTCACTGCTGTTTTCCTTTTTACTGTACATTCAGTTTGACAGTGCTGCATTGTGTACTCTGAAAAGCAGCTCGAAACAAACCCACACCTCCAAACATTCCATTCTACTGTACATCCCATCTCTATACACTGTTTTCTAAAGTCTAGCAGCATGGGTACTAATATTTAAAAGGGATATTACGTAATACATTGTAATAAGGCAGCATTAAAACTACAAAGTTTCTCATGTGAGCAGTTTCAAAGTAATTATGTTTTACATATGTTTTAAAGTAAAAATGTTATGAGGTGTTATGATGTTATGCTCAGAGCACAGCTCTCTCAAATTCAAACCAGACATAAAGCGAGACATGCACCGAGTGTATATTGATTAAAACAATAACTTTATGTTCATGGAAATGTTTTTTTATAATCTTTTGTTTTCTATTTGTCTATACCACTTCATCCTGAGTACAGGGTTGTGGTGGGCCTGGGGCCTATCCCAGAAGACTTTGGCCACAAATCGATGTACACCCAGGACTTGGCACACACATACTTAGATTCTACGACCAATTTAGGAAGGAAACTGGAGACCCCTCTACCCTGGCGGTGAAAGGTGACAGTGCTAACCCCTATGCCAACTTGCTACCTAGTAACGCGATAATGAATGCAGAAATATGTCATGAGGAATGAAAGGGACAAGCCACAAAAAAGGACAACAGAACAGAAACGGTAGAGCTATGGAGGTAGCACTTCAGATGTGGTGTTTACTCTTAACGTCAGTTATTTCAGAACTTTCACTTCCTATATTCGGGTCTTCCCGGAGGTGTGTGCACTTCTGAAGACCTGAGACTCCGCCTTCAGAGTGGGGGGCAAGGTGGCCCTAAGAACAGCAAGGGCCAAACTTGCCCGGGCCATCAGAGAGGCGCAGCGCGCACACGCCCAGAGAATTCACAAACACTTCAGTGACAGCAGTGACACACGGCGCATGTGGCAGGGCATACAAGCCATCACAAACTACAGGATGACATCACCTGCCTGTGACAGTGACGGCTCCCTTCCAGATGCGCTGAACAACTTCTATGCTCTGTTCGAAATGTAGAACGATTTGACGGCGAAGAAGACCAGCTCAGCATTCAACACCATCATCCCCCAACACCTGATCAGGAAGCTGAGCCTGTTGGATCTGAACACCTCCCTCTGTAACGGGATCCTGGACTTTCTGACCAGAAAGCCTCAGTCAGTACGGATCAGGAACTCTACCTCCAGCACCACCCCAAGGCTGTGTACTCAGCCCCCTGCTGCTTACACTGCTGACTCATGACCGTGTAGCGGCAGACAGTTGGAATCACATCATCAAGCTTGCTGATGACACAACCAGGGTGGGTCTCATTAGCAAGAACGACGAGTCAGCGTACAGAGAGGGAGAGCAGAGGCTAACAGAATGGTGTAAAGACAACAACCCGTCTCTGAATGCCGACAAGCCAAAGGACTTTAAGAGGACACGGAGCGACCATTCTCAGTTAAGCGCTGTGCTCCTCTGTGGAGATCGTCGACAGCACCAAATTCCTGGGTGTCCACCTGGAGGAGAACCTCGCCTGGTCCCTCAACACCAGCTCTCTGCACAAGAAAGCCCAACAGCATCTTTTCATCCTGAGAAGGCTGAGGATGGCCCAGCTTCCACCACTGATCCTGACCACCTTCTACAGAGAGACTATTGAAGACAACCACACCACGCGCTGTATCCACAAAGTCACCAGCATTGTGGCTGACCGGACACACCCCTCACACTCACTCTTCACCCTCCTGCCATCTGGAAAAAGGTACTGAAGCATTCAGGCACACACATCCAGACTGTGTAACAGCGTTTTTCCACAAGCCATCCGTCTCCTCAACAAAAAGGAACTGGACTGCCAAAAACACACACACACACACACACACACACACACACACACACACACACACTTAAACTTCACTCAGATTAACTCAACTACCTCAAAACATTGAGACTTGACTTGCAAACACACTGATCGGCACTATCAAAACTATTGTACACATCCTGTAAATGCTCTTTTGCACAATATTCATCAATTGCCACTTTGCACAAACCATTTTTATCTTTTATCTTTGCTGCTAATTACAAGAAACGTTTATTGTTTACTGTTTCTCCTCTCATTACCTCTGTAATGTATTGTAATGTCACGTTGTTGCTCTCGTTTGCACATTTGCAGGTGCACTTTATATTGTCTCTTTTGTATAAACACGTAGATAGTCCTCTGTTTAATTTAAAATGTAAATCTGTCTTGTTCCAGCTAGCCGGCTAATTAGGTATCCAAGTTAGCTAGTTAGTTTTTTCTGTTCATTTATGTTGTTAATTCATGTTGTCATGTCAATCTGTTTTGTCTCAGCTAGCCAGCTAATTAGGGTCAAGTCAAGTCAAGTAGGCTTTATTGTCATTCCAACCATATACAGTTCAGTACACAGTGAAACGAAACAACGTTCCTCCACGACCAAGATGCTACAAACTTGCAAATGACATAAATTAACAACACAACATAAATTAGCAACGCAGATTTTACATTTTTAAGTTAGCCTAAGCTATCAATTTTTATACTAGAAGAGACAACACTAGGCAACAGACAACAAAGTGCATGTGCAATTGTGCAAACACAACAACGTAACACAACAATGTAACACGTTTCAGTACTGAAATGCCTTTTCTTTAGTGATGAGGTATGTGTTGAGGTATTTTTGTGTAAATAGCAGAGTGAGATAAATATTGTGCAAATATTGCAAGGTAGGTGGTCAGGTAGCTGGGTATGAATAAATGAAGATGGTTGTAGATCAGTGTGATTGTGCATGTGTGTGTTTATCAGTCCAGTCCTTTTGTGTTGAGGAGACGGATGGCTTGCGGGTAAAAACTGTTACATAGTCTGGATGTGAGTGCCCGAATGCTTCGGTACCTTTTTCCAGATGGCAGAAGAGTGAGTGTGAGGGGTTTGTCCGGTCAGCCACGATGCTGGTAGCTTTGCGTATACAGCGTGTGGTGTAATTGTCTTTGATAGAAGGGAGAGAGACCCAGATGATCTTCAGTGTCCTCACTATCTACTGTAGGGTCTTGCGGTCCGATATGGTACAATTCCCAAACCAGACAGTGATGCAGCTGCTCAGGATGCTCTCAATAGTCCCTCTATAGAAGATGGTGAGGATTGGTGGTGGAAGCTGGGTCTTTCTCAGCCTTCTCAGGAAGAAAAGACGTTGTTGGGCTTTCTTATGCAGAGAGCTGGTGTTGAGGGACCAGGTGAGGTTCTCCTCCAGATGGACGCCCAAGAATTTTGTGCTCTTGACGATCGCCACAGAAGAGCCGTTGATGCTGAGCAGAGAGTGATTGCTCCGTGTGTCCCTGAAGTCAACAACCATCTCTTTTGTCTTTTCGACGTTCAGAGACGGGTTGTTGTCTTTACACCAGTCCGTTAGCCTTTGCACTTCCTCTCTGTACGCTGACTCGTCATTCTTGCTGATGAGACCCACCACGGTCGTGGTCATCAGCGAACTTGATAATATGATTGGAGCTGTGCGTCACTACACAATCATGAGTCAGCAGTGTGAACAGCAGGGGACTGAGCACGCAGCCCTGGGGGGCCCCAGTACTCAGTGTGGTGGTGCTGGAGGTGTTGTTCCCGATCCGCACTGCTTGACGTCTTTCGGTCAGGATGTCCAGGATCCAGTTACAGAGGGAGTTGTTCAGGCCCAACAAGCTCAGCTTCCCATTCAGGTGTTGGGGGATGATTGTATTGAATGCTGAACTGAAATCTATGCACAGAATTCTCATGTCTCATGACGAGCCGCTCGAAGCACTTCATGATGATGGGAGTGAGTGCAACAGGGCGGTAGTTATTGAGACAGGACACAGAAGACTTCTTTGGCACGGGGACGATGGTGGTAGACCTAAAACATGTGGGAACGATGGCGCTGCTCAGAGAGATGTTGAAGATGGCGGTGAGAACATCTGCCAGCTGTTGTGCACATTCTCTGAGCACTCTGCCAGTGATATTGTCTGGTCCAGCAGCTTTACGTGGGTTGACCTCTGCGTAGAGTTTTCCTCACATCAGCCGTGGTGAGACACAGCACCTGGTCGTTCAGAGGAGGGGTGGTCTTCCTCGCTGTCACGTCAGGTTTCTTAGTTAGCTAGTTAATTTTTGTTCATTTATGTTGTATGTAGCACCTTGGTTCTGGAGGTACGTTGTTTGGTTTTACAGTGTACTAAACTGTATACGGTTGAAATGACAAAAGACCAAACCAGGCCTGCATTATTTTCTCGCTTCCATCAAACTGCAGGAGAGATTGCTAGGAAGGTAACTGAGACCACGTCTCTCGCGATTCTCAATCATGGATGTTTTTGATTGATTCAAACAGACAAAATACTGCATTGTCAATGTCAAAGGACTTTTTTGAGCATTATCACCTCTTTCTTTTTCCAGTTCTTAATTTTCTTTTGAAGCATTACTGTTCTTCTTATTTAGATGATCTTTCTGCTAATTCTTTGGTCCATCCATCAATTTCTTCTCCTACAAAATATCACTGTCTTCCTACAGAGGGTTACACTGCAGACTCCAGAGTAAATTAACCTCAGGTTATTTCATGTTTCCAGGCATTTCTGGTCCTGGCACACAGGAAGTCTGCAGGCCAGTGGGAGGGAAGCAATCAGATGCTCAGTTCTGTACTCCTGATGAGACCCACTTTCCTCTGTGCTGCAGAGCTCACAGAGCCAGTCAGACACTCACAATGTAGCTTTGAGTACGTCTATGAGCTGGTCTGGTGTCGGTGGTTCTCTTCTCTTGTGATAATTACAAGTATAGAAACAGGTCTTGGATCTACAAGGCTTTGTGATTGCAGTAGTTCAGGTCTCATCGGGAACCACACAACAAGGAAAAAGTACAACAAAAAGAAGAGCTACACACAACACATAAGCTTAAAAAAGTGCGACACTTAACAGTATAGCCAATGACTATTATATTTCTTATTCGAAAAATTGGTTTTAGAGCATAGAATTATAAATGATCCACTTTACAGAAGGGTTATGCTCAGACGTATTTTTAGTACCAACAAGATTGCATACCCTGAAGAGCTATAACATTTATGACCGATAATAGGTCGAGTCAATAACATTGATCTCCAGCTATACCCTAGCAAAATGGTGACAGGATCATGGATAACCAAGGCTTACACATGTCCAGAGGCCAGCCTGTCCCACAGTAAAAAAAAATAAAAACAAAAAGCAGCACAAATCGCTAAAAAAGTCGATACTGGTCACAATAGAAAGCCATCAGAACACCCAGTGCCCTGCAGCCCGCCATGACTGGGGACCAGCAGCCAAAGAATCCGAAGGCGCTGACCTAGCCTCCAAATTCCCCAGATGCTAATCAACCACCCATGGGATACGCCAAAGAAACAAGTCCAACTTACGGCACCCTGAGAATCCGTTGCCACCGTTCTGGTGTCAGACACCACAGCACACTCAGAGATGTCTTGAGGAGTCATGTGACAAGGGGCCAGAGCTGCCCTGGTGGCACAAATGGAACTATAGAATACTGGGTGCTATGTAATTTTATGGCTCATTGGTGTCATTACTATATCTATGAAATCCAATATCCCCATGCCCATTGGTCAAGGTTGTTTAAAATATTTAGTCAGTTCAGATAGAGGAGAGTAGGCACAAGGTTTGGGGATGAGTGCCACTAATCTATCATGCAGTGATGCCAGAGCTACATTAATCTACCAAGCAACAACGGCAAGGGGAAGGCTGCAAAATGGATTAAAACGATTCACCATTCGAGCCCCTGCCTGGCCCAGCAGTGATCTAGCAATCTCTCAGGCAATTCACCCCAGACGACACTGACAAAAACAATGCCTCTGGATGGCATTTTCATCTCCTGTAACACAGATAAACACCTTCCCTCTGAACTGCAACACAGCATTGGACAAGATACAGGTAGCTGGGCTCTGCAAAGTGATCTCAGCATCCGTTTACAGACAAAATTGGCAGATAAAAACAATGTCTAAAGGAGGATGTGGTACATTTATTAGATTTACTCTGTACTCTGTGACAAGATAATGAGAAGCTATGTATTGCTGAAGGATTGAAAGAAATTTCCATGTAGCCTGTGTCCTTGTAAGACTTTTTTTTTGGTTTACATTTTTTGGAGTCAACAATAGTATCATACTTGATATATGAACACTTTAATTCGGTGTGACTTGGGTAAGGCCTGGACATAGGATTTAGAGCGAAGTTCTGTTAGGATCAATTGTTGTCCGATCCATGACATGAAAATTATAGTTTATTTTTTGGCTCTGTTTCTTTCTCACGCAGATAGATGCACTGTGTGCCACTTCTTGAGATAAAGAAAATAGAAAATTAATCCAAATGGTCCAAAATGCTAATGAATTGAGCATTGTGCAAAACCTTGGGGCACATCCTGGATTTATTCCACTAGTAAACAATCATTATGAACACCTGCTTTGCAGCTCCAATCACAGATTAAATAGAACCATAAAGAGCTAACTGTTTGAAAAGAGGGTTCTGTCCTGCTGTTAAACTGATTGGATACAAAGGAGCATGCCAGTTCACACACTGCAGGGAGGCTAATGATGGTATGCAGACCAACAGAGCCAATGAATACCAGCTAGTCAACAGTCTGCACAGGGACTCCAGACACATGAATGCCTTTTTGTATACAAGCATGTGATGGACATATGGACTATAACTGTAATCTAAATCCCCCATATGGGAAAGCTGCTTATCTCCCCCACCCTTCAAAAATAAAAAAGCAGACATGACAGCTATGGGTGATCGATGCATCACATTATCATCCTGGCCAAGGAGAAGACACTCTCACATACTAAATTATATATTTATAGTGGGAGTCCAGGCGGCTGCCTAACATGAAGGGCATACATTTTATAAGCCTTTCTCATGAGAATTCATTTATAATCATCAGAGAAGCTGTATTCTCCTTCCCCATATTTAGAGTTTTACTCCATTTTCCCCAGTAAGTACACAATACACCCCATAGTACCTACATGAAATGCTAACATGCATGGGCGATCCAGCAAGGGACTTTTGATCTTCACATCTTCACGTATATTAACTTAATGAACAGATTGAAGAAAAGTGCCAATAATCGCAAGAAGCCCAAAATGCAAAACAAATCAAAACCTAATCACTTCAGACATCACTCTAATAAAACAATAGTTGATATGCATAATATGTCAAAAAATTTATTGGAAGAAAAATAAATAAATAAATAAATAAATAAATAAATAAATAAATAAAGGCAAGAGAATCAGCAGAACACATCCAGACCTGTCAAACCTCTCTGAGAACCTGAGAGACGATCAAACAAGAAACACATTATTTATCTGTCCTGACAGGCATGATGCATTACACGGTTCAATTCGGCACATCCACTCCATCTTCCTCTCACTTCCCTTCTCACTTCTCTTTTTCCCACTTACCTTTTGCATTTAAATGTTTATGTACATAATTATGGATATTATTGGCACTAAAATTGAGAAGAAAAAGACAAGCGAATTCAAACCAATAATGAACTCCACATACTGTACATAAGCTATATTACCATTAAAATGATCAGAGATAACATTAAAACCACCAGTCTGATATTGTGCTGCCAAAACAGCTCTGGCAAATCAAGGCATGGACATTTCTATTCAAATCACCTATTCAAATCAGTGAATTCAGGTGTTCCAATCACTTCCATTGTTACAGCTGTATAAAATCAAGCATCTAGGCATGCAGACCGCTTCTACAAACATTTGTGAAAGAATGGTTCACTCTCAGGAGCTCAGTGACCTCCGTTTCTATCTGTTTTATATGTTTCACTCCTCTTCTGAATATGGCATTACAGTGTCTATGTAAATAAGCTACTGCTGAGCCATGCCCCTAACAGAGATGAGCAACAAGCACGGAGATGGTATCTTTTTATGAGGGAATCTGGTCAGCTTGTTTAAGCTCCTGACAATACAAAATAGAAACAAAAAGAAGGAAGTGTCTTTTTTATGTTTTAGTTTGTACATCCACAGTGGAGACCAACACGAATGTCTAAAGCTACGTTTACACTGGCAGTTAAATGTGACCCAATTCCGATTTTTTGCTCATATGTGACGCATATCGGATATTTTCTATGTCCGTGTAAACAGGGAAAAAAAACGCATGCATTCCGATATTTCGAGTCCGGTTTCAGGCCTCCTTCATATGTGGAAATAAATCAGATATGTGCTAATGTGATTGTCGTGTAAACAGACAGATCGGATTTTCGGAGGCATTGCGTTCTGTACGTCATTAAAACTGCGACTTCTTCACGGTTTAATGACGTAATCAGTCACACCGATGCGCTGCTCATCCCAAACAGATATATCCCATACCTGTTGCAAGCCACCAGAGAGCGACCCCGACACGTCTCGCACCCAGACATTCCTCTGAATGGTTGAGGACACAATAAATGAAGCATATGCGCAGGCTGCAATGATGGCCGTTTTCCTCTTTCTCCGTTTCGCGAACTTTGCATATATCGCAGAGCTAGCATCAAGCATATTTCGCCTTCGTCCATCTTGGTTAGTCTTTAGTGCAAGAACCTCCCTTTAAGTATGCGCGATGTTTCAGACGGTATGGCAAGTGTAAACACTTGAATCGGATATGGATCATAGTTGAAAGAACATGTAAACTGACAGTCAGAAAAATCAGATATAGGCAACAAATCAGAATTGGGCATCGAGACCTGCAGTGTAAATGGGGCTTAAGAATGAACATTCTGTGATAGGATGCCACCTGTGCGTTAAGTCCAGTCGTGAAACTTCCCAGCTACTAAATATTCCACAGTCAACTGTTAGTGCTATTATAACAAAGCGGAAGTGATTCAGAACGACAGCAACTCAGCCATGAAGTGGTTTGCCACGCAAAATCACAGAGCAGGGTCAGTAGACGTTGAGACGCATAGTGCACGGAGGTCATTACCTTCCGGCAGAGTCAACAGACAGAACTACAGACCTCCAAACTTTGTGGCCTTCAGATTAGCTCAAGAACAGTGCGTAGAGAGCTATATGGGATGGGTTCCTATGTCCAAGAAGCTGCATTCAAGCCTTATATCCCTAAGCGTGATGCAAAGCATCGGATGCAGTGGTGTAAAGCACAACTCTCCTGCACTCTAGAGCAGTGGAGACGTGTTCTCTGGAGTGATGGAACATGCTCCTTTGTCTGGCAATCCAGTGGCTGAGTCTGGGTTTGGCAGTTTCCAGAAGAATGGTACTTTTCTGACAGCATTGTGTCAAGTGTAAAGTTTGGTGGAAGGGGGGTTATGATGTAGGGTTGCTTGTCTTCCCCTTAGTTCCAGTGAAAGGAACTCTCAATTCTTCAGCATACCCAGACATTTTGGACAATTTCATCCTCCCAACTTTGTGGGAACAGTTTGAGGATGGCCCCTTTCTATTCCAAGATGAATGCACACCAGTGCACAAAGGTCCATACAGACATAGATGAGCAAGTTTGGTGTGGAAGAACTTGACTGGCCTGTCCTGACATGAACCCGATAGAACACCTTTGGGATGAATTCGAGTGGAGTAGAGCCAAGCCTTCTTGTCTAATAACTGTATCTGACCTCACAAATGCGCTTCTGGAAAATAAAACAGTCAAAAATTCCCATAAAGACACTCCTAAACCTGGAAAGCCTTCCCAGAAGAGTTGAACCTGTTATAACTGCAAATTGTGGGTAGACCTTAACATCATATTAAAGTCTGTGGGTTAAGAATGGGATGTTACTCAAGTTCGTATGTACAGTATGTGAAGGTGAGTGAATACTTTTGGCAATATAGTGTAGGTCCTCAAAAGTGTGTCTGTTAATGCTCCAGCTAAATCACCCCTCAGATATTTTATATGTCACACTTCACTCCTTTTCTGAATATGGCATTAGTGTCTATGTAAATAAGCTACTGTCCTGCTGAGCCATGCCCCCAGCAGAGATGAGCAACAAGCACGGAGATGGTATCTTTTTATGAGGCCATATTAGGGGGAAATCTAGTCAGCTTGTTTAAGCTCCCGACAATACAAAATGGAAAAAGAACAAAAAGAAGGAAGTGTCTTTTTTATGTTTTAGTTTGTACATACCCAGTGGAGACCAACACGAATGTCTAAGAATGAAAATGGGTTCCCTTTCTAAAACTGCTCAGGTACAGGAACTGGAATAAAAATGATGGCCAGAAAAGTCCTTCAGGAAGCCTTGAGAACTATTTCTCAACATAACAGAAATACCAGAAGGCTCTTTGGAAGCAAAAAATGAGAAAAGAGGGGTGGTTTAAGACTTTTGCACAGCACTGTACTGTATATTCTGTATATACATTTGAAAGGCAAGCTTCCCTTTTGAAGAATAATTAATTTGGGTGTATAGGCAGCAAATGAGGGATTATGGAGTGCTACAGGCAGCTTCTGCCTGTCAAAACAACTTAAAGATAGTAAAACTTTGAATACAGCTCTAATGCAATGATTAATATTTAACATAGTACAGTAAAGCACTTCACGGACTACCCTGTAATATGTGATTATATAAAAAGAGGGAACAACAAAAGAAAATCTCTGTATCATAGCAGACATTTTAAATAGGAATACAACACTGTGGGATGAAAGAAGTTGCAAAACCAGAAACCTCTACGTCTCTGTAGTTACAAAGCCAGCATCTTATTCAGTCCTGAAAGCTCCAACTTTACTACGAGTGCTAAAACCCTTCATATATCAAATGCCATGAACAGATGAGCAACTCACGGACGGGATATTCTACCAGGATAGTCTTGTGTGTTTCAGTTCTTTCTGATGAAGATAAGTGTTTTAGATGCTGGATGTACTTTCACATTATGCTTCATGGTTATGAATGCGTGGCCTGCAGTGTTTGGCGGGCCTGTTGGCTTTTTTGAGCTTTCTTTATCCCCTCGGTTCTGCTATACATAGTATCGCTATTCATTGTTGTCACATTGCGCTCCCTCGCGGGATGGGTCGGCTTGCCGAAATAAGGCTATTGTGCCATGTGAGATCTAGTGGAGTCAGAAAACGAAAGAATTTCTTTTCTGGGTCAAGGAACTGCTGAGTTCGGGCAACAGTGTCCGAGATCTGTGAAGAAACAAAGCACTTGACACTTCACATGACAGCGTGTATAGGTGCGAGGCAGTGTTTTCTCCGAAGATGAGATCAGGCCACATCAATATGAACTGACTGCAGATTTTAGCTCTAGTTTGACCCTTGGAAAATCTTACCACATACAGTATGCACAAACTAGGGAGCGTGGAGGCCAGTAGTGATTATTGTATTTATTCCCATTTTTATGACTATTTGTGTTTGCCAATCATCCTAATCTACCCGTCTTTGGATTTTGGAAGAAAACCTCATGTTTGGGAGAACACTCGCACTGACCCCGAGGCGGGACTCAAACCCAGACCCTGGAGGTGCAAAGTTACAATGCTAACCACTAAGCTACCTATGCATAAAATAGGTTAGAAAAATGTGAGGCAGAGACGAGAAGGTTTTATTGTTATTTTCCAATGTCTTTTCCTGTCTGAACAAATTGCTTATTATCCATATTTAGCGAGTGGCAATAAAGAGAAATAATGAACTGGAATAACAAGGCACATTAGGCCATATTTATTATGAAGTAAAATCAGTTTCTTATTTAATTATTGTTTTATGAATAATTTCTTAATCGTGTTCATGATGTTTTCTATGTATAATAATAAATAAAGCCATTCATAATCAAGTCTAACAGATAAACAATTAAGGTCAGTTGGAAAGTATTTCAAAGCCGATGAGAATGGTCTCATGAACAAAACATAACAGTTCAGAAGCAGTGGTGTACGGTAAAGGGAGGAATGCAACACTACGTCCGGAGACAGTCTATGATAAAAAATATTCATGCAAAGCTGATGACCACAGGCAAACTGGGAAATGGAAAAAAACCTGACCGTGTCTTATAACAGTTTTTTCTCAGTCGTTTTGGAGCATTTCTTGAATAGTCCTAAACGTACAGCAAATCTGTAAGTGCAATTTCTCTAAACAATTAGTACAACCCAATGGATTACCTGCAAAGACATTAACGTGATCAAAATAGTTAACCTTCCCTCGAAAGAAAACATTTCTGTCGATGAGCATGTCAGTTCCATCAGAATAAAGAGTGCTTGTGTCATTGCTTACGAACATGGTAGTCAAAAAAATTTTTCTTTTGATCGTAACTTGATGACCGTGATTGAAAATGCACAAAACTGCACTTTATCTGGATTTGTCTGTCATGTGTCAATACAAAGTACAAAAGCTAAACATTACTGTACGTGTCGAAGATTGATTGCAAGAGATTGTACTGTAATTGCAAACTGACACATGAGGTCATTGTGATACATAAAAGGAAGAGAAAAAAAAAGAGAGAGAAGACTAGTGGTTAGCACTGTGGCCTTGCATCACCAGGGTTGAGGGTTTGAGTCCCACCTTCAGGTCTGTGTGAGTGGAGTTTGCATGTTCTCCCCATACTTGGTGGGTTTCCTCCGGGTACTCTGGTTTCCTCCCACACTCCAAAAACATGCAGATTAGGTTAATTGCCATTTCCAAATCCCCCTTAGCGAGTTAGAGTGTGTGCGCTTGTGGGTGCCCTGCGATGGACTGGCACAGGAAACAGCGGGGACTTGTACAAAATCATTTGCATGAATGAGTTTGCTCAAAAGAACGAGAAATTGCTTTTATGACGTGCACGATTGAATAACTGACGTGGACTTTGTACAAGTTGCTTTGAGAATGTAAGTTATGATTTGAAAAATTAACCAATGTCATTGAGACAAACTGCAAAACCGCACAAAGCACCACTTTGTCTGTATGACATACTGTATATCAATTTCAACAGTATAAAGTTACACAGTACTGTATAAGGAAGATTGATTGCAATAGAATGTGCAGCATTCATTTTTATGCTTTTTACTGTCTGTACTGTAATTTGCTTGCAGATGATGTCATTGCAATACAGAAAAGAAAAGGACAAGACTGCTTTTCAGAACTGCATAGCACAATAAAGAAAGAAGGAAAGAAAGAAAGGAAGGAAGAAAGATCAGGACACATTTACAGAAATATGATTGACAGAAGACACTGTGTGACAGCTGCTTCAACCACTTTGCATGTAATGACATACAATGAACTAATGCCTCTATTTGGGAAGTTCTACAGAGAACTAGTATAATACTTATTGATCAACATGACTTAAGCAACCAGTAGTGTACGAAACAGCACACAGTTGTTCATAACCATCTGCATGAATTTACGAAAGCGTTTGCAATTTGATCAAAAAGAATGAGAAACTGGTTACCTAGTGGTTGAGTACAGGACATTTTTCGACCATACTGGAAAACGATTCAAATATCAGCACATTTAAATAAAGGGCACAATTTAAACTCGAGTACTTCATGTTAAGTAAAAAAAAAAAAATACAATTAATACAAATAATGGAAAATGTTGTATGCTTATGTTAAATGCACTAAATAAAACTATTTCAAACATAATTTATTTTAGTAAAATAGACAAATTATCGATGGGATGACCATCGATTATAGCCGATGATCAGTTGAGTTCCTGTGCATTTCTGTGCAGTGATCGATTATGAGAAAAGGGCACTCGATTTTAATCATTACAAATTCTGAAAAGTGCTCCACGGTATTTGCAAATTTTTATATTACACAAAGATAACCCAAGTAAATAGAAAAATTTTGTTTTTAAATGATGATTTTATTTATAAACAGAATAAAATCCTAACTATACTGTGATGTTTGGAAAGCCGAGTTAAATTTGCATCACCCAGGGCCTGATCACTGCCAGACCTGTTGAATCAAGAAATCACGTATAGCAGAACCTGTCTGTTTATTGAAGTGGCAATCAATTAAGTGCGACAAATATGCAAAAAAATAATAAAATAAAGGTTCAACAGGTGGCGGCACGGTGGTGTAGTGGTTAGCACTGTCGCCTTGCACCGCCAGGGTCCGGGTTCGATCCCCGGCCAGGCTCGATTCCCGTCTCTGTGTGCATGGAGTTTGCATGTTCACCCTGTGCTTGGTGGGTTTCCTCCGGGTACTCCGGTTTCCTCCCACAGTCCAAAGACATGTAGGTTAGGCTAATTGGCGTTCCCAAGTGTGTGAATGAGTGAGTGTATGTGTGTGTCTGTGCCCTGCGATGGATTGGCACCCTGTCCAGGGTGCACCCTGCCATGTGCCCTAAGTCTCCTGGGATAGGCTCCAGGCCCCCCGAGACCCTGAATACAGGATTAAGCGGTATAGATGATGACTGACTGAGTGAGAGGTTCAACAGGTTGGGGGCAAATACTTTTTAAACTTTTTAGTAATGTACTTTGGGTGTAGCAATAGTAATGCTGGTCGAACTGATTTTCAGGAAACAAGAAGTTGGTTTGTTGCCAGCCATTCGTTAGGCCCGGCTTCAATTCCCACACATTGCCCAAACCCCAGACACTGGATAGAGTGCCGGTCACAAGCCCAGATAAAATAGGAGGGTTACATCAGGAAGGGCATCTGGAGTAAAACCTGTGCCAAGTTGTGTGTGGATCGGATGGCCCGCTGTGGCAAACAACAATGAGTGCAAGAAACATTGTAGTGTCAAGTTAAACCGATTACTAAATAATCATCGATTGCTTGACTCAAACCAGTGATCGATTATGGAACGGTTACAAACTCCCGTCACACATCTAGACATCTGGCATCTACAAACTTCTGCTCTATAACCCAGTTCAGGTATGACATTCAATTTGATCAAATTATGTATCACAAATCTAAAATATAACTGTGGAAAGTCAAAGGCCTTTTTTTTTTCTTTCTTCTGTGATCTGTGAATGCCGTCCCAATGTGATGTGATCCTTTCATCAATTTTTTTGATTGTAAAACCAGGGGATTTTTAAAGGTTGTTTAAGGCCACATCCAGTGTGTACTGAAGAAAGCTAGATTTGATATTTCGCGGTATAAATGTCACCTTTTTTGACAGCTGCTTTGTCCACTCGCCATTTATATTCAGTCATCTTGAACATTTCGTGCTTCCGAACAGACCAGCGAATAGGAGCATAGGCTTACCTTTGAAAACATTAAAAATCCATTCTTATGAAACAGCAAATCTAGACTAGACAGAACTAAGCACTAAATTAGCTGAAAACGGGACTTTAAAACTCTGTTTGATGTGATGTTCTAGTTTGCAGCCATGAAGCCTGGTGGTGGGGGTGTAATGGAGTGGAGCTGCTTTGATGCCTCAGGGCCTGGGTGGCAAATAATCGTCAATATCCTAGTGAATTTGAAATTAAATCAGGAGCTTTATCAGGGAGGGGTAAATGAACAACAGAGTGGCAAAATAAATGCACAAACTAAAATGGCAAATGCGTTTTACACCGGCGTCAAAGCACTGATGGTTCAAAGGAGGTAACCGAAACATGAACTGAACTAAAGACATATGAACTAAGGAAAGCCACAGCTAGCATTTGACTGGTGGTTTTGTCAATAATAAACATTGCAATAGATTAAAAAAAAACAAAAAAAAAAAAAAACATATTGTTCCTTCTCCATAATTTAGCTCAACCATTCAAGTAACTATATAGAACTTCTGGTGTATGTTTTGTACAATACTAGTGTTGGTACCCGTCATTGATACTAAAACTATGTAGAAATAATTAAAAGGTTATTTAACTTAATAAAGATTACGTTTCGTCCTAAAGCCACTGCAATGCGTTAAAATTCACCTATGCAGTACGCCGTCAAAACAGTTATGTGATCTGGTACATACAGTAACTGTTCATAAAAAATAGGTACTTTAGGTTTCTGGTCCTTTAGTGTATGAAACGTAAAGATATCATTGAAAAAGCAAGTTCTGACCAAAACTTTCTTTTTATTGATATAGATTTCTACACTATTTATTTATTTATTTATTTATATATTTAATCAGATCACATTTCAAGGAGCATTTATGCAAAAATCCCCAAACTCCAGACGATTACAATAGTTCCAATATGTTTAAACACATTTTACAAGTGTATTTGTGAGATGGAACTCAAATAATAATAGCCACATTCAGTACACAAACCCCACAGCTGAATGGACTCAGGAAATAATGAGAGTCCCATATGAATTAATTTAACTTTTCAAACCCCAATGTGCTCGTCAGCTGCAAAGAAAAATAATTTCCTCTGATTTAATTTGTCTTTTTTTCTCAGCAGCCCTCTTTATATCTTTAGTTAAATGAGTGTTTCTAGGTCTCAGATGTTATTTGCAAATCAGTGATGCATACCCCAACGCGTGAACACACACACACACACACACACACACACACACACAGTTATTAATGTGAAATTTGAAACATCTCCACCAGGAAGTTATTTAAAGAACAACTACGAGACGTATTATTTGTTAAGACAGGCATAGAACTGTCAACACAAATGAAAAGTATTCTTTTAATATATGCCATATTGTTCATTATTTCACAGCAGACCTCTCCGAAAAAACACTCACAAATTGTATTATAATGAATATTTCAGTTGTGCCTATTATTTACACAGTGCACCTTCCACCTGTCGCTACTCCTGAATGCATTTGTATGCAAAATGAAATAAATGTCACTTTTGAATCTGGCAAAAGATTTTTCCCTCGGGTGCACAAATTTGAAAGCTGTGAATTTTTTTAAAATGCGGTAGTGAACAACTCAATTTCATACTAAAATGCATTCCGATCACTTCAACTACTGGTGATACGGCACCATCTTCAACTGCTGAAATTCTATAAGGAAGAGAGTTCTTAATGTTTCTCACAAGGTTTTGAGTTCAAACTATTTTTTTCTTGTTCGTTTTAATTTGCTCTCTGTGACAAACCCCACAAACGCAATCAAGCATGAGTTTGCTATGTTTGTTAATAAAAGTTCAACCAGCACAACTGCTGATTTGTTCCCTGATTAATGCAAAACTGCTGGAGTTGGATTTATAGTGTTTTGAGAAAAAAAAAAAAAAAAAAACAATATAAAATCACACTATGACCAAAACAATTTGTTTCAGTTTAATACCTTTGTTGGTTTGTATTATGTTTTGCACATTTTGCCAAAATGTGTTTCAAAACTGACAAAAATTGATTCATGTCATTTTTTTGAACCCATCAAGTGTTATGAACTGATTACTTTTCTGCTG
Source organism: Clarias magur (assembly GCA_013621035.1). Taxonomy (NCBI): domain Eukaryota; kingdom Metazoa; phylum Chordata; class Actinopteri; order Siluriformes; family Clariidae; genus Clarias; species Clarias magur. The sequence continues at coordinate 1,745,929 of QNUK01000097.1, read as the reverse complement.
TAAAACACGGGCTGGTTCAGTTTTCAAACCCTAAAGATATACAGAAAGCCGAACAAGCCACGAGAAATGTAATATTCAATATACACTGGCATATGAGCATTACACCAACCACCACAAAGGTTCATATATCCATGCCGTTTATAATGTTCACAAAAACAAGGTCAGAGTGTTATCTGTCAACCGAACAGAGACGGGTGTAGACTTTCATCTTGCCTGTGGGCATAGAGCGGCACATTTCTCCAGGGGTACTGCTTCAGCACTATCACTTCTTCCTAACTGACAACACGCTTTGCAATTCTCAACAGTCTGATTAGATGACAAAAAAGAATTTGTTAAAACATGGGGAAAGTACTTATTATGTTACAGAGTCTGTGAAGTGTTTTTTTTTTTATTCCAGACTTGTCTAGGAAGCAGCAGTGCCATTGACAAGCCAGGAGCCTCAGATGCTAATATAAAAAAATATCAATGTAATAGAAGCCTTCCTGCAAATAAGACACATCTGCGATTCCAAGAAATAGACTCACCGCACAACTTGTCAAATCAGTCATCTAATTTCCACCCCAATTTTTCTCATTAATCTCTCCTCTGTCCTGCGATAACTACCATCTAAGGCTAGCATGCGCTTCCTCTGAGAGAAGTGAAGCTACTGCATCATTTAAATGTTTTACTCATCAAGGGTAAACACATGGCACCTGAACATCCCTCCAGCCCAGAGTTTTTCTCCCTCGGTTTCCTGTCCACAAATGGCAATGAATTCAAATTTTCTGAATGCTTTTTCTGTTGCATCCGAAACTGTAGCCCTTATTCCACAGAACTCAATTAAGAGGTGACCTGGTGCTGAGCTCAGGAGGCAGAAATCAAAAGACTGGGCTGCTCCATGTGCCAGCTGGAGAAAAAGGTCCGGTACAGGGATGGGGGGAAGGGACCCTTGTTAGTGGTCTACAGTATCCCTCCAGGATGGCAGTAAATATAACCAATTAGATCTCAAAACATTGATTCCACTGAATTGAGTCCTTCTTGGTTGTAATTTGCATCCCTGAAGTACCCTTAAAATATATGATGTACTTCAAACAAAAAGGAAGCTGATAAAGAAACCTATTTCAGACATTTGGCCCCTGTGTGACCTTGCCTTGACAGACAAATTTAATGATGACCAAAAAAAGTTAATTAAAAAAAAAAAAAAAAAAAAAAGGTCTTTGCATTCTTGAGTAAGATTTCTACACCATTCTGAAAACAACTATTGAAGAAATTCTGTTTCAGACATTTGAACTTGACCCGTTCGGATCGATTCCGAAATCTTACCAGTTCATCTGCTGGTTACATTAATTTCATACAAAGTCTACAAACATTCAACCACTTGTTTGCAGACCTTGCTCTAACATACGGTAAATCACAACCAGATGTACGGGAGGACGTATGGACAGGCCACTCTATACGAGATAGCGAGAAAAACTTTTTTTTTTAAAAGAGCACTAGGAAACAAGTACTTTATATTTACATTGCGATCTATGATCCTGAAACACGAATCCACAACCAAGACCTGACTATGTGATCTTATTATAGATAAGGCAATGTGATACTAAATAAGCCCCATATCAGATTGGCCCTATCACATTCTTCAAGAACTCCATCTCTTAGAATCCCCAGCAGACTACCAGGCTGACCCCACTGCACCACGTCAACAGCAACCCACCCAGCCAACCAGCTCAAGGTCATGAACTTGCAGTACTACTCCCACTTGCTGTACCTGCATCACCTTTTACTAATCACCTCTTCAAGTTAAATACCGTTTCACTGCGAGGTCTTGTTTGCTCATTTCAACCTAACCTGGCTCCTGTTGATTTAAAAGTCATACTGTGTCTTACTTTTGATCTGTTTGCTCCGATTTGTGCCCCTTGGATTTCCCTTGGTTGTGACACCATTATACCGCTCTTTGAGTTTTTCAATTCTGCCTGGATATTTCACTTTTATTTTGTAGCCTAATGTTTTTGATTTTTTTTTTTTCTTTGCAGGTGGAAATGTCTTGTTAGTGAGAGAGTTTAGAGGAGAACGTTCATTCTCGTTTGAGCTGACAGGAAGGCTATGGTGAGAAGCAAATATGTTCCAATCCAGTAGATCATAAGCAGGTCCTCTCTGATCAGCCAAAAATATGAATCCACAGGAATGAATCCATATGAAGGCCACAGGTTTGGATTGGAAAAACATTGCTGCTCCTTTTCCAACCTGCAACTGTCCTTGACCTGTATTTTCACTATTTTATGCTTTAAGCATCTACAGTACATTACCGCATACTGTAATTAGCTGATTGTGTAATTGCATGAACGGACAGTGAAATAGGTTTCCTATTACACTGGCTGGTGAATGTGCTGCAGATGATGGCTTTGAGTGAGTGGTCTCTCCCTGTCTCTTCTTTTTGCATCACACTGAGCTCATGCTGCTTTCTCAGAGATGTTTCAAAGGATGACTGACTCCATCACTACTCCCATGTGCACTTAAAAAGATATTTCACTGCCATAACTCATGAAATAGCAGTGCTATCTGCCCAGTTTACTCCTCGATGGAGGGAACACAGATGAGCCCTGGCTGTGGCAGCCACAGCAGGAACTCATCATGCCCCATACATCACAGCAGGGAGCAGGCGCACACCCACTGCTAAGCGATGAGCTGTGGGTGATAGCTGAATGGTGGGGAGAGAAGAGAAGGGATGAGCAGAGGGGTGGGATGCGAAAACATACCCCACATGCTGAGAGGAGCCTTTTTATCGCCACAGGCAGACATGGCAACCAGCACTGCTTTATATATGTGCACTCACTCACACACACACACACACAAATATACAAGTCAAAATGCGTTATACAATAAAAATATACTGTCATAATGTATGCTTGTTTTGCGAACGGGAAACCCTTAAGCACTTCTCTGCATGCAGCCACTCCTGGCACAACAAGCTTTCCTCATCAAGGACATTAGGAATTACCTAATGCTCTTCACACACTGACCATAAATATGAAAACACTAATGTCCAATTAATTGAGCTATCACATACATTTTTCACGGTCACTGTCCTGAGTTTCCTCCACAAGCCATGCCTCCTTTCTTTACCTTCACAGTACATCTACTGTTTGAGTCACAGCACTCTGGACCTTCTTTTGAGTGTTCCACTTTACCAGACATATTTCATGCTGACTCACATCCAGGGATAAAGGATGTATGTATCTCCTCTGGTTACCTCCCAATAACAAGTCAGACAAGACAAGACCAATTCTCGGACTCAGAAACGTGTGTGGTGGCCCGGGAAATCCCTTCACATGATGAAATATTATAGACTTTTCTCTAAGACTGAGCAATTCATTGAACATTAATCAAAACAAACATTCATAACCTCTAATTCATGTCATCTTTTTTTTTCCATGTCAGTTTTTTTTTTATAATTCCATTACTATTTTTTTTTTAATTCTGTCAATAAAATTCCCCCGCTGTGTGCTCATGTACTGTCCCCTTTAAAGACCGTGTGTAGTCACATGAGTCGGCCCCACAAAAAAAATTCCCAACTTTAATAGTATATAATGTATACAGTACAAACCTTGTCACTGAACTATGAGGGCAAAAAAAAGAAAAAATAGTAACGCTGACCTACAGTACAGAAATCCCTACTGAGCCCCTAAAGGGACATGTGTGGAAAAAAATAAACATTGGAGGGGAAAAAAAGGCTAACAGGACATGGGTGAAAAAAAATTTAAGCTAGGAATTTTTTTTTTTTTTGCGAGATCTCGCAAACATTTCGTGAGATCTTGCAAAAGGTTAATACTAGAGTTGAGAGGGAAAAAAAAGTTGAGAGAGGCATGGAGAGAATTATTGAGTAGAATTCTGAGTAGCTAAGTATTACTTTCAACTTGGCCTAAAATATAAAGACATTCAGTTTGTACTCAGAGCTTTCCCTCTCCGTACTTCCGCTGCCGGAATTATCTGACACATGGTCTCGATTTTTTTTTCTTCTCCAGGTTTTTTTCCTCACGTCTCATGTCCCTTTTTTTTCTCCCCCAAATCCCCCTCGACCCCTCCCCCACCCCAATTTTTTATTTTAGTTCATTTTTTTATGAATTTTTTTCCCCCTCATCCATGTCTCTTTAGGGGCTCCGTAGAAACCTTTAAAAGTTTCTCATGACTATGAATGTAAAATCTTATAATATTTTATATATATATAATATTATAAGATATATATATATATATATATATATATATGTGTGTGTGTATATATATATATATATATATATATATGTATGTATGTATGTATATATATATATATATATATATATATATATATATATATATATATATATGACCCCAATTGACCCAACATAAGAAATGTATAGCAACATGTATTGGAGATGTGAAAATAGCAATTAAAATATCAGCCTGATGATAGTATGTGCACTGAAACAGTATGTGGTCTCTGTTTAATTATAATTTCTATTAAGTAATATTTTTAAAATGTTGAATATGGTTTACAGATCATTAGAATTTACTATAAACAAGCTGTGAAGTCTTCTTCAGATTGCCGGCGAGATCAAGCAAACACCCATCTACCTCTATGGAAAAACGACATTAGTGACCCTTTATTAAAGACTATGAATTCTTGAGGAAAAATGAGCAATCGCAATGATGACCTGCATCATCCACACTTTCTCCTTTCTCTCATTTCCTGAGGTAAAAATCAGTCACAGCAATAAAAGCATGAGGTTGATCATGCATTGACTGTTCCCTCAGTGCTTTAGTAATCACATACTCAGTGCTGAAATAATCCATTTTAGTTGGATTAATTTTACAACTTTGTATGCTGCCATTTCTCCAGTCTCAGTAATGGCCTTTGTGCATCTTGGATCATTTTACGCCGAGTATTAAGACTATTAATAAACTGAAGCTACTGGATTACATTTATGTTGCTATAGGCTGTAACCAACAAGTTGGTCAAAGTACGACATTCACATGCAACAAGCACAATTAACTAGCACGTTCCTAATGGAAATGTCTTTAAATGAATTTATTTACATTTTTACAGTTTAATAGCAGTGTTTGTTGATTCATCATCCACTATAGATGGTGGAAAAAATTTATATATTTATGAATTGTGACTCATAAAATTAGAAATTGTGAAAATTGTGGGGAAAAACTGATTTAGATGAATCGTCACACAGGCTCAAATCGATTTTATCCCTAATTTTAGTTATTCCATCCCATTATCAGGGCACTCCCACGTTAAGGCTATTACTACCAGTCAGAGAGAGCGTGTTTTCTCTGAACTATGCGAGGCCAAGCATTTTTGTTTTTAAACTGCTCACTCATGCACTATTAGGAGCAGCATTACAACCTCAGAGGACAGCGCTGTCCGTTCCTTTCACTTGCGTGAGCTCCCAGAAGCCCACGACTGGCTGTAGAGCCGTGATTGGTCGTAGAGCACTAAGTCCCTTCCATCCCACCCCTGAGAGAGCTCAGCCAATCCGGCTCCGGGAGGCTACAGCATCACCCGGAAATCGAACTTGATGATAGGGTGAGCACTTCACTTGGGGGCCGAAAATCGATTTTTTAAAACCTGTTTTTACATTTATGATAAAGATCTGATCCAGTGACCAGAATTAACTGGTTTTCGTTTTTTGATTGGTTGTGACCAGTGCTTGGCCGTTCAGATATAAACGATTCTTTACCGAGCACAGAAGCTTCCGAGTGCCGAAACAGAGACGCATTTTTATGGTGTTAAAATCCTTCAAGCTGCCTTTTTCTCCAACCCACTCATTACACATACTAACACTAGTCTCAAAACATCCAGGGGTGCTAATTAGTCAAGATCACGTGCATTAGAAGCCCTGCACGCCCGCGTTAGAAGTCATATGCGACTACATACAACCTGTGTGTTTACTGTCAAGCTGAGATTTGAGACTTTTAGAGGCATTTGAGGACAAAAAACCTCATTGTTTCTTTATAATTCTGCAGGGGTACACTCTGAACTATCTACACATGTGGTAGGCGTAAATGATTTGCCAATTTTGTTTAGAAATAATAATTATGGCAGAGGACAGAGATACGTGCTGCTCAGTGAAATGTTCAACTCTTGGTTTTACAGGGTTTATAACTAATATTATATGGCATTTGCTACTTTTAATTAAACATGAAACATTTCTAAAGGTGAAAAGGTTTTTGTAACAAAAACTGGAAAAAATGTAATATTGTATTAGGATATTTATCAAATCTTGATACTTGTTCACAATTTGAATCTAATCGGCACCTAAGTGTTGTGATAATATTGCATCGCCTGGTGATTTCCATCCTTATTATCTAACATATTTAAGCTACAGTGGATCTATATATACAAGCATCTATATACGGTAATACACAGCTAAATTACCACCTTGCCTTTTTCATGTTACAGTACTGTAGATGGTGAGATTATGACAATCGGAAAAAAAATTAAAAATTCTTCTGATAAACAGAATTTCAAGCATGCATTCATTTCTTGACCGTCCCTGTTAAAATCCTCTGATGAGCATTGAAATTAACCAGTTACAGTGTGTACACATTCAATTTACACGCATCAGTTTACAAAATCACAAATGTGAACACCTTCCTGAGGTTTTCTCATACTTGCACTGACTTCTCATTAGGCAGAAAATGTAGACATATGAAGAATCATACAAATGACCAGAGTCCCAGTAGATTTAATCCCTCACTCCCATACTCTTTCAGTCTCTGTGTTGCATCATTACCATGGTCTGTTCTTGTTTGGAAGAAACACATTTACAATACTGTACAACCGCCTCAAGGGAAAGACGAAGAATCTGGAATGAAATTCTAAAACATATAGTCAAATGGTAATGTTCTTCATCATATATGCCGATGTGGTGTTCTAAACAGGCCACTTATTTCCTAAACAATTTTGTCTGAAAAGATGACGAAAAGTGAGAGCAGCAACAGACTAGGGGACGGAAGGAGGAGGAAAATCAACAGTATCTGAGTAACAGGATGAATGAAATGACTAAATTACCTATCATTTAAGATTCATCACCAGAATAAAAAAAAAAGTCATAACACCACAGTATGCTGTTCATTACCATGGTACATTATGTTATATATACAGTATATATATATATATATATATATATATATATATATATATATATATATATACAAACATGAACGGGGTGAAGAAGATCAATTTCATCTTATCACTGCGAGAAACTTCCTAATGAAAACAGATTCTGTGAAAAGTATAAAACAATAGAGAAAACGTGCATTTGCATCACAATAGTCGAAAGTGCCGTCTCGAATTTGCATATGATAAAGAACTGCACAGTGCACATCCCAACTGGGACACACTAACAATATATAACACAACAGTTCACTCTATCATTATTAAGGGTGGTATTTAGTATGCACCATAATTCTTACTCCCCCACTGAGACACGAGCACAAAAACACTCTTAGAACGAGGCAAAAATATAGAAGGTAAAAACAATCCAGTGAAATTAATTAACCATTACGGTTTAGATTAATCGAAAATCCTAATGTAATTACACAAGGCCTACTTAAGCAGGCCATCTCATTCAGATAACGAGTACACTGAAGTAATTAGACACTGAAACTCCCCGAGAGATGAGCCATAGTGACATTCTGCCAACAGCACAGATCTCAGTCTCTCTCTCTCTCTCTCTCTCTCTCTCTCTCTGTATGTGCAGCTGACATAAAGAGAACATTGAGTCATACTGGGTCTGTCCCAAATCCCCTGCCAATCTTTTCCAACTCCATCCTTCTCGAAGTGACAACACTGAGGAATCTAGTGAACTCTGGATCCCACTATTCTGTACTTTCACAATTGTTTAGTATTAATCAAAATACATTTATAGCAAGTACTGTTTATAGCGTAAACACTTAAGTGTATATAAGTTTCACTCTAAAACCATTGGCTGTCAACAGGCGGACCACGTTCCAGATGGGGACTAAGCAACAGGTTTCAGCAGGCTGAAGTGAGCGCTTGAAAAAATACTGCAGCAGAACCAATCAATGTACAAAGAAAACCTGCCATCCGGCCACACAATTTTTAAAAAAATACTGTATGAACCTTATTCATGTATTTGTATTACATACTGTATGAACCTTATATGCGATATACCTATGCAGCTTCGGAAGCAGATCCTGTTTCTGCAGCTTATCCCACATGTAGATGGGGGAGGCTTCAGACATCACATTTGAGTTCATTTGGGGTTTTCATTATGTCAGACTTAACCAAAGTTATTTATAAAACATGTAAATTTCACCACTACACGAATATGGAATGGTGTTAGTCTTCAATTTGGTCATAAAAACACCTGAAAACCATGTGATCATGTGTACATATTTCTTTGCCAGTGTGACACGTTTAATAATTTTCTCAATGCTTGTACTGTTGGTTAAAATAAAATAAAATAAAATTCCTTTTTCCCTGAAATAAAATGCTGGCTCAGTGAGTTATGGCTCCGAGTTACGGATCGGAAGATCGGCGGTTCGAGCCCCAGACTCCGCCAGGTTGCTGCTGTTGGGCCCTTGAGCAAGGCCCTTAACCCTGTCTGCTCCAGGGGCGCCGTAAAAAATGGCTGACCCTGCGCTCTGACTAACAAGAAGCTGGGATATGCGAAGAATAAAGAATTTCACTGTGCAGTATTGTATGTGTCACCAATAAAGGCTGTAGCCAATACTGCACAATCCTAAATCCTAGATATATTCATTAAAACTACAAACGGCTAAAATTGCTGTGGTTTGTTTAAAATCAAACAAAAAGGATGCGTAAAGATATATGGACTGTGGTGTATGAATATATCCATCCTACATTATGTTAAATTATATATCTATTCACAGTATGTGGTACGCTAGACCAAAATGGCCATGTGAAATTCCACATAATGTAAAACTTAATCACTTTCAAGTACGTCTCTTACATATGAACGAGTTCAGTCCCAAGAGCTTGTTTGTAAGTCCAATTTGTTCATATATTGTAAGTCCAACACACATCATGTGAGTACTAGGATACCAACACAATTGGCCATAAACAAGTATAAAACTAACATGTTCCATGATCTTGTCCTTGTTCTTTAGAATCCGATGATTGAACGATTCATGTTAAAAGAACAAGCAATGTCTGCTATCTTTTCACTCACTCCATTCCATCAATTATTTTTACTTTTGCCTCCCTCGTTATTGCTTGGTGCTTCTTAGCAGTACCACCTCCATCGCCGCTGCTTTTCCACTTGCTTGCGGACAGCCTGGGCTTGTACTGCACTTCAGAGGATTGACAATGTACGCGCAGATCACAATGTACATGTGATCTAACTTCTGTGATGCGCGGACGCATGTTTGCATCTTCAAAAGTTTGTAACTTGAATGTTCGTATGAAGGTGACTTACGGTATTCACTTTTTGGAAAAAATTATTACCCTAAATAGGCAAGGAAAATTTCGCTGTCTTTGATTTGCAACTTAAAAATTACAACAATGAAAAAAAGTCTTGAAGGAAGTATTATAATGAGTGCTTTATAAAGGATGAAGCATAGAATTTGATGTAGCTCTCACCTACAGTAAACAAGATACACGATTATCCTGATATCCTGATAACTATTATTTTTACCCCCGCACAGTGATTGTACAGTATAGGGACGAAGGTTAACAATAAACACTCGTTTGCTTGTGCTTTTGACAAGCTGTAAGGTTCCATTGCTTCCTAATTGTATACTATTACCGAATGGTCATTATTCCAATGTCTGTAGCCTACCACTTTCAAAAATTCAAAAATAGCTTGGGATAACCGTGGATGCCGTACTATAGCCCATAACAATCACTATTGTTCACAACTTCCATTATTTCCAAAAGGAAATCATAGGGGAAGCAACGTGGGTGGATATTGAGTATGTAAATTAACTGGGTGTAGTAGTGGCGTGCTTACCTTCCCGAAGCTGCCCTTTCCAATAGCTCGGAGGATCTGGAAGTGATCGAAATTCACTGCAAGAAAAGCAGAAGAATAATAAGTTATAATGTAATGTAAGAATAATTGATTATTTATGATTTATTCCAGTTTACAAAAGCAACCTTCTTCGTAAATAGCTATGCAATTTTTAGGAAATGTACAATCTATCTTAATTTCATCTCAAATAATTGATTAGAAATATAAACAATCTGAAGATACAACCATCTTGTTCACATGATTGGGGATCCCCCCGCAAAGTCATATAAAAAGGTAAACGCGATAGGAACCTAACTAGTTTTTTGATCAAACTGTGTTAAGCATAAAAATTCTGTAAAAGTCAGTTTCATTATCGTGATTTTTTTTTTTTGTGAAAATAAAAGGACAAGGAATGGTTGGAATGTATTCGATGTTGTAATACTTTAGCTCATTATTTTACACCTAAGTAAGTACCATGCATATAAAACATATCCATGTGTTAATTAAAAGGACTTGCTATGCATATTGCATCTTGAAGTACGCACGTAATAACTTATGAGGAAACTAACAGGTTTTTGCTGTAGTTGTTCATGCCATAGTGCAATAATTTCTCATAAGTTCATTTAAGACAAAGTAGACACATTTTGTGAGTTAAATACATAAATACATAGTATGTGATATGAAAAATAGGTAGTAGTCGAATCGAACAGCTTAATAGCACATATCTGACTAAAGTCCAGGTTTCTATTGTGTAATTTTGACTGTAACTTGTATAATATATACTGTAACACAACAGTTCATTATAACAGACATTCAAACATTCAACTACTGCTGTGCACCTGCTATTTGTGTGTTTTGAAGTGATAATCTTGTCACAATGGCACCTGGACGCGAGTGGGATATAATAGGCACCAAGTGGACATTTTGTCCTTGAAGATGATGTGTTGAAAGCACTTGACAAGGGACAAATTGTGATGGCTAGATGACTGGGTCAGAGCAAAGCCAGAACTTCAGCTCCTGTGGGGTGTTCCTGATCTGCAGTGGTCAGGACCTACCAGAAGTGGACCGAGGAAGGAAAACCAGTGAACCGGCGACAAGGTCATGGGTGGTCAAGGTTCACTGGTACCAAGGCTGGCCCATGTAGACCGATCTAATAAAAGAGCTGCTGCAGCACAAATTGGAAAAGTTAATGCTGTGGAGGGCCCGACATCGCATCACGGCATAGCTTCACCTCCCATTTTGGCAGCAGACGGGGGAACCTGTTCAATAGTAGGCGGAGTATATCTCCATCCTGATATGCAATGCATGCATGCGAAGTATTCACCGAGTACCAGGAAGAATTATGTACAACAATTACCCATTAGGATTTTATGCAAAAATATCATACAAGAAATATACCAGATATTATTTGTACAATGTATTTTCCTTTTAAACACTCGGTAGATGCCTGTGTTTCTGTGTTAAATTCTCAGCAGTACCCTGTGGTTCAGCTCATTAGCTCAAAATACAATAGGCTGACTCAGACATGTTACAGAAAAATTCCTGTGACCTTCAGAAACTTCAGCAATCAGAAGGAGGATCAGTGGAAGAGGCCCTCTGGGTCCACACTCCATTTCCTGTGAAGCCATGCACCATCCTGCCACTTCTCTTGTACAGTGAATCATAATCGGCATTGTTTTAAGTGCACGCTTCCCTTATGATCTTCTCCCGCCTCGCTTTTTACAAACACCTAAAATGATCATTTTATCAATATAATTTAATAGGATGTTTGTCTGGCTCCACTGGTGTGTCAGCCCTGCGGGGACGGGATTTCACCAGAAGCAAGCATTAAAAATGAGAAGCCGGACTACAAAGAGGATGTATTATGATTCTGCTTGCCTCTGTGCATTCTCTTTTTATCTCAGAGGTCACTGCTTTAAGGCATCAATATATTAAAAAAAAACCTCATTAATCTAATCTTTTTACTCTGGCAGAAGCACTGGGTCTTTCCTCTTCTGGGGCAGAAATATTGGCTGTTTTATTATAAAATATATATTTCAAAAGACTTTACTTCCTAATGGCTGACTGAACGAGTACATTGTCAAATCTACTGTGGCAAAACACTACATCTGAAAACAACATCCCATGCATATGTTCATCTGATTTTAAATTGCCTATGCATTTGCATGAAGAATGTAGTGAGCTGAATTACAGGTAATTTAGTCTTGCGAGTAAAATGCCCAAATGATTCAGGCAACTTAATGAAGCCGCATGTACACTATGTATCATAAATCTTCTATTATTTTCTATTAAGTTATACTCATTAATGCAGTTATTTAATCAGCCAACTAAGTCGCAGCAATGCAACTTTGGGTAACGTTCATATCATCTATTGTTACTGAGACATAGACTGTTTTTCGGAGTACTCCTACAGTATAACTGCTGATCTCCTGGGATTCTCCCACACAACCGTCTCTAGGATTTAAACAGCAATGGTGCAATAAAGAAAAAAATCCAATATGTGGCAGTTCTGTCGATGGAAACTCCTTGTTGAGGAGAGAGGTCAACTGAGAATGGCCAGACTGGTTCAAGCTGACAGGAAGCCTGCAATAACTCAGAATGCACAACACGCCGAACACCGAGGCAGACGGCTAGAAGACGCCAGATCTGAATCCAATAGAACACCAGTGGGATGTGACAGAATGGGAGATTCGACGGCATGAAAGCGCATCGGGAAATTCTCCAGGAATCACATGATGCAATCATGTCAACATGGACCTGAAACTCAAAGTAGTGTTTCCAACATCTTATGCAATCCATGCCATGAAGAATTAAGGCGATTTTGAGGGCAAAGAAAGGCCATACCAGGTATTAGTATAGTGTTACTAATGAAGTGATCGGTGAGTGATCATTGACTTTTCTTCTGTCTGACTGTTTTTATTTTGATGCCTTTTACTCTATGATAAAAAATTTAAAAAAAACAATGCCTCAGGATAGAGGTGTTGATTTGTTATCTGATAAAACAGGCAGAAAACCTGCGATTGCTTTGCTCATAAACAAAAACAGGTTGAAATTTGCTCAGATTCAGGCATTCCACAGCTCGTCCATGTATTTTAAATACTGTACAATACACTGTTCTTTGAGGCGTCAACAATCAAATACATTCCTGACCTTTCACATGAATTTGGCCCTTTATTAGTTTCATTCATCCTGATTACTAACGAGTTATTCTACACAATTTGCCCAAATCTGCCTTTATTCTAATGTAGTCTGTAGTATGAGTTACAGTACCTACTGTAACTAAAACTAAATTAGATTTATCTCCATCTGCATTATTCACCTAACTAAAACGGCATTCTTTGTTTTTCTAGTCTACCGACACTACTAAATGTAGTCTCAAGGGAAGTATAAGCTTTAATAATTGAATAATGTAACATCTGCATGCTCAACGTCTGGGTTTTACACTGTGTTTGTATTCCTGTGAAACACTTGGGGATCAGTGTTAGAAACCGTTTAGGGAAATTTGTTATTGTAGCTGAAATACACAATCTATCTTCTAAAGCAATATTCATAACGGAACACAATTTGTGACATTTGTAATCCCGAGGAAGGAAGTATTGATTTTTGAATGCAGGGACATGTGCTCTACAGCATCTCTGGAGACCTGTTAGGTTAAGGGTTTTGCTCAACAGCCGCTCTCTAGCAATCTTTACATTTGAAATCCAGTTCACAGAATCTCTTAAGCACAGAAATATCACTGCCCAAAAGTAGGACCATAAGAGAAATATTAGATAATATCATACAGTGAGTTGGGAAAGAATTCAGGCCCCTTGATTTTGATGCGTTTATACTGTTTTGCCCATTCATTTACACATAATAATACCAGTCAAAATTTTAGATGGTCCAAAGTAGCTACATTTAGCTCTGACTGATGACAGCTTTGATGACAGAGAATTTTTGGTTCTAACTGCTATGTCTTTGTTAGATGTAGAGAGGGTAATCAGATGGTTCCTGAATGTGTGGTTCCCACTGTCAAGCATGGAGGAGGTGTGATGTTGTTGGGGTGCTTTGCTGGTGACACTTGGTGACTTGAGGGCACACTGAGCCAGAATGGCTACTACAGCATTGTGCAATGACATGCCACTCCTTCTGGTTTGCACTTAGTGGGACCAGCATTTGATTTCCAACTGCACAATGACCCCAAACAAGAGAAGAGAGTGATGGGATGGAGTGGAGTGGTGCATCAGATGACCTGGACTCCACAATCACTATGAGCTAAATCTAATTGAGATGGTTTGGGATGAGTTGAACCAGAGAGGAAAGGAAAAGCAGTGAACAAGTACTCAACACCTCTAATGATTTGTTCTTGCATTGCACCTTGCACCTTGCAGTCAATAAGACGACCTGTCATCTGTACACCAATGACATGAAGAACACAAGTAAATCTGGATCAGAATGGCTGAACAAGAAAAGGTTTTGGAATGGCCTAGGCTTCACCCCAATTGAAATGCTGTGCCAAGACCTTAACAGAGGTGTGCATATGCAAAATCACCAGAAAATTCAATAAACTGAAGTAATGTTGTAAAGTGGAATGGACCAAAAGTTCTCCGCAGTGATACAGTACAAACGATTACTTCAAGTTATTGCTGCTAAGGGTGCATCAACATGCAGAATTAAAAGAGGGGGAACAAATTTTTGAATATGAATGTACATTTTTAATAAACATAAAAAACTAAATATCTAATAAAGATATGTATTTCTAAATAAAAGGCATAAGGGAAGCACGTAGATGACACTAAGTGACTGGTCTGAAAATAAACCTTCAGAAAATTCAAGAATTATACAGCATCTGGCATGAACAGGTACTGCTCATTAACTGGTAACACCATTCCTATGGTGAAGCATGGTGGGGGCAGCATCACACTACAGGGTGCTTCACAGTAGCACTGGTCAGGACTGAGCAAAGAATGAAAGCAGCCAAGTACAGACAGGTGCTTGAAGAACGATTCATACTGTGGAGAAGTTTTATATATAAGCAAAGAGTCATCAAGATTGGAGCCAAGATAAAACTGGAGTGATTTTTGGGACAAGTATTGAGTGGCTCAGCCAAAGTCCAGACATCAGTGGTCTCCAGAACAGCTTTAAAGAAACCATCCATTCTGATTGCGCTTTAGAGGATCTGCCAAGACGAATGGCAGAAACCACTCAATCCAGGAGTGCAACTCTGGTAGAGACATATCGGAGAAGATTTAAAGTGCTGCCAAAGGTGCTTCTTTAAAGCACAGCCTAACATAATAAGCCACAGACCCATCCGTTTTAAAATTCAACATTTAAAATTAAAATCTATCCAAGGTATGGATGAGACACGAGCTTCAAAGAAATCGCAATTCACCTCGGATAATAACCGTATAGAACACTGGCCGTCTCCATTATGGGCTTCATCCCTATCTAAGCCTCAATATATTCCCTAACCTCATAAGTGCACTTTTTATCAGAAAGTGAAATGCATTGACAGTTGGCATGGTTGGTGAATATCAGATTTTAAAAACCTGCCACTAAAACATCAGATGCAGCTGAGTCTGCACAGGGTGATAGTGCTGAGAAGAAGAAGTAGAAGAAAAAAAAGCAATAGAGGGAGAGTAGAAAGCCTGAGACTGCAGCAGTTATTGGCATGGCTCCGACTGGGTTAAAGCCAAAGTGTGTAAGAATGCAAGCATCAATTTCAACGGGCTGCTAATGGGGGTCATCATAAAGTGCTTACTAATATAAGCTGCTGGGAAAGTTCTCACCATGAAACAATTACAGAATATGTAATAGAATGTTATCAGTTGCTCTGCAGTATTTAAGATGTATACAAATTATTACCAAAATACTCTTTCAAAGAAATGTTTTTTGATGTTTCACATCTGCGATAGTGGTTATATCAAATAAAATGAGGTTTCTTGATTTTTCCTTTTGTTTCAACAGCTTGAGATTGACAGAGAAACATTAACAAAAAAAAAAAACAATATAACAATGTTCATATTAGAAAATATTAATAAAACAATCTGTATGTACTGTATTCAATATATATGTCAACATAGATAGATAGATAGATAGATAGATAGATAGATAGATAGATAGATAGATAGATAGATAGATAGATAGATAGATAGATAGATAGATAGATAGGTTGAATGTTCTCCACATGCTTGGTGGATTTGCTCCAGGTACTCCTCCTAGGTTTCCTCCCACAGTCCAAAGACATGCAGATTTGCCTAATTGGCATTCCCAAATTGCCTGTAGTGTGTTAATGAGTGTGTATCTGTGTGCGCCCTACGATGGATTGGCACTCGGGTGTACCACGCCTCTGGGAGAGGCTCCAGGTTCCCTGCGACCCTGTATACGCTATTCCAGAGTTTAGAGGTGTTGCAAGAAAAATGTCTTCCAGGCTCTTAGCTGCATGTGATCCTGTAGACTAACAGAAGGCCTGCCCCATTTAAAGCCTTAAGATGTGCTAGATAAGCCAAAGCTAATCTTTCAGAGCATTAAATGTCATAAGCAAGACAAGTGTGTCTTAAACAAGAGTGGGTGAATATGCCTCGGCTTTCTTTTTCCTGGTAAGGATGTGAGCTGCTGCTGTATATTCTTATTTGTATGCAAAGTGATAGCTTCAAGGAACACATCTGTACTGTATACGAAGATGGAGAAAATTTGCATTTAATTGGGTGAAGCAGGCAGATGAAGATGCATTAGACTCATACTATACAAATATCTAAAGCGGTTACAGTATGACGGAGTGCAGGAGTTTCTTCAAGGCTTAATGGTGTCTGCCTATTCCCAAAAGCATGCCGGTAGGCATAGTGCCTACTTCATGTTGCCCCTAGGTAAGAATGAGTGTATGCATGGCGCAGTATGACAGACTGGTGTTCTATCCAGTTTGTGGCTCTGAAACCACTTCAACCCTGATCAGGAATAAATTGAATTGAATACCTGAGTGAATCCGGTGGGCCAGCTGTTGACCATGTAAAGGCAATTCTAAGGCATAAAATCTATAGCAATCCATTTCATTTCATATCATATCTCCATGAGTCAAATGAACGTTATATGGGATTTCATATAAAATGAACATTCTATTTCTTGTGATTTTTATTTCCTGCAGACACTGCTCTGGTCTCTGATTTAGATTCAGAGCCTAACTAATAAATTTATTCTTGTTACTTTAGGCACCACGCTGTCTTTTACACAGGTTCAAGTACAAGGAAAACTAGAACTGAGCATACAGTCCATCCCCTTTCATTATTTCAAAGAGATATAGCTCCTTTTCTGATACTTCTGTATGTTGCTTTTGGACTGTTGGTGCCCTGCCATTTTTTTTCACATCATTATATCAAATTCGGTTATCTGTACGTGAGATACATCTCAAGTATGAAGCTAAAGTAAAGTGAGGCACCTGTGAATGTCACATCTTCATCCCCATGGCTCCTCGTCAGAATCTGATCCTGCATTCTGAGTAGATTCATACAATGTGAATATTTCAATATTTTTAGCCACTAAGTGACTGTGCTTTTATGGGACAAGCTCACCACGGTGAGTTCATTGCCATTGAATGGATGCCTTGTATTAATTATTTCATATGTAAAGTTTGTCCACTGCAAAAAAAAACAAAAAAAACATTGGGTTTACTCAGGGGCTGTCATGCATTGTGGCTTACAATGCATGAAATATCACTGACTTAGTCTGTGCATTGGAAATGTTTACGCTTAGATGTCATGTAAGTGCAACATCTATCCCAATATATAGCTTTTTAGTATTTGCGTCATCAATTTCTGCAAACTCTCCATCTGTGCGACAAATTAGGGTGATGCATGATTCTTCTAAGATGAGAAAAACGAACAAGGTTAAAAAAAAAAAAAGGAAACATGAAACTATGAAAAAGGCTTAGAAATGCATAGTAATAATATTTAATGACACTAAACAAATTTAAAAGAAAACAAACACACTGGGTATAAACTGACTAATTATTCAATGACCGAATATATATATATATATATATATATATATTAAAACACTATCTCCAAGGAAAGAAAACATTTTGTGATGCTGCTGGAACATTCTGAATTATTTTGTAACACTGTTTAATCAGAGTCTAAAATGTGTTATGCAACATTAATGGGAACTGCCTGTTTGTAAATCAAACAGCTCCCTTGGTACCAGCAGATCTTTCTGTGAATACAGTTGTTTTCAGTTACACTAGAATAAAAGGGGTTTTTGGATGCGCTCATAGCCTGAGATAAATCTACAGTATTAGTAAAATAAATATGTTTTAAATAACAAATATTAATGTCCACAGTGCACTGTATTGCATAGAAACATGTGACCAGACCTAGAATCGAGAAGTCGCATTCTACACATTAACTTAAAATGATGATGTTTTTTTTTTTTTAGGTCTGTCTTAAATCAAAATTTTAATTGAAGTACATATAAGTACATTTCAATAGGTCTTGGTTGTATATTTTCCTATGTGGGTAATTGGGGCCAAATTCTACAACTCTTGTTCCATGCAAAAATGCATTACAAAGTTCACTGAAACTCCTAAGAAGCTTCAACAGTCCCACTGTGCTAAATAAAGAGTAGATTTCAAAGTTACTGTGTATTTGGTACAATTACCAATAATCAATTAATTAAAAATAAAGCACATTTTTAAAATACTCAAATTTACTTGTATTATAAACATGGTGTGTTGAAATAAAGAAATGCATGAGAAACTGGTTCGAGGAAACTTTTTAGTCATCTTATTATTCACCTTAGACGTGCCAGTATCATACACTGCTGGGTAACCGTACTGCGATTATGGGAAGCCAATAGGGTCACACTTGGTCACATGACCAAATTTCTAGCTTAATCACATGCATTAATGCATTATTATGGACAGCCCTAGTACAAATTTTACTTTTTTTTTCTTTTCCTGGAACTAGCTGTATGGCTAACTAGAATTAGTCTCTAGGAATGATAAGAGTTACATTTACATGAAATGAGAGTTGTGTAATTTGGCCCCGATTGCTTATAGTGAACTCCCAATAATAAAATAAATAACAAACAAGACCTATTGTAATATACTTACTGTATATGCACCTCGATTTTGATTCAAAACCGACTTGAAAAAGTGAACTAGCACTTTAACTGCGCAAAAATAGGCACCGTTAGTAATTGTGCAAAACGTTTCGGCCAGACAAGAAAAACATTTGTTTTAACGAGCCTCGGCTTCCAACTGCTTGACTCATGAAACTATTTGCAGCCCCAATATGAGCGATCTTTGAGGGGAAGAGCCCACAGCTTGAGAGCCCACATAGGAAGTCATTAGGAACTATCCAGGGATGGAGATGGCGGCCTCTGTTCTTCCCTGAAGCTTACTCTGACTAATGATAATGGCTACATCAGGTCATTCTCCCTCCTCCCTGTACAAACACACAGACACACACCATCAAGCAGAAAACAGCTCTGGGGGCTGCACTAGGCTGCCAATTTTTCTCGTCCCCTGTTCATCGTTCATATCGGTCATGCACTAAGAGACGAGAAATTCAATGCAGCATTTTTTGCTCTACAGTAATTAAAGCAATGATTTGACGTAACTTAAAAAAGAGGATTTTTTTTTAAATGAGAACAGAAAGAGTAAACAATAAATACTGCCTGATTTATAATACTTGCAGATCATCAGCAGTTCGATGACACAGAAGATGTATCTAGTTCAGCGAGGAAGACCATGGCTCCTACGGTGAGGATCTTCTAATGAGTGCAATATCTGCTGCTTATGTATCTCTGGCAGGTGCTTCAAACATAAGGCATTTAAAAGTATGGGAACTGTGGACTAGGGAAAACAAAGCAGAGCACTTTCTAATGTCTTCCTGACAGCATTAATAAACGTTCCATTGCAGAAAGCACATCCCCTTAAAACAAGCAAGGTTCTATGAAACTAGACTCAAATCCATCAACCTGCACCTGTAGAAAGAACTTCAGCCTAGGCGATATAGCATGAAATACATACCACTATATACCAGAGGTACTCAATTCAAATTTAATAAGAACATTTGTTTTTCAAGCTGGGGTCTGAATTCTGAATTGCTTGTGTGAGGATTCAGATCTCTATATATGTAGTCATTGTACGTCTATAAAAATAAGCAATTTAAAATTTCCATCAAATTTCCATCAAGTTTTCAGTGTCAGTTTTCAGCAACTACATTAAACATATGGACAGTTTGATCTTTGAAGGCCTTGTACTGTATATCTTCTTGTATATGTATGGATACAAACAACAATCGTTAATCAATCTTTAGTGAATTTTCATTTGCATGTTTCGGGGGTATGAGTGAATGTAAAAGGATTTTGGTTGCTCTGTCCCACTGAGCTCTCAGTTCTGGTATTTTACACACCCTCACTTTGGACTGCTGCGGATATATTTGCCCCAATGACCTGTGTTAAGTCTCACAGTGGCACGCTGTGCCGCGGGTTCATTTCTGTTTCTTCCACGCACTCTGTCTATACACGGTAAACTATCGTGTTGATTACGATACTCAGTGAAGCGAATAGCCACGCCCACATTAGTGGAAAAAAAACGTTAAATTACTGGTATGTTAAGTATTCTAATTATCAGAAAAGCATCAGGGTCCAGATGTTACTGTTACTCCGCCTGGGTTCGAACCGCGGTTAGCCATTTATTGACTGTTTCAAATTCATATTTTTTTTATATTTTACATTGTCATTATATAATCTTGCCATTTGCCTGTCTGGCATTTTTCAGGCATATGTGCGTGTGTGTCAAAAACAACATTCATTTATCTTCTTCTTTCTCAGGCAAATAGAAAATGTTAGGACTGTCACTGAATAAGCAGGCTGGAAGGTGCAGTCATATTTGTAATTAATTATGCATACTGAGGTGATGCGATTTATATAAGCTCTTGGTTATTAAATCTAAATCACATCCCTGAGCAGCACAAATTCCCACGGACACAAAACAGTGTCATGCTAGTGCATGGTGGGTAATCTGAATGCAACGACTCGTGAAAATTCAACCTGGATCATGTGGATTTAAGGTTGGCTGAAGCTTAGACGGAACAATACCAGGCATGCTCGAAATGAAATCATTTGCACCAGTGAAAATAACTATAACACACTTTTAGTTGAGTAAATGCACTCGTGAAGTAGTACACTTGAATTCTGCAGTTAGAGTACATTATAGACGTCCATACAGAATGATGAGATTCATGTTTTGGCAGATAATGAAGACGATGAAGGCATCTTATGACAACCAAGCAATCCATTTACTGGGGCTGTACGATCTGATTAAAATGAACTTTCTGATCATTTGGACACATACTGAGATTGCAATTTAATGTTCCATATTAATATTAAAAACTTATTTAAATAGACTAGATGTAAATAACGACATTAGAAATAATTGCATAAAGGCAACATAAATGTCCCTGTCTCATGTGTTTATTAATTTCTGATATCCCTCTTTGACAACATTACCATCATGACCATGGCTAAGTAATACGCGATAGCATCTGTCTCTCCAACATTTTCTCATTTGGCATGATGCCTGCAAGAACTTTATAGCCATTATTTATTTTAATATTTAAAAAGCACCAAATTAGCCTTTTCTGGTCATCAAAACCACACACACACACACACACACACCACTGCTTTAAAACAAACAATGTACTGATGATTGAGACTTTTGAGTGGACAGATTTTGCACCAGAGTTCATAGGTCATTATCTGTATACTTGAGGTACTCCATGACATGAGTTACTGCCCACATGTTCCATCTATCCATCCATCCATTTAGTCCAACAGAGTCATCGTATTTATTCCCATCTTGTACGACCATGTTAGGACCGCCGGTCAACATTCACATACACGTTCACACACAATTCCTCAGGGCCAACGTCATGAATGCACAGACTCCACAAATACAAATTGATAGAGATTATTAAAGAAACAGGCAAGACGGCTTGCTAGACTAATACAAAGGACAAATCCAAATCAAATCAGAACCTGAATATACCGTATCAATGCAGTAAATAAAGCTGAACTCTGTAATAAACTAAAGTCACATAATTAACATTAGACTGGATTCAAACCTAACTGGACTCATCAGCTTCATGCTTTATATTAATGTGTTTTAATCATATAAGAATTTACATTCTTATTAGTACTGGCACAGTGTGGAAAAATAAAACAATAATCATAAAAACTCATTTCATAGTTTTTAGAGTTTTCTATATCGCTATCTGTCTGCCTTAATTTCAAGTAGGATGAAAATATATAAGAAATCTGATATAATAACAGAATAGAGAGGAGAATAATGAGGAGAATTGCTGAGTAGTTTATTAAAGCACTGCAGAAGTACAATCTCAGCATTACTATTATCAGATTTATCTTAAACTCCTGGTTTTGTAATTACATTAAACGTTTCATGCAACAATTCTTTTTTAAATTACCAGACAAATAAAATTCCATGGGGGAAAGTCAAATCGATATTGTATTACTGTAGCTCACCCTCGGCCAAGCCCTGCTTTTGCTGGGAAATAAATAAACTTGCTCTTGATAAATCTATCGTGTACCAATGAGTAAGTTTATATAAAGCCAAACAAATTTTGTTTCCATAGAAACACAAGTTAGTAAAAGACTACAGTCA
Organism: Clarias magur; assembly: GCA_013621035.1. Lineage (NCBI taxonomy): Eukaryota > Metazoa > Chordata > Actinopteri > Siluriformes > Clariidae > Clarias > Clarias magur. The sequence continues at coordinate 1,723,312 of QNUK01000097.1, read as the reverse complement.
AAAGAGCATGGGAAACCTGACCCTGGATTCACAAGAATACAAAATAAATAGAACATTTTCTCCTATAGAGTAATGTTCTGTATATCTTTATTCCATATAGCTTATGATTACTGCTTTGAAAAAATACATTTAAAATAATGTCATATTCATGTAAAAGTCAAATATATTAGAAATGTATTTTCTAAATAGTGCAGCTGTAGCTGACCATTTATTAGTTTGTGACTCATCACATCAGAATATTTAATGATGTTTAGTATGAATCAATCAATTAAGAACAGCAAGTGTCAATGACACTGTAATTAAGTCATATCACACTTAGAGGGTGTACTGTTGCACTGCTATATCATCACAGCTGTGATTTGGTTGTAGGAACAAGGGCGCAGTCAAGTGCCAAAGGCACCACAGCCATGCAGATATTCAGTATGAACAGCATAACCAAGAGTTTCATGTTGCTTTTATACAACAGTTCCACAGCATCATATTTATCCATAGAAAATATTCAGCAACACATCTCCTTTTAAATATTTAGCAACACATCTCCATTTGCAATTGGTGAAAGTAGTATTAAGTTGGTAACCGAACTTAAGTTCAGTGTAATTAATTATTATGAGGACCAGAGGTTTTATGCATTTTTTGAAGTGGCACATGGCATTTGTTCCTTGACCTTAGTACAGCTTGCGACACCAATGATCATTGTGATCAATTTGTAGATGTAAATGTAGACTATGTATAGTAAAATAAAGTTTGGTGTTCCACAAGGTTCTGTTTTAGGCCCACTGCAATTTCCTCTCTTTATGCATTTCTGGGTAAAATAATTCATAAGCAAGATATTAATTAATTAACTCTTATGGTAATGACACAGTTTTATGTCTCAGCAAAGTGAAATGTCTCAGGAATGTGTGAAGGACATTAGACACTAGGTGCCAATTAACAATTGACAGAAGTATCGGTACTAGGACAAGATGCAACAAGATGCAAGCTTTCTAAATATGCATTAACTGGATGGCCTTTCTGTTTCATCATTTGCAGCAGTAAAAGACCTTGGTGTGATTTATAGATTCCAAGCCTTTATTTGAGGCTTATGTAGATAATATTACCAGGATAGCTTTTTTTTTTTCATTTTAGAAATATTGCCAAGATAAGAAATATACAGTTTTCTCACTACACAATGCAGAAATACTAGTTCATGCTTTTGTCACCTCTAGGTTAGATTATTTTAATGCCTTACTGTCTGCATGTTGGTGCATAACCAAGCTCCAGCACACACTCAATGCCTATTTTCCAATTAAATTGTTTGCTTAGAACTAACTGTTGTATAATTATATTTGTTATTCCATTGCAGTCGACTGAGATGTAAGCCTCCCTGTTTTCCATCTAAAAAAACCAACATGTCTAACAACGTTTTGCGCAAAAAGATCGATTGAACCTCAAGACAAGAACTGGGTAACTGGAGAAGGAGTTGGAAATAAGTACCAACTACTGTATGTATAGCAACGATTATTTGAGTCCTACATCACCATGACCTGAAAGGCTTTTAGACAAGTATTTCAAGACTGGCATAAAAAGGCCAGACTGTAGTTTACAGCTGATCACCAGGACAAATACAAAGCCTTTTGCAAGAACAAAAATGAAAATTTCGGCCATAATAATCAGCACTACATATAAAGCTAAATAGATGAACACCATGCCAGTTGTCAAGCATCGGAGAGGCAGCATCACGTTTTGGCTCTATTTTTCTGGATTACGGGATTATGTAGAAATAATAGATTTTTACAGCTCAGCTAATTAGGATCAATGTGACCGATTTAACTCAACAACCAGTAACTGTCACTGACACTATATTTAGATATGTTGTTCTATTGCAGTCAAACCAAGCCTCTCGCAGTTTTCTATGTAAAGCACTATATGTCTGAGACCTCTGTGTACTCAAATTACTATCATCAGCATGCACTGATTTCTCTTTGTGTGCTGAAGAACAATACGGTTTAATGGCTGGCCTTCAAACTACACTCTGTATTCAGTTTGGGTAGGGACACAATCAGATGATCATGCGTTTGCTCCCTGGATCTTTAATGATGTTTTGTAATTGAAACAGCTTAATGAACACAGGGACAGCATTTATTAAAACAATGAGGTCTTGGATGATTGCCAGCTCTATATTTATTGCGTAAACATTTGTGTGCGAGCATTATTTGATCCCCCCATGTCAATAGCCATTTTCACATGGTACAAAGGCACGCTCCATGCCACAAATTTCGTGCTCAGCCATCAGCTCAGTTTTTGTATTAAAGTAGGGCATGGCTTTCTGCTATCAGTGTGGGCATGTAGTGCTGCTATGTGTACCAGGTGCATCAGAAATACCACCCATAATATTGCTTTCAAAATCATACGGGTGAACTGAGTGTTGGGGGGGGACCTTTCACATTTTACATCACTCACCACATGCAGCACTCTGTCAGAGCTCACCGTATCCCCAATTCTGTCCCATTTGCTGGAGTTGCGCTTCGTGATCTAGGACTGACTCCTATTTCAGAGCTCTGGAGATCCAAATAAATGTTGAAAAAGTCGATCACAACACGGAGGGAGGGAATTGTCTGAAAATGGATTTTGTGGCATGTGCCTAAATCTCTATCGTTCCTCGCTTACCCCAGTGCTCACTAGGTAGACGACCTCCACTTCTGCAGGTGTGCGAAAGGGGCGGGGCCATGGGAATGAGCACCGGCTGGTGATCAATCCTCACTGATGGATCTCGGGCTTAATTCATGCTATAAAACACAACAGGGAGTACAGCTCGGGATCTGTTGGGCAGTTTTTCTGTCGGTCTATGGTTCACAAGCTTGTGCCGACAAACCTACAAGTGCATCCTTTCCTTCTCTTTTTCCCTTCCACCCTCCTTTTAACCCATTTCTTCCCCAATATTCCCTATAAAATTACCCCTATTCCATGAGACCCCACCTCATATCTGAATAAGCCCAGTGCTATTGCACCCTTAAATATTTCTTTAATGTGATCCAAACATAAAAGTCTGGCACTGCTGATTAGACTTAATCCCAACTGATTTTTCAGCTTATTGTTCTTGAGGCACTACAACTTTAGCACTAATTAAGTGCGGTCGGTTCGACTAATCTACTCTGTATAAGATATCTGTGTTAGCAGGTTACTGTTTACTGATGTTTTATCTCCCAAACAGCATGCCTCCCACACATCACACGACTCCAAACATCAGCTCCCGGTTCCACAATTTCACACAGATCTCATCTTGCCCATTACTACCTCTGCTCCCGGATTAAAGGCAAGTCGACCTCGACCCTCGATTCCGTCTCTGATATTGTCATACGGAACACCGTGGTGCAATGAGAGCACAATATTTCCACCTTGAACTGGCTGTGTAAACCAGGCATATAGTCAGGCTGACGGTCTAACAGTGTTTAGAGACACAGATGTAGCAAAACCAAAAGGCTTCAAATTAAAAATATTTATTTCTTTTAATGGTGTCTGTTGTGGTTTGCATATTAACTTTTTATTTTTCTATTTGTCCTTCCTGACCTCATCGTTTAAAAAAGAGAAACTACACTTTATTTGAAAAGACTTCCTAACAGGATAGAGTGCTTAATGATCATAGAGTCTGATCTTAAATCCATGCTTCATTTCCCAGTGTTCCCCAGACACTCCATGCTGCACGGTTGATCGCGTTCGAATGGGCTGGTGTGTAGCTGGAGCAGGTCAGATCGATAAAAGACATGTAGCAGATGAGTTTCTCATTTAAAGGGCTCTTACATGTCAGCGCCACTGCATCCGAAGAGCCTAAGCTGACAAAATTACTGTGCTAATTTTTCTGCTCAGCTAAGTAGTGCCTGTTTATTTTAAGAACTGTGGTCAATACACACATACGCCACTGGAAAGCTCTATAATCAGGTTTCACTGCTTCCCTCCCCACTAGATATTGTCTGCTCCCTTTCGCTGGGAATGGGCAACCTCTGTTTTTCTGCAATTAGTGCCTTGGCAGGCTGAAAGACTCTTTAATGTTATAGCACTCAGCCATAAACGTGAGTAAGTAACTCCTGATACCATTGTGCAAGAAACCATTCTAGCACACTTATTATCACAGCTACTCTCTGGTCCTCATTGTGAGATACATCAAGCTACATTTGAAACTGGACATTTTCAAAAATCCTTGCAAGAATCCTAATCATGATTTCAGCTCATTTCCATTTATTTAAATATTGTCACAATATAGCCTGGCGGCACGGTCGCCTTGCACCTCCAGGATCCCCAATTCTCCCAGTGCTTGTTGGGTTTTCTTCAGGTACTCCAGTTTTCTTCCCACCGCACAAAGACATAAAGATTAGATTAAATGGCGATTCCAATTTGCCTGTACTGTGTGCACCAGTGGTCCTACCACGGTTGTAAAAATGGGAATACAATGTAAATGTATGTAAATGTATGTAAATACAATGGTCACTATTGGCCTCCACAGCCCCTGGTTGGACTACAGAGGTTCTAGATGGTTGGATGGATGGATAGATGGATGGAAAATATAACCTAAAAACTTTTGCAGAATTCCAGTATTGCAATTATACACAAAAAACTACAACAGAATATGCTGATCAGTCATAATATTAAAACCATCCATCCAACTAGGGACCATGGAGGTTTTTGGTTAATATTGTATTTATTCCCATCTTTTACGACCGTGGTAGGACCTCCAGTCAACATTCACACAAGCATTCACACTATGGGCAATTTGGAAACGCCTAATCGGCATGTCTTTGGACTGTGGGAGGAAACCAGAGAACCAGGAGGACTCCATGCACACAAACCTAAAACAGGTTTTGAACCTAGGACCTGGAGGTGCAAGGTGACAGTGCTATCCACTAAGCCATCGTGCCGCCAACATTAAAACCCCCTGCCTAATATTGTGTAGGTCATCCTTGCGCTACCGAAACAGCTCTGACCCATCAAGGTAAAGACTCCAAAAGACCTCTGAAAGTGTGCAGTGGTATCTGGCACCAAGATGTCAGCAGCAGATCCTTTAAATTCTGTACGTTTCAAGGTAGGTCCATAGATCGGATTGATTTGTCCAGCACATCCCAACAATGCTCAGTCTGATGTTCCTCAAATCATACCTTAACAATATTTGCAGTGTGGCAGGGTGCACTATCCTGTTGAAAGAAACCAATGCTGTTAGGGAATAACGTTACCGTGTAGGGGTGTCATTGGTCTACAACATGGTTTGGATAAGTAGAAGAGACTGTTTTTTTTTCCCCAGAGGATTCATCCTTTTAAAATATATTGTTGAACCTGTTTAAAAGCGACCTTTGATGAAGGTCTTAGCATCCCAATCAGATACTGCCTCCAAACATCATGATTTCACTATTGCCCTTTCAGTCTCCTTGTAGTTTACAGTTCTGGTCCTTGATCGCTACACCATTTGGGGCTCTTAAAGAGTTCAGACCGGGTCGCAGTAGCACTACTGATTTTGCTGAGGACATGAGCGATGTAGAGTACCGTCATGTCCTCAACCTTCACATCTAATCTTACAGACAGATCCCTGTTTACTGCTGCAGGGGTAACAGAGCACAGCGCACAGGTGCGTCAGGACTAGTGAGATTGAATGTGTGTGTGCAGGCTGTTAACATCAGTGGCAGCTTTTTGTAGCTGTTGACAGCTCTCTGAACAAGAAGGCTATGCCAGGAGTATTTATCGTGTTTTTCATGCATTCCTCAGTAATTCAATTCCCCTTGATAAATGAGAAGCTGACTGTGGCAGAGAACATGACTTAAGAAAATAGAAGATAATCACGCAAATACATACAGCAACTGCTCTCGTTCTAACCCTGAACGCTGCGCTGCATAATTATAGAGATCTATGTACAGTAAGTACTATGTGAATTAAAATGGAAATTGTAAATATAAATATTAAGGAATGCACGTTTTCTATTATTTAATATAATTCTAGGACATGCTTGTTTTCACACACTCGGAGCGGAAAAAAATTATTACAAAGGATCTCTCAAGAATGCATCATTTACGTATGTCTCCTAGACAACTACGAGGTCTGTGTGAAACCAAAATGAGACTTCAGTGCATTTCTTCTGTAATCTTTTTTCTAGAACAAAACGATGCAGAAATTCTCAAACTGACCTTTTTTAAATTTCAAAAGTGCTCTCTTCAAACTCTATTATTTTAATTCTAAAATAATTACCAAAAATGCACCTATTTTTAATCTCAGATATATATACAGATGATACTGAAGCGGTATTCTGGTTTTACCGCCACGCCTCACGGCGTGCACGTACAGCTACATAAATGGCGCTATATAACTATAGACTGATGCCTCAGGCCTTAGTTCATTCTCTCAAGGATTAATGAGCCGCAGCTGCACGTAGTATCGGATAAAATCAAGTGAAACATTGTAGTTAAACGAATTTATAATCACCGTACTAAAATTACAGTACAAATTTAGAATTCAAATTAAATTAAATCTTATTAGGGTGGATCGAATTTAAGCAAAGTAAATGTAACCACAGTGAGCCTTTAGATTTTATCATGTGTAAGTAGAAAAGCTACACTACACTTGTAAGGTTTTGAGACATCTTATAAAGTACAAATTTTGTAGTAGATTTATTAACTGAAATAAATGAAACTAAATGACCATAAAATTCAAACATTGTCAGTACGTGCTACTGCATCAGCAGATGTCAATGTGTTTTTGCGTTATTATAAGAATTAAATGCAGTAGGCTGTTATGATCATCATAATTTTCTTAAATAATAATAAATAAATAATGAAAACATTTAAACAAATTACATTTCTGCACCCCCGTTGTACGGCGGTGTACCACCGCCGGCAAAACCTAATGAAATACAAGTGAAACATTAAACGAATTTACAATCACAGTACTAAAATTACAGTACAAATTATAAAATTATTAAATATAGGCGCTGAAATGCATAGAATTTAAGCAAAGTAAATGGTAACACGGTGAGCCTTTATATTTTATCATGTGTAACACTCGCGCGGACAGAAAACTCTGGGTGTGCATCAGAAAAAGTGGGGGTGTTGTTGTCAGATTAATGTACAAAAACTATATAATAAAACTATATAAGCTACATATCCTTTATAAGACACTACTTTTATTGAAGTGCACTCATAATGACGACCAAACGTTATGATTTTTGTAAAATAATTACAGCGTGCGCTTTTCTTTATTGCTTTCGGTGAACTTGAGCACGTCAGAAAATGAACCGAAACTCTGTGTATACATTTATATGTACATATACAGTAAATTTCTCTCAGCAATATCTGATTTTATTATCCGCACAATAAATGTTTTAAAGATATTAATTTTGTGCTATATTTGCAGGCTGAATGATTCATGAGAATGATTGACCCTTTCTGGTATTACACAAATTATAATTTCGGTGTATAACTTTCAGTATTCCAACAGACATTATTCAGTTTTGAATCATGTGCCACTCATGTGACAATTTATTATGTTGTGATTGATTTGTTATGCATCAGTTCTATAAATTCTACATTGTAAAAAAAAATTATATATACACAATATATATATATATATATATATATATATATATACAATATATATGTATGCTTATATAATATATATATATATATATATATATATATATATATATATATGTTATTGGCTAGTGGCATGCAATAAAGTTACTATTTATCATGTGCTATTTCTAAATAAAACACTTTCTAAAGTCAGCAATTTTCTTACCAGTTGCCATCTTAAACCTTCACACAACACAAGTCTATTATGCAATCCCTATGAACATATGAGGATCTTTTCAACTTTCAAAGTGCTTTACTTTTTGAGAACTTCGTTTTTTTTTTTGTTTTTTTTTGCTGAGCCTTGAAATCAGACATTTCAAGCTTTATGAGGCAAACACTACAGTCAGGATTATATATTTGTATATTATGTATTATATTATTAGATATTATATGATGGGGCTGGGGAAGCTCACTGTTGGACTGCTGATCATGAGGTCCCCAGGTCAAGCCCCAGCATTGCCAAGCTGCCACTTTTGGGTCCTTGAGCAATGTCCTTCACCTTCAACTGCTCTGATACAATCAGTAAGAAACTCTCACTGAAATGATGAATACTCCTTACCTTACCTTATATATTATTTAGACTCACATGTTGCTCCATAGTAGCTCTAGTATTGCTCATTTTTTTCTCTAAAGGAGAAAAAGGAGTCATTAATAACACTGACTGGAGTTTAGGAAGGTTATCTCACTTAAGTCTCAAGGATTTCTCCTGTTGCTAATCGGCCTGTCCCACCTATTTCTCCTAGTCAATTTGAGAAAGAATGAGAAAAAATACAAACTAGGCGAGCAAGCCTTGAGCAGTAAAATAATGTAGTCTCTCATACTTTCTTTTATCTTTGTACTGATTAATATGAACATAAAATGTGCGCATCAGTATATACGCATATATACATAAACAATATAACAAACTAAATTGATAATGAAGAAATAATGGAATACTGGGAACTAAATACAGCTTAGAGACAAGTAATTAGGTTTTTGCAGCTTTGTGGTTCCATTTTGAGCCCATCTTTATAAACTGTACTCCAGTACAACATTAAGTGGGTCCCTCTGGTGGACTTTAACACAAGCATTGCTACCCTGTTACATTAGTACTTTTGCGGGTCATTATCTTGTTGAAACATCCATCGTCTACTTTGATTCATTTTCTTAGTAAATGACATGACATTCTTCTCTGGCAGGTGTCAGTATTTAATTTCCGTCATGACCATTTCAATGCCATCTGATGGCCTTGTGCTACAGATTGTGGGTACAGTGTTCTTGGGATCATATGCACAATCTTATTTTTGTGCAAACTTTAGATTTGCACCTCTGTTCTTGTTTAGCAGGGCATTTGTATCAGGTGTTGGATTGGAGATCGCATTACAGTTGATTGGCTCCTCTTTTATATTTCTTATCACTGGTCTATGAGCTTTGTGCGGGGGTGATCGGTCGTGGTTCCATGAACTCCCTAACTACACTTAATCAAGCCAACTCTACCAACAAGGATGTGTATGGTCTATGGTTCTGTAACTTTGTCCATTTCAAGTGTCCCTGTGAACTTTATGACGCCTGTTTAGACTTCTCCCTTTTTTCTGCAAACAATACAATTTTCAAACATATATTTGTGTATACATAATAAGGCATTATGTGTAAATGTCTTATTAAAAAGCAAAACCAAATGTGCCTGCTGTATACTTATTTTCTATCGTTGAACCTTTGGAACTGGGTACTGTTTGGAAGGTTAATATTTTTCGACAGTGCATATTATCTAGTGGGGTACACACAAATCATGAAACAGTTTCCATATAAAAGCATTACAAGGCCCATATACTGGATGCTGATGCTAGCAACCAGCCCCCGGGCATCATCCTGAGGTGTCAAAGCCACAGGCACAAATGACCTGGCTCAGCTTGCCAAATCTTTCCCCTTTGGGAGGAAGCTGCCATGATGTTCTGACCACTATCACAATCAGCAGAAAGATCCAATGACTTGCTGGATATCTCAGAGCCATAGCTAGGACTCAGTGTCCTATTTGTGGAGATCTGTGCGACAAGGGTAGAATCAGCGGTTTCCACATTTTCCAGTTATTAATGACACGCTGAACAGAGTGAACCAGGACACTCAAATGGGAAATTTTTTTGACCTAGTTGTTGTTCCTAAAAAAAAAAACTGCAAAGTAGTGCTTTTCCTCACAGCTCATTATAACCCCATGCCCAGGAACACATGGACGGATACAACACTACACTCGATAATGACCCGTTCCTACTGACATAGCCATTCCTGATATACTGTATGTCAGTGATGTGGATGGGCCAGCCACCCAAAACATGACATTCCAACCTCTTTCCCGTATAATAATCTCATTTTAAAAAGAACTGGAATGGATCTTGTCAAGCTATAAGATATCACTTATTAGTATTTTTCATGAACTACATGACATGGTTTCTCAAAGTAGTGTGCCTGTGGACACAAGAGGCATGATCTCTTATAAAATATCCTACCTGATGGGGACATCTAATTTTTCTTACATATGTTATGCAGGAAATTTTTCAACTCCCAGACTGCTCAGCTAGAAAACTGCTCCAAGACTTAATAAAAAAATATGATTTTTACTATGTTATAGCTTGAATTGGAATGAATGGGTTAGGAGACCTATTATCTTAGGTCCAGGAGGTAAGTTATTATAGATAATATATGAGAAGGAGCCGGGGCACCATATATACACCACTTATACACCAATTATTTGATTTCATTTTTAATATTTTTATAATTCATTATCTTCATAATTGATTTAATTCTTATACAGACGACACATACGTATTGTTATAAAAACATGTCGAGTGGTCCCTGATGATTCCGATATCTACAAAATAAAGGTTAGCACATCCTGAACCTGTGAACAAAGCTCCACACTCGAAATCACTTATTGCAGGAGAATTTGCTCAACAGGGACAATTTCTACTAGGAGTTTCTGCCACATCGTTGACTCATAATTACTCAAAAAGTCAAAAGGACCCTTCAGTATCAGGCAGCACGGTGTGGAAGTCAATAACGGTTTATTGCAAATGGTTAACATACAGGAGATTTAACACATTACATTAGTCTTCCTAAAAAGGGGAGGCAGACAGTCTCTGTTGCTCTGGAAACAGCATCGTCACAGAGAGAAGAGATGCAAAACAAGTCATACTTGGAGACCCGTGTCTCACTGTCCCACTGAGCCGAGATTGTCATATCACTTTCTCGAACATGAAAGAAAGAAAGGAAGAGAAGTGGCTCAAAACAAATTGGGGAACAGGTTCAAAATGGAGGTAATAGATGAGTCACACGCCGACTGTATGAGTCCCATTGTGCTTGTGCCTAAGGCGAACGGGGCATGTTTCCATGTGAATGCAGCTTCAAAATGTGATGCCTAGACACTGTTTAGAATTGAAGAGCTCTTGGAGCAGATGGAAACATCCCTTATATTACTCTGTCTGCTTACCCACTGGGTATGATTCAATGGATCCTGTGCTGCAGCTCCACAGTATACATATATAACACTGTTTATTTATATGGCATCATAATCTATAGAAACAATTGGCGTCAGCATATGCGGCAAGTGTAGGCAGGTGTTAAAGCTTTGAGACAAGCCAGGCTCACAGCAAACAAAGGAAAATGCCTGTCTGGATGTCTGGATGTACAATATTTGGGCTTCTACTTGAGGCTTTTGGAGATGCATCGGTATTTTGATTAAAGTGATGTTGCAAGTACAACTAGCCCATAAGCTTACAACAACAGAGTGATATATTGTAGTTCTTGAGGATGGTGGGTTATTCTCATGGGTTTGTGACTAATTGTTCAGACTACACTACTTCAGTATCCTGAATTTTTGTTCACATTTGGTTCTGTACCAGTGGTTGGACAAGGAACACCATGAAATGTCTTTCCATCCTTTGTCGAAACAAAGGATGGAAGGACACTGGACAGTGCTCCTCGGCCAACCACTAGTGTTCAATAACAGGTAGTGGATGGGAAACACTATCCAGAGCATACTCCTCTTTCTCCAGGATGTTAGGATGCTAATCACTCATTTGTATCCGGTGTTACACACTTGACAGCAATTCAGGGACATGCATACGATTTGGCTAACTAAAAAACAACTGATTGAACCAAGCTGACAAGGTTATCATTTTAAACATCCATCTTGGTGTGTCTGGGTACTACATTGACTTTGCAGCATTCTAGCAAAGAGAATGATGGCTATATATGGTTATGGGTGCAGTGGTGCCTCAAATGGTAAGGGGTTAAGGCTGATTGGAAGAGTGGGGGGGTTCAAGCCCCAACACTGCCAAGTTGCCACTTTTGGGCCCTTGAGCAAGGCTCTTAACCCTATCTGATCTAAAGGCACTGTATCCGAGCTGACCCTGTGCTCTGACCCCAGCGTATCAACTGGGATATGTGAAGAAAAAAAATTTAATTTTACTGTGCTGTAAGGTACATGTGACAAATAATAGAATTTTAATGGCAGATGAATTTATTTTAAAGCCTGTGTCATAAGTCACTGACCTATACGGGTTAGACATGCATGAACACAATAAATTATTCAATGAATGTTCTAATTGAACATGGCGTTATACAAGAATTTGGTTTGCATTTTATATATTTATGCATGTACACAAATACTAAAGAGAGTGCTACAGTATGTAGGTGGAGAGTGCATATAAATAATTAATTTAGATTCTATAGTTAGAACAAATGCTTCCGGAATGATGAAATCAGAATTGATCTGCATTGGTGGTGTCTTGTCCAAATTACGTGTCTGGTTCTGCCGTGAACACATTATGATTATGACGATATTAAACCCTTTTAATGCTGTGTCCTGCGTTTTCGTTGACCCACAGCAGAGACATGAAGACACGACTGCAGTGTTCCTGATCCACTGGCCAGCAGCAGCACTGTATTATACTGTATATATTCCCCCCCCCACCGCCGACAAGGGAACACCCGGGCCCCAAATCGCTCCTGTCACGCTACTGGAAAGGCGTTTGGCTCACAAAACTCCTATGGAGAGAGTAAAGTACTTCAGTTTCATTTTTGGTCTCTGGCAGGTAAACGATTGTATAATGCAGCACTGACCCTGCAGTCTGCCTTGAAATTAAAGAAAATAAATCCAGTGCTTCATGAGAGCGCAGAGGGCCGAGTAAACAATAACATGATCTGCTTCACGCCACTGGTCATGTATTCATGACAACTGCTTGGTGATGGTGAGGCTTTTCAATCAGTAGCACTGAAGTGGAGGCAGTTACAGCATGGCAATTACAATTATTGAATGAGCCCTCATTAGCAACTGAACTGAAAACCCTCGTGTGCCATTAAAAAATATTAATGCGCTTGCAGTGAAATACCAGCTTGTGGCGTCAAACCTGAGAGAGAAATTACGAGAGACGAAGCATGAAATTCATGTTAATTCTTCTAAAGGCTTCCTGTTGGGAGGGAGGGCGTATCTGATACACGGGATCCTCTGTAACAAAAACAGTTAAACATACTTACTATAAAAGCAGACTGAAACTCTTACCAATTCAGTCACTCTGAATTATTTCAGTGCATGAAAATGATCCATTAACAGTTCATCTTAATAGGTGAAATGCAAACCAGGCCACTACTTAACGTGTACTGTGTAGGCTATTCTTTGGTAGTGATGAGAGTGGGTAAAAATTCCAATCGATGATTGATTGATCAATAATCAGTTTAGCTGCACAGTACAATACTTCTTTGATAGTTTGGGTAGTTTCAATAGTTAATCGAAATTGTGGTGCATATACTGTATAGTACTGTAAGTACATTACCATAGGTCTCAGTCATCACGTTTTCATAAGTGTTTGCTTGAAATGCACAGGAATGAACTGATCATCACCTCTAATTGATGATCATCCCATCAATATTGTTGAGGACATTGTTTTTATTATTTAATTGTGTTTTTATTTGTAATTAAATAATGAGCACGAATCGTCAATATCACATTGAGTGATTTCTGATTCGTTACCAAGGTGCACAGTCTACAGAAAACCTACCTAGACTTGTGCAGCTCGCATGAATGAGTTTTAGGGTCGTGACTTTAGAGAAAACACAGAAGGCAGGGTATTTGTTTTGTTTGTATCTTTGCCAGTCTTTAATTTTAGATTCAGATATTATAGATACAATAAATGCATGAACTACATCTTCAAGGGACTAGGATTTGTGTGTGCGTAATTACTGTAAGGGGAAATAAAAGAGAAAAAGAAATCTGTGGATATTATAAAGCAGCCTTCCATTTGAGAGGACCAGAAGTAATTGGACAGGTCTGCTCTTCTTGGCCAACTGTGTTTAATCGTTAATATAAATGGCTTAATACTCCTATGGATCAAATAATATACAATTGTGTAGAATATAATAAAAGCCAAAGAACAACTGAAAAAGTTTTCTAGGCTTGTTGGTGATATCATTAATAAGCCTCATCCAGGCTGAGGCAGCCTCAAAGGAATGCATAAAAAAATGTTCAGCCTTGAAGACCACTGGATGAATTGCATTACTGGATAATTGGCCTGCAGCGCAAACACATTGTTCCAGAGAAAAGGGAATGATTACTGTATATATTGCATGTGCAAAATTGGGCGATTCAAATACAAAGATCATATTGGGGCCTTAATGTATGTTCTTAAATATAGTGGATTCTGCTATGGATGAAAAAGATCAGACTGCATCACACAACAGCATGCCTGAATTAACAGAATTAATGTATTCCTATGTAACGTACCAAAACAGTATTAGAGAAGTTATTTTTCATGGTTATTTTTACAGCCACCCATAATGGGCCATGTTATTTAGTATATATGCAATGGGAGAGGTGAGCAGAGGAGCATGGATGTCTGGTGACTGAAATGCCGCAAGAGGCCAGCTTGAACAGAGAATAACAAAACCACACAGGCGGGAGTAGATAACCCCATCACCCACTGAAAGAAAGATCCATATCGCTCTCTTTCTCTCTATCACTATCTTTTTCTGCCTCTTATTGTGTGCGTATGTCTGTTTGCCTGCCTCTATGCTTGACTGTAAGAGGGAGAAGAAATGAAATCTAACACGGAAGGAATAGTGAGACAAAGAAAGCCATTGGGCAAGGTAATTAAAGTATTAAAGTTAATGTGTGTGTGTGTGTGTGTGTGTGTGTGTGTGTGTGGTGTGTGTGTATGTGAGAGAGAGAGAGAGAGAGGGAGAGAGAGTGAGAGAGAGAGAGAGAGAGAGAGAGAGAGAGAGAGAGAGAGAGAAAAGAAAGGTGTGAAAGAACTCTAACAGGGATGTTAACAGCTCCATACCTGAACCCTGGAACTCAACACCTGCACATTTCAGTTTCTAAACATTCCTTGTGGCACAGAGCCAATTCTGATTCCTGATTTGATTAATAAATCCTTTGGATCAAATCTAATCAAATTTGTGAAATTAAATGAGCATTTGAAAATTAATCCATGCATTCATCCCCTGTTGTTAAATTTATTTCCAATGGATGCAGAAATGTGCAAAAGTCAAAAGTCTGGCAACCAAAAAAGTCTTGATGTTTAGATGATGTCTTATTAGTTCTGCATTAAGGGTCAGTAAGAAAATACGCTGTGTTTACACTAAGCTATGAAAGACAATGTGAAGAAAAAATTAAGAATTCATATCTAACATGCTCTAAACCAAGCTGAAAGTTCTAGCTAGTTGCATGCTTGCCGGTGTAATGGCAGGCTAGCATTACAGTACAGTATGGCTTATAGCCTACAGTTATCATCCTTAATACTTTAGTCATTAGATTATCTCAACCACTTACCACAGATTTGCTTCTTCTTATTGCTTTCTCTTTCTTGTCTGGCTTCCAGACAGGTAAATTCATTTGTTGAATTAATTCAAGTCACATGAAAAAGTGTATTTGTTCAAGGCCCACGTTTTCCTTTTGAAGGGTGTAGTATGTTACCCACTGGATGGTTTCAGGGTATTTTTCACTATGACGATTGACATTTTCATGAACATGGTGCTGACCTTCAGGTCAAACAATTGCTTGCCTTGCCTGTCCTGTAACTAGATCATTATTTTTTCAAATGGTGTCTTTATGGTTTCTCTATGGTTTGCTTTGAGTTGGTTTCCTTCACTAGCCTGTTCTAGCAATCATTTACTGTGTTCTCACTACATCTTCCCTACATGATTCCACTGTCCTTTAATCCCTCTAGTTGGTACAAGGCATTCCACTCCCTGCTAGGCTGGATTCATCACATCTCCTCTGGGTATACGAAATCTCCCATCATAGTCCGACTACTAGGCCTGTACATACATGCCTCTAGCATGGAGGCGTGGCCTTTCCATGTAGTACTACATAGGTGCCGTTCATTTGTGAGTTAGCTAGATTTCCAGTCCCTACAGTTCCAGTAGTCTACGACTCTTGTGTTAGAGTCAGTTTTCCCTCCAAACAACAGACCCTTTTATCTTTTCACCTTGGTTAGATGGCCTCCCAATCGATTCATACCAACCACCAGATGTTGCCGATTTCTTTATTTGTATAAAAGCCTTAGTTATTTAGACTTGACTCCTGGAAATGTAGTTCCCTTCACACTCAACTTCTTATTCCTGTCTGGTTCATAACCTCTCAAAACTCACTCCCTACTGAGGTCATGCCACTGGCTTCCTCCAACGTTCTCATACGTGCATCCCAGGCATCAAAAGGCTCTGTATCACATTTTTTTGAACTCATGCATGCCAGCTCAGGTCTTCAAACTCAACAAGGGCAAGGGCAACTGACATGTTTCTCCTCTGAGGTCTAAACATGACTGCAATGCAGGATCTGTATGCTTTAGTGTCCTGGTTTCTCACTGATGGAATGAGCTTCCACCTCCACTCAGAATGTCTTCCTTTCCGCACAGTATCTTGGGAAACATTTCCACAGTTTCAGGTAAAGCTTAAAGGTACCCGCACCCTTATGAAGTCGACGTCTGTAAATTATTATTTCTGTAGTAATACAGCATGTCTATATTTTAGTTATCTTCAGTACTTTAGAATGAATAAAATGTACTTCCAATCCCCAGGCAGTTAGATAATAACATGTTTCACGCTAAATTTGCTTTGTAGTCTGTGCTTTGGGAGAGTAGGGCCAGCCATGTAGCCAATTTGTCCTTACCAATTCTTAGTAAGATATCTGATATATGATCTGTAGAGTAATAGAGATGTCAAGATATAAAGAGCTCAAACGTCTAATGAAAGCACAGCATGTTCCTTTTTCCTCACCTTTATGTATGGAGCAGGAGGTGTAATCATCTTTCTGGCCATGCAGAACAGTAATCTAATATGGAACGGTTAAGGCTGTCATTGCAATTTACTGAAAATAAAAATAAAGCCATTGAAAAGTACCCCGCTTCCAAATTATTTTAATCGGGATGCAGAAAGTAAGCTGGAATCAACACAAGCCCTTCAGCAGAGTCGGTTATGTCTGCTATTTCCTTGATTTTCTCTGTGTAACCTGGTTGTTAGGACTGAGTAGAACAGCCCTGAGCATCTTTCTAATTAAAGGCATTCCTCTCTAGACAACCAGTATGACCAATATTGACTGTTCATATCTGTTTTCAGTGCCTCAGGTAAAAATTGATCAGAACACAGAAATGAACCAAAACGCCTCCACTGTCTTAAGTGGCTGAAAAGTTTCTGTAGATTAATAGAAACGTTGGTGTGTTAGATGTTTGAGATATCACAAGAAATGCAAGCTGTGGCTTTTCAGAAACGAGAGTTTTATACAAACATACACACATATTATATATTGTATATAGGATCGATTAGGTGGTTAAATCTAATGACTTATTTAGTTACAGTGATGTCCCAGAGAGGTAGGTAACACACTCGTACATAAACAAACAAACAACCATATAGATAGATAGATAGATAGATAGATAGATAGATAGATAGATAGATAGATAGATAGATAGATAGATAGATAGATAGATAGATAGATAGATAGATAATCATTTAATCAATCCTATATTGCAATTTTTCTCTTCCTAGTGGAATCGCATGATCAGAAACCTACTTAGATGTTGTGACCTCTTTTAAAAAAAATAAAATATTCAAAAAATGGCAAAACAATTTGCATGCATGCATTACAGTTTATTCTAATTTTAAATCAGCAGTACAGTTCAACATAATCACATGAGAAATAGCAGTCAAATAAATCACCGCTTAAATTTTTATTTTCAGCATAATGAAATCCTCAAGCTCTTCACAAGGACCTGTTTTGACAGATTTAAATAATCCCCCTTAATTAATCAGTTAGCTGCCTAATAATTCATGGTACTCTGCAGCATAAGATACGCATATATAAGCTATATGCAATGTAGCTCTAATAGGCAATTAGACTAATAGGTGGAAGAGATATTGGAGGATAAATCATGAAGCTTTTCATGCCATAAAGCAGCGTGGCAGTGTAAACAGACATATAGCTCAATAGTAGTGGAGGGATTCATCTTTTCTGGACTAGGATCTGAGATTTATTAAGCTTGGAACAATATCAATATGTAACAATGTGATACTTAAAATATATATATATATATATATATATTTTTTTTTTTTTAAAGTACGGTACTAAAGTATGTGTTGCCTGATGTAAGTTATTCTAAAGGAGGATGTGTAAGATGCATATCCTGTGTGCCAAACGTGCAAGTTCTTATTAAGCCGTTGGTTTTGCAGAAGTGAAGCAAACATCCCACAAGGATAACTTCAAAGAGTTCACGTGCGTTTTCAAAGGAAACGGTTGGCAAGAGCGCATGGTGTTTGATGTAGGAGTTTTAGGGAATAGATCTACTACTCACCGTCCTCTTTCTCGTCGAACACCGGTCTCTTAGAGGAGCTATTCGCGCCCATCCTCTTCTTCCACTTGGCCCAGTGAAACATTGAGGCTCAGATGGCATTCCTCGCCCGGTGCGGAACTAAACAGCGCGTTGGTGCCGCTACAGTCCGAGCTCGAGCATCTTCTCCTCCACGAACGGCCGGCTACCGAGTTTTGGGAAGAACTGAACTGATAGAAGGACAGACAGACAGACGGGCTGCGGGAAGGAAAGAGCGAGCGGAATGGAAGTGGAGTGGAGAGCTCGGTGTGTCGGGCTGCTTTCTCTCAGTGCTGATCTCTGAAGCGCTTCTCATCTCATCAGCCCCTCCTCTGCTGCTCGAGCCACTTTAACCTATTACAGTCCCACTTCCGCCACTGCAACAAAGGAAAACAGTCATTATCAGCACTAGCTCACACATCCAACTCATCATTGCGTAAACTTCTTATTCTTATTTTTATTGTCTTTATTATTGTAATCGGAAAGTGTTTCTTTTTCCCCCCCTTCAGTAGGTTCGTTTGTTATCAGCTGTAGCAGTGATTATCTAGTCTTACATGGGTCCATGAAACAAAGGCAGCTGAGTTTTTTTCTCTCTCTCTTCAGTTTGTTAATGTGGTGAAAATGACAATGTTATAATTAAAATTGTAGCAACTATTCCCACACATAAAAATCCTAATAAATGTAACTAAGCATATTTTAATAGTAGTTTAATACAGACATTCAAGGAGTTAGTATATATTATAATAATATATATTAGATATAGTTATACTGGTCTGTCCTATATTATCCAAATGGACATAAGACTGGCAAAAAAAAATGCAATGCTCAGTTTTAATAAATTATATTAAGAAATACAGCAGAATATTGTGACTAAGTGACTTTATTTCATTATTAAAATAAATAATTATTATGTTAAATAATTACATGAGTAGCACTCTTCTCCTATGTGAGGCGAGGGGGGGGGGCATATTAACCAGTGTTCTAGCAGTTTTGTCAGAAATTCCTACCGGTAGAAAAAAAAAAGATAGTTATACCGGTCTGTCCAACATTATCCAAATGGACATAAGACTGCAAAAAAATGCAATGCTCAGTTTTAACATGGGCAGCAGATTCTGACACATGATGGTACTTCATCAGAATGTAATTACTATAGTTTTAACATGGTACAAACGATAAAAAAAAAAACCTACCCTTCAATTCACAGGTCGACTGTTAAAGATACGCATTAGAATCAAATCAAATTTCAATTAAAAGCACAAAACTATGAAATATCTCGGTAAATTCGCACATGAATGAATTTAAGCATGACGCTTTTTTTAATGTGCATGCGCAGAAAGCCTGGGTAGGAAATAATGATGAGTAGGATGAATGGATAAAACACCGGAACTCAAACCATGGACCTCCAGGTCAGCAGTTCAAATGGGAAATGGGAATATATACAGTACAATGGTAATCACCATTGGGCTCCATGGTCTCTAGTTGGACTCATACTGTATAAGTTCCTAGATTGATGGATAGATGTGCACACAAATTCCTTTTTTTCCTACTATTACTACTGTTTATTTCCTTTTTCAGAAAGTTTTTGTATTACTACATACACTATATATACCGTATGGGCAAGTTTGCAGGCCAATCAAGCACAGGGATACCATGGTCCTTAAACCAGGTATAGTACTTTTGGCAGTGCTTGGGAAATCAGTATTTCTGTAAAGCTGGTCAACACAGGTAAGCATGAATTGCTCTTAAACTTCCTGATAGACGGCTGCACTGACCTTGGACCAGACTGGAGGAATAAAAGCTAAATTTACTTTCAGCTGAGAATTAGAACAATGAGCAACACTCCAGTTCTTTTTGTTGCATTGTTGCAATAATTTATGCAAAGGGAGCACTGACCAAGTATGGAATGCTGTAATACTTTTTTAGTGTAATGTTAGATTTTTTTAAATTAGTTTTAAGTAATATTCTGTGTGTAGTAAATCTATATAATATACAGTATGAGTTTCACTTTTTAATTGAATTACTGAAATAAATCAACTTTTCGATGATATTCTAATTTATTGAGAAACACTTGTATGTATTACTTTATATAATCTCGTAGACTGTTGGTATGTGTACAAATGGCAAATAAAGTCTTTTGAATCTTCAATCTTGAATCTCTTGTTGGTCTATCTGAGTGTAAAATATACCAGATAACTACAAATAACTACAGTTGATGATACCCCTTCTTTACCATTAACAGAAAGGGATTTTAAGAAAAGGATAAAATGTCATGTGGCATGGTGGCTTAGTAGTTGCCTCATATCTCCAGGGTTGTGGGTTTAAATCTTACTGTACCTCCAGTCAGTAGCATGTGCATGGAGTTTGGAAGTTGCTTCCATGCTTGGGTTTCCTACAGGTACCCTGGTTTCCTTCTACAGCCCAAAGACATGTATTACAGAAAGATTGGTGTTGCCTGTGCTGAATGTTTGGTTGTATGATGTGTATGTGTGTGATTGTACCCAATAGAAGGATGCCACCCATGATCCTACACAGAATAAGTGTTATATAAAATGTCCCTTTACTTCACTTTTATTTGTATAGTATTTTAACAGTGGACATTACCACAAATTATTTTAGATATACATTTAAATGTATTAATTTATCCGTAAGGAAAATCATGAGGCGATAATGGCATTGAAAATTCCCTGTAACCTGTAACTTAGGCAAAACGGTTAAAAGGGAACCAGACTCGAAAAGGAACGCATCCTTATGTGGTAATGTGGTCATAAATAAGTTGTCGTATGTAATTGTACACTATTTAAGAAAAAAGGAATTGGGCAACCGGGAACTTAGGAATATGAGCATCACAGTAATTTCTAACGTAATTGTGAAGAAAGCCCCAGTTTCTGTAATGTCTATTAAAGAGCATCTGCACTTGCATCTATTGTGCTTTTTTTTGTTGTTGTTCCTGACAGAAAGCAAGACTGAGCAATGGATGCAGTAGATGTCCTCCATTAAAGCAGGTATAGGAGCAGCAGTATGAGAATGAGACATTTCTGCAGGCCTACAGGGAGTGGAGTTTAGAGTTCCAGAGGCAGATAGATCAGCTCACGACTAACCGTGTCCTACTTATGGCAGAGATGCTATAAAGACTTTGGGGTCAGGAGGGGGTAGAGTTAGGGGGCTTTGGGTGGGACGGTTGCAGTTGGTAACCAACTTCAGCTTGAGATTTTTTTATCAAAATTTTTTTCTCATCTCACTGTAGCACCATCACTGTCAAAACAGCTGTACATATTAACTGTCTTAACTATTGCCCTTACAGTGCCTTTGGGCATTTTTAGGCACCGTTAGTTTTATAGCCCTTTCTTATTTATTGTATATAACTACATCTTTGTCTCATTTTACATGTGCATTCATGCATGTGCATGATTAACTAATGGAACACATCCCAAAGAAGCAAGATGTCATTGATGAACATTCACATAAATTAAAAATAAGGTAAAACAAGGGTTTTTCAGTTTTCGGTAAGTCTTTAGATTCATGTTTTTGGCTGACAGAAATGGAACCTGATGCTGTCTTTGGTTTTCTGTTGTAACCAATCCTCCTCCAGATTTGAAGTGATGTGTTTTCTGAGATGTTTTTCTGCTTACTGTGGCTGTTAAGAGTTCTTATTTGAGTTATTTTAAGATTCCCATCAGCTCAGACGAGTCTGGTCATTCTCCTCTGATCTCCCTTGTCAACAAAATGTTTCAACCTGCAAATGCTTCAAGCTTTTTTTATTATTTCATCCATTGTGTGTAACCTCTAGAGACTGTTATATGAGACCAGTTTATGAAATATCCAAATGAGCCAGTTAAAATCACATAAATCACATTTTCCCCATTCTCATGTTTAATGTGAACTATACCAAAAGCTTTCCAGCTATACTGTAGATGCATGATTTTATGGTTTATGGTTTACATGACATTGCATGAAATTATATCTTATTGAAAGTTAGTTGTTTTCTTTGCTTGATGCAACCCAATAGGGCCAAATTACTGGGCTGCATCAAGCGAAGAAAAAACTAACTTTCAATAAGATATAATTTAATAGGAACATTTGTACCAATCAATCATTCAAAAAAAACATGAATGGAAACCACTTTTGAACTTGAAGTTGTATGGTAAAAAAACATAGCTATGTTAAACAGTAAAACAGTAAAAAAAAAAAAATAATAATAATAAAATAAACATATGTTAAATAGTAAGAGTGGGAGTATTTCAATATGCACATAATGTGATAAAAACTCAGAGGATGGACTAAACAGCTGTGTGGCCATAAGAAAACCACTTGTTAGTGACACTTATCAGAAAGAAAAAATCTTCAGTTTGCTAGAAATAGTAAAAGGTCATGTAGTCTGATGATCCTATTCAAGTGTGATGGGTGTGTCAGGTCAGGGTAAGAAGGGAAGTGCCTGAAGCGACGCACCCATCATGCATTTTATGATCTTGGATTGCTTCAGAGGCTTATATCTATATAGCTATATTGCATGTTCTTCTTGTGCTTGGTGGGCTTCCTCTGGGTTTTCCGATTTCCTCCCACAGATCAAAGACAGATTAGGCTAATTGGTCTTCCCAAATTGCCAGTAGTGTGTGAATGTGCGTGTAAATGTATGTGTGAATGTTGACCTATCATGGTTGCACAAGATGTGAGTAAATACAATGGTCACCATACAGTATACTCATCATCTAAAAACCTCTGTAGTCCAACTCTGTCCACCAGTCCACCATCGGAGGCTAATTTTGACCATTGTATTTATTCCTATCTTATGCAACCGTGGTAGGATCTCAGATCAACATTCACCCGCACATTCATTGGACCTATGTTCAATTTGGGAATGTCAGTTAGCCTAATCTGCATGTCTTTGGACTGTGGGAGGAAACCAGGGACCACGGAGAAAACCCATGGTCTAGGTGGAAGTCAACAGTGCTAATCACTACGCCATTGTGCCGCCAAATATGCAATATATATATATATATATATATATATATATATATATATATATATATATATATATATATATATACACTCACCTAAAGGATTATTAGGAACACCATACTAATACGGAGTTTGACCCCCCCTTCCACCTTCAGAACTGCCTTAATTCTACGTGGCATTGATTCATTCTTTAGAAACGTTGGCCCATGTTGATAGGATAGCATCTTGTAGTTGATGGAGATTTGTGGGATGCACATCCAGGGCACGAAGCTCCCATTCCACCACATCCCAAAAATGCTCTATTGGGTTGAGATCTGGTGACTGTGGGGGCCATTTTCGTACAGTGAACTCATTGTCATGTTCAAGAAACCAATTTGAAATGATTCGAGCTTTGTGACATGGTGCATTATCCTGCTGGAAGTAGCCATCAGATGATGGGTACATGGTGGTCACAAAGGGATGGACATGGTCAGAAACAATGCTCAGGTAGGCCGTGGCATTTAAACGATGCCCAATTGGCACTAAGGGGCCTAAAGTGTGCCAAGAAAAGATCCCCCACACCATTACACCACCACCAGCCTGCACAGTGGTAACAAGGCACGATGGATCCATGTTCTCATTCTGTTTACACCAAATTCTGACTCTACCATTTGAATGTCTCAACAGAAATCGAGACTCATCAGACCAGGCAACATTTTTCCAGTCTTCAACTGTCCAATTTTGGTGAGCTTGTGCAAATTGTAGTCTCTTTTTCTTATTTGTAGTGGAGATGAGTGGTTCCCGGTGGGGTCTTCAGCTGTTGTAGCCCATCCGCCTCAAGGATGTGCGTGTTGTGGTTGCGGTTGTAACGAATGGTTATTTCAGTCAAAGTTGCTCTTCTATCAGCTTGAATCAGTCGGCCCATTCTCCACTGACCTCTAGCATCAACAAGGCTTTTTCCCCCACAGGACTGCCGCATACTGGATGTTTTTCCCTTTTCACACCATTCTTTGTAATATATATATATATATATATATATATATATATATATATATTCTCACACTTAAATGCTTAAATATATATGGTCTTGTAGATACACAAACACACAACAGTGGAAACACTAAAACACTAGTCTGCTATTTTTGGCTCCTTCGGCACGCCGTAGTTTTTCTTTCACTTTCTTGACTCGTTACCATAGCAACAATTCACAACAGCCCGAAAGGGCAATAAGCGCGTGCGTTGCGAGAATCGGCGAATGCATGTGAAACCCGTCTCCTGGCGTGTACGTATGGATGTCGGTTTTAAATGAGCGCTTAACTGGAATCGTTAGAGGAACAGAAACTTTGTTGCGTTTGTGCAGCATGAGAAGAGTTGCTAGGCGAATCGGTTGCTAAGCTAATTCCTTGCAAAATTCCAGACCAAGCAGCCTTTGCACAACGCGTCTGTTTAAACAATTATAATTCACAGCAACGTTGTGTCGTTATCAGCACGGGTTGGAAAGTTAGCGCATTATATAATGATAAATAATGACCGCTCTGGAGGAGGAGGAGGAGGAGACCTGCGTGATCTCCACTTGAGTCTGGACTGCGGGGAGGATGCGCGGAAATCTCACAGCCGAGGCGCTGCGTGTCAGGGTGACGAGTCTTCAGAGCATCAGATGAATCATGACTCATCCGACAGCCTTTATCTAAGCAGACAGAAGCTGAAGGTCATACCAGACTATGTGTACAAGTACACTTCACTCAAGGTAGACAAGGACACGGCATTGTGTCCTGAATTACACTGATTTAATTATGAGTCTGATGATTGTACTTACTCTCCATACTGTATCAAGTCAAGTCAAGTCAAGTCAAGTCAAGTAGGCTTTTATTGTCATTCCAACCATATACAGTTAGTACACAGTGAAACGAAACAACGTTCCCCCAGGACCAGGGTGCTACATACATGTAACAACATAAATGTACAACATAAATTTTACATTTTTAAGTTACTCTAAAACAAGAACTATCAATATCTATACAAAAATACAAAAATAGACAAAAGTGCACGTGCAAATGTGCAAACAAAGTGGTACATGACAGACACAACAATGTAAGACATAACAGTACTTTTTGATGAAGGATGAATTGAGGTAGTGGGAAGAGCAGCAGTAAACAGTTTACAATTTTGACAGAAGTATTGTGTGCAAATAGCAATAAATAGCAATTTAAATATTGTGCAAAAAATTGCAAGGAGCAGCACAGGTATGTAGGTATGAGCAGATTGGGATGGGTGTGCATCAGTGTGATTGTGCATGTGTGTTTATCAGTTCAGTCCAGATGTTCCAGATTTAGTTCGTCTGAGTGATTTGTGTGTGTGTATGTGTGTGTGTGTGTATGTGTGTGTGTGTGTGTGTCAGGTATCAGTCCAGTCCTTTTGTGTTTAGGAGACGGATGGCTTGCGGATAAAAACTGTTTCTCAGTCTGGATGTGAGTGCCCGAATGCTTCGGTACCTTTTTCCAGATGGCAGGAGGGTGAAGAGTGTGTGTGAGGGGTGTGTCCGGTCAGCCACAATGCTGGTGGCTTTGCGGATGCAGCGTGTGGTGTAAAGGTCTTCGATAGAAGGGAGAGAGACCCCAATGATCTTCTCAGCTGTCCTCACTATCCGCTGTAGGGTCTTGCGGTCTGACACGGTACAATTCCCAAACCAGACAGTGATGCAGCTGCTCAGGATGCTCTCGATGGTTCCTCTATAGAAGGTGGTGAGGATCGGTGATGGAAGCTGGACCTTTCTCAGCCTTCTCAGGAAGAAAAGACGTTGTTGGGCTTTCTTATGCAGAGAGCTGGTGTTGAGGGACCAGGAGAGGTTCTCCTCCAGGTGGACGCCCAGGAATTTTGTGCTCTTGACGATCTCCACAGAAGAGCCGTCGATGCTGAGCGGAGAGTGTTCGCTCCGAGTCCTCCTAAAGTCAACAACCATCTCTTTTGTCTTTTCGACGTTCAGAGCCAGGTTGTTGTCTTTACACCAGTCCGTTAGCCTCAGCACTTCCTCTCTGTACGCCGACTCGTCGTTCTTGCTGATGAGACCCACCACGGTCGTGTCATCAGCGAACTTGATGATATGATTGGAGCTGTGTGTCGCTACACAATCATGAGTCAGCAGTGTGAACAGCAGGGGGCTGAGCACGCAGCCCTGGGGGGCCCCAGTACTCAGTGTGGTGGTGCTGGAGGTGTAGCTCCCGATCCGCACTGCTTGAGGTCTTTCGGTCAGAAAGTCCAGAATCCAGTTGCAGAGGGAGGTGTTCAGGCCCAACAAGCTCAGCTTCCCGATCAGGTGTTGGGGGATGATTGTATTGAATGCTGAACTGAAGTCTATGTACAGCATTCTGGCGTAAGTGTCTTTCTTTTCAAGATGTGACAGTGCCAGGTGGAGTGTGGTGGAGATGGCATCGTCCGTTGAACGGTTTGGACGATATGCGAACTGCAGGGGGTCCATTGAGGGGGGCAGCAGGGCTTTGATGTGTCTCATGACAAGCCTTTCGAAGCACTTCATGATGATGGGTGTTAGTGCAACAGGGCGGTAGTCATTGAGACAGGACACAGAAGACTTCTTCGGCACGGGGACGTGCTGCTGCTGCTAGTGACTTTGGGTTTGCGCATGTCCATTCACGCAGTTATAATAAGAAGTCTGTGCGTCAAAACCAAGATCACAACCAGACTGATGTAGAATCTGTGCTGAAAATAAAAAGCATTTGTGGACTGTAATTTAATTGAACATTGAGGGTCAAAAAGGGGGTTAATATCCCTTATTTCACTATGGAGCAAAATGAAGCAGGACCAACTATAAACCTAACTATTCACAAAAGGTATTATTTCTACATCCTTTATTGCTAGAGCGTTTCTCCTCTGTAGTGTTCTTGGGGAACCTGGATCCTATTAAATATTAATGTAGCCCTTAAAACAGAGCATTTTAGCTATTATTTGTTTTGCTGTTTTATATAGCATATAAATATATATATATATATATATATATATATATATATATATATATATATATATATATATACAGTATATAGGGCTCAGGCTTGTGTGCCTATAGAGTGACATATCCTTTTTTTCTTCAGTATAACCTAGGTGATATGATGAACTCTTTCATTTTAAACTACTATAAATTACTACTACTACTACAAAAAATTTAAAAAGTGGGCCACATAGGCAAAGAAATAGCACAGATACACATGATCATGTGTTTTATGGTTGTCTTCAGTTGTTCTATGACCAAAATAATAATAATAATATGCTTATTTTAAGAGTTCTACATTTTTGTGATGTCATTCCCATATTCTGGTAATGGTACAATTGACAATGGTACAATTTTATAAAAGAAGGGATAATGATGATGATAATGAAAGCAAATATATATTTTTTAACTGTCGTTGACCTATGCTTTGTTGCCAGCACGTATCTGTGGCTTCTGTTATACTGAACGTCCATCCTCCTAGCAAGCAGTGTGACAGCAGATCAATCCCTGCTATCTGTTATCACCCAAATGCGGGTGGGTTCCCTGTTGAGTCTGGTTCCCTGAGTCTGGTTCCTTTCCTTGCCACTGTCACCCTTATCTTGTTCAATCTGACAAGCTGATCATTTTCATTTCACATATTTCATACTCAATTCAATCATTTTCCTTTGACTCTTTAAAGTTGATTCGTGGCAACTTTACTATATAAATGAAACTGAATTAAAGTGAATTGAATTTAGGGCACAAGGCACCAACCCACCGCAGGCCACAAGCACATCTTTGCACATCCATTCATACACTAAAGGCAATTTGGAAACACATACAGCTCATCCTTTTTGACTGTGGAAGGAAAGCTGAAGGAAATCAAGGACTGGGAGAACATTCACTGGCCATGCACTGTCCCCCATTTGCTATAATGTTTTTCATGCTGTAGTCGAGGAGAAAAGAAGACACACAAATTAAAAAAAAAAATCTTTAGGGAGGAATTAACATGGTTGAGATCACAAATTTGTTTCAGTTTAAATACAGAGCAAGAAATATTGCAGCATCTAGACTAATACACTTGCTGGACTGCATGTTGTAACATCCTTACATCTTACCAAAAATGAGTTTGACCATAATAACACAGTGTTGAGTGAACTTACCATGGTTTTCTTTCTGTTTTTTAAATCCCTTTCAAGAATTTGTATCTTGAAGGAAACGAGTTGTCCATCCTCCCAGACAATCTGTTCAGCAGTTTGCCACATTTGCTTTGGCTGGACCTGAGAAATAACCAGCTCACTTGTCTTCCTGCCGATATCGGTCAGCACAGGTACAGCAAAAACAGCTTGTACACATCACAAGCATATCTGATTCATTGCTGATTCAAGAAACCTTGAATATGTTTATTCTATTTTCACAGTCATATTATAGTTCTTTGATTTCTTTAGGTGCTTGAAAACGTTGCTGCTGGAGGGGAACCCGATTAAAGAGCTTCCGGTAGAGTTAGGTACGTTCTAAGATCACGTACAATGACTTCAAGGTTATCTTGCATTCTATTATTAAGTTTTATCATTTGTAGTGTTGCACAGTGTGGAGGATTTCTTCCTACATACTCCTTAAAGCTTTCTCATTTCTGTCAAGTTGGTCTATTTGTTCATGTGCGACTCCCTTTAGACCCTACACTGACAGGAAATAATGGCTACAGAAGGGTCATTCGTC
Organism: Clarias magur; assembly: GCA_013621035.1. Taxonomy (NCBI): domain Eukaryota; kingdom Metazoa; phylum Chordata; class Actinopteri; order Siluriformes; family Clariidae; genus Clarias; species Clarias magur. The sequence goes on along the minus strand of QNUK01000097.1, from coordinate 1,694,267 downwards.
ACAATAGCAGCCCTCATCATTTAAAAGCATCTTCCTAAATAAGTTGTCAGTTAACTTCTAGGCTGGTCCTTAGATGCTTTAAAATTCAGTTGCTCGCTTAACTCTGTCCTTGCTGTCATTTCCTGGCAGGTAATTTGATCACACTGCGAGCTTTGAGTTTGAGGACCTGTCCTGTCTCGTTCCCGCCGCAGGAAGTGCTGCAGCAGGGTCTCGCACACATCCTGCAGTTCCTGCGTCGCACAGACTTGGCTCGGCGGCCCCTCAGCATGCACTGTGCACACGCAGGTCTGTACGCCGGCCAAATCAATCCTTACCTGTGTGTGTGTGTGTGTGTGTGTGTGTGTGTGTGTATGTTTGCATATGTTTATGTATATAAATGTCTCTGTGTGTTTGAGTGTGTGGGTGTGTGTGTGTGTGTGTGTGTGTGTGTGTGTGTGTGTGTGTGTGTGTGTGTGTGTGTGTGTGTGTGTGTGTGTGTGTGTGTGTGTGTGTGTGTGTGTGTGTGTGTGTTTGTGTTATCCCTCACCATCTGTGGCTTTGCATAAAAAAGGATGGCCTGCTTCAAAAATAGCTTTCTGCCCTGGTTCTGCTTCGGCAGTGTGACTTCTGTTCCCTTGGAAACGACGCGTGTGGCTCAACTGGCTCATGGCACAGTGCGACCCTGTAATATTTTTAGCTGGATGAAAATGATGGACAACCTCTCGCACTGTCCTGCATCCATGTCTGGGGCTGTACGTGCCCAATACACCCCTTAACTACTCTTTAACTATATCTTGCAAAAAAAAAAAAGGGTTGAATCCAGTTCTTGTTTGCTCAGAAACCTGCTATGCTGTTATACTGTAACGGTAATTGATTTACAACTTGATATCATCTTTTCATATAGTATTACCCCATGTCATGGCATCCTGCTTGCTTCTTTACTGCAATGACTTCTTAATACAGTTATTGTAAGATGGATTATATTTCCCTTCACATTTTAGCGCTACCGGGTTCATGCTCCTTGGTTACGATGACCTTAGAGGTTATGATAAGCCAATACTCTCTTTCTAGCTACATGCATTTACGTACAACTAATTTCTGCTCATCTTTATCTTCAGACATGCCTGCTGTGGAGAAGTTGGCGCTGTCTGAGCTTCTCCAGTCTAGCCTGGATCTGTCTGAAGTGGAAGACAACGAGATTGAGAGATTCAAGGAGCTTAGGCAGCAAATGATCCAGTTGGACAGGGCCGATCTTGGGCCCACCAAGCCGGTCATTCCGCTGCAACACTACCTAGGAGCAGCAGAGGGCGACAGATCTCCCAGTACTCGACCCCCATCCACGAAAAGGTATTGAATGTACTGTATATTAGTTGAAAGTCTCATGGAAAGGCAGGCCTTTAAACATTGGAATAAAACAATGGAAAGTAAGCGATAAGAATGACAATAAAGTAAGTGTGCAAAAATGTTTAATGGCTACATCACAGGACCCAGGAATTAACAACAGGATTGTTGCCAGAGCTCCCTCCATCTGATTTGCAGAACTGGAAGCGGGCAGAAGAGAGAAGATTGGCTGCCATGAGGAGAGAGTTGAAGGAAAAACAAGCCGTACTAGAACAAAAAAGGAAGTATGTTTATATGTATGCAGTATTCCTTAATTAAAAAAAAAAAATCAGTTTGTTATTTTTATAGTCTATGAGGTGAATAACAATTGCACTGAAAACTCTGGCAATCTTCCCCTTACCCTCAAATGACCCAAGCCCCACTTGGCAAATTCGATGGGAAACGGATAGAGCCAAGCAAATTTATTCCATCTAGGGATTAGAGCAAGAAAAACATTTCAAAACAAAGAAGCAACACAAATGAATTATATACCAATAATATTAATCACTGTTTATATATGTATGTTTCAATGATATTATCATTGATGTTATAAAAACAAACTTCCCCACCAGTTTAAAGCTGGTGCTTGATAACGATTATGAGGAGGAGTAAGTTACAGAACAAAGATTCGAGATCGAAAACATTATTTGCATAATGAAACGTAAGTAGAATTAAGATTTTTATTGTCTTTCTACATCGTAAGACAATGCAGAAGGCATGAAAAATATGCAAAGTATGCAAAAAAAATGCAAAATCTCTTTTGAAAAGATGGTATATATAAATGTGTGTGTGTGTGTGTGTGTGTGTGTGTGTGTGTGTGTGTGTGTGTGTGTGTGTGTATATGTGTGTGTGTGTGTGTATGTGTGTGTGTGTGTGTGTGTGTGTGTGTGTGTGTGTGTGTGTGTGTGTGTGTGTGTATGTATGTATGTATGCAACCTTTAAAACCTTTATTCTAGTTATATAAATAACTTCTCACCTCTCTGGGGTGTGTGTGTCTCAGAGATGCGGAGCTATTGCAGGAGTGGAGAAACCAGGCCAAGATCATGCAGGACAGGAAAATGCTGGAACACAAACTGGACAGGAGTGATACACATCAGAAACAAACGGTAAAAAAAAATAATAATAATAAAAACACATTTTGTAATCTGCCACATTATAAGTTACAGGACAATATAAAGGAATATTTTATCTCATACAGTCCCCAATCAGCTAACATTTAAGAGGCATTTTTATTCCTGTGTGTAAAGGATCAGTGTCTGCAGTGTTCTTTTTTTTTCCCCTGCAAAGAAAAAAATAATACTGCAGTACGTTTCCTCAACACGCTGTCCCAGATAGCCAAGAGTTGGCTAGCATAGGTTCAGAGTTAGTTTTCCTCATGCATTCAGACACCCGTCCCGATGTGGCCCCTGTTCAGCTGGTAATCTCACACAAAAATAGCTGATTTTCTGGATGGTGTGGGTGGATCTGGGAAAATGACCCATTTAAGAATAAGCAGCCAAACCCCAAGAATAGGAAACTGAAACACCTTATAAACCAACTGAAATTCTTTTTCCCATATTAATCTGTGTACAAATCCTGTATTCTGAGGAGTAAACAGTATACCAGTACATTATACCATTCCATACCATTCTTTTATTTTTTTCTACAATTTCTTTTTTTTTCTCTCTCTACAAATTATTCCTTATTGTTTGAATCATTTTCGTATAAAAAAAAGGAAAAACTACTGGTTGTTCTTGTACTATCTATAGAATGCTGCTGACTCTTCCAATAACTCAAACAACACCAGCGAGACTCTGAACAACAGCTCACACAGTAAAGACCAGAATACTCAACAATCATCGATTAGAATGCGCAAGGAAACAGAGGAGACCAGGTACAAGGATGTATTTCATATACTACTGTTTGATAGAGTAGATCATTAAACCTTTATGCTCCAACACATAAATGTGCTGAGAACAGCACTTTGGGCCATTATTTATTTAGGAAATTATTGACATTTTACAGTTATCACTTCAACAAGCTGTTTGCAGAAATTTTGGCAAATATTTTGGAAAACATTTGAAAAACAGTGTGTCCCCACAATATTTTTTATAGAGTGCTTGCAATTATTCAAGTCACCAAAGTCAGATGATAAATCTAATTTTACTATTAAAGCAAGAATAACTCTGACAAGTTATTAGTAAAAAATGCTATATTAAAATATTATTAATAATAATTATTATTATTATAATAGACATGATTTCTAATATCTAACAAAACAGTTTCCATTTTGCTTTGCATAATTCAATTGGTATTTAATGGCATAACCAAGGATAGCAAAATATTTACCACACTGACCTCTAGTGGTCACGATTAGAATATGCAGGCACATTTGGATTGATTGAAGTCATTTGGTCATTTTAATTTAGATTTTTTTTATTTATTTTTTTTACAACTTAAATGAACTCGAATTGAACTCACTGAAATTAACCTACTTAAATTATGAAGAAAACTAATTCACTCAATTATCGGACAAGGGTGACATTACTCCCTCTGCTCCAAATTGAGTAGTCATTCACAAATGAGGTGTGTTCATTTGTCTCGTTGCCTGTTGTGTGTGTGTGTCTTAAGGGTGGCAAGGGACAGAGAGCTTGAGCAGCGCATCAGGTTTCATGTTCAGATGATGCAGGAAAGACGCAGAAGACCTAGAGGCTCACCTGCAGAGGAGGCAGAGGCAGCTGCTCAAGAGATGGAGGAGGTAAAGGACTGATCCATTAAGAGTTTTGTGTTTAATTCAAACACAGGCACACAGACGGGGAAAAAACCCCACAACTAATAGCCCTCATTTATCAAAGTCACGTAGAAACAAGCGCAAATGTGATTTCACAGAAAGTTGTATGAGCAAATTTGCACTTTATTTTATTAAACATTTTATGGCAGTGCTTTGAATGTAATTCAGATTGCTGCAATAAAAAATATTGAAAAAATATTGGAAACCCTAACAGAAGAAAAAATAAAACACAATATTAATATGGTTTTAAAAGAAGTTTGGATTGTATAATAGATTTGTCTTTCAATCCTTTATTTATTTATTACTGAATGTGGCATTATGTAAGTATACTAGATAGAAAGTAATGGGCATGTTTTCAAACAAACACCTTATTCAATTTATCAGGGCATTAATAGTGTGTATACACATCAACGCCTTATAGTAAAGTGAAAGTAAAGCCTTTATTTTGTCACATATACATTACAGCACAGTGAAATTCCTTCTTCACATATCCCAGCATAACTGGGGTCAGAGCACAGGGTCAGCCATGGTACAGCGCCCCTGGAGCAGTTAGGGTTAAGGGCCTTGCTGAAGGGCCCAACAATGGCAACCTGGCTGAGCTGGGAATCGAACTGCCGATCTCCCGATCAGTAACTCAGTGCCTTGGCCCTCTGAGCCACCATTGCCCTTCATATAATGTTTTAGGTGCAATATTGTACCTGAAGCATTATATGAAGGGCAGTGGTGGCTCAGAGTGGTATACAGGGTGAGCCACCACTGCCCTTCATATAATGCTTCAGGTACAATATTGCACCTATTACTTATGAGTTGAAAATAATCCATGTTTGCATTGAGTGACATTTACAAATAGGGCTAAAATGCATACACTAAAACCCATTAAAGGGTTTTTGTCTATGTTGTAATAAAGACTTAATGGTTAGCACTGTGGCGTTAATTCCCTCCTCTGGGTCTCTTTGCATAGAGTTTGCATGTTCTCCCTGTGCTTTGTACTTTGAGTTTCCTCTGGGTACTCCGGTTTCCTTCCACAGTCCAAAGACACGCAGATTAGAGTAACTGGTACTCACAAATTACCTGTAGTGTTTGTGGTTGTGTGCGACCTGCAATGAATTGGCTCTCCCCATCCAGGGTGTACCCTGCCTCGTGCCCAAAGTCTCCTGAGATACAGGAGACTACAGGGCCCTCACGACCCTTATCCCTGTATACGGGATAAATCAGTATAGAATAAAATGAATGTTTCAATATCTGCTGTTGTATTATGGAATTTAACCAATAGGGGGTGTGATGTGCATGTCATGAGGAAGTATAAACACCTCTGCAGCTGAACATAAAAGGCACTTTTTGTTGTTGGTCTTTCGGCTGATCCCGGCAAGGGGTCGCCACAGCGGACCATCCGATCAGCATACAAACTTGGCACAGGTTTTAATGCCGGATACCCTTCCTGACACAACCCTCCCATTTTATCCAGGCTTGGGACCGGCACTGTATCTATATATACAAATATAATATATTATAATATAAAAGGCACATTCACTTTTATGAAAACATGTACATGTTTGTGTGGTATATACAGTAGATAGCATGGTAGGTAGCCGGCATGGCTTAGTGGTTAGCACTGGGCCTCGCACATCCAGGGTCTGGGTTTGATTACCGCTCTGGGTCTGTGTGAATGGAGTTTACATGTTCTCCCCACCCTTTATGGTCCCACACTCCTTGCAGATTAAGCTAATTGGCATTCTCAAATCGTAGTTTGTGAATGAGCCTGTATGTGAGTGCCCTGCAATGGATTGGCACCATGTCCAGGGTGTACCTCACCTCGTGCCCCAAGTCTCCTGGGATTGGCTCCAGGCCCCCCCACAACCCTGTATACAGGATAAAATGGTATGTGTGAGTGAGCGAGTGAGAAATGTAATGGGGATGTCAAATGAAAAAATAAATGAAATCACTGGAATTAAACTGTTTTTTCTTTATTTTTTTCTCTGTGCCAAGGTAAAACAGCTGCAGGCGGAGCTTGCCGAAAGGAGACGAGTGAAACATCTGGAGTACCGTTTGAGCGCCTTCACTGGAGAAAGGAGTTATGATTATGATATATAATATTACTCGACCCTGATTTTATGATGAATGTAACCTGCTACCACCTGCACAGGCTGCACTATTACATCACAGTATAAGGTGTGTGTGAGAGAGAGAGGAGGGGAGTGTGTGCGTGTGTGTTGGGGGGCTTTATTAGCGCTGGCTAATACGTCACGGTACAAGTCTTGATAAAGATGTTGAGTTTGGCCAGGCGGTGGCGCGTTTCTCATTGTCGTCTTCAATCAGTCCTTCACGAGTCAGCCATTTTATGCTTAGGCCCTAGTGGATTTGTGTTGGAGAGCAAAATAAAACATGTAATCAAATCCCAGTGTTGAAGCCATTCAGACAGATCTGGATATAATAATGTTTCTTTTCTATGTGTTAATGAGTTTCTCAGATGGTGTTTGTATTGTAACCTGACATGCATTACAATGTCATCAATGTGATTTAATCATTCCATTCAGAACACTTATCAAAACAAAATATGTAAGTAAAAATATTGTTCGTAGTTCATAATCCACGTGTTTGTGTGTTATGATCAAAGAAATAACTAGTGCTATTGATCAGTGATGCAGGCAAAGCTGCTGTATGTGGTTAACGGGAGTCTTAAGCGAAGCAGAACTTAAATGGGGTGATAACATCTTCCCCAAGAAAAACACGGAAATCTGGATGAGACAAAACACACACACCACTACCAGTGTGGAAGCGGAGGATCGCGCGCTCACGGATTCTTCTCTCGCCTCTTTGTGATGTCACGGCTGGCCGCACGGCTGTAATTGCACCGGTGGGTTGATGGCGTCATTCCGTGGCCCTGTGTAGCCTCCTGTGCTCGCTAGCAGAAGGAGCGAGGATCTGAGGCCGACGCGCGCGGCTCCGGCGCCCGGGAACGAGCAGCGCCAAGCCGGACTCTTCATACAGGAAACATGGAGGCCGCGGCCGAGGAGGAGCTGCGGGCCGGCTCCCGGATTCCGGTCACCATCGAGCAGATAGTGAATGACACCCTGGTAGTGACGCTCACCTTCCAAGAAAGGAGTTACACCGGGATTTTGCTCGACTGCAACAAAAAGTAAGTTTATTTCATTGTTATTTTTTATTAATTTGCTTAAAACGCGCAAAGGCCGTTAGCTAAGCTAAGCTAAGCTAATTTGGCTAACTAAGTAAGCAAACGCTATCCATCAAGAAGAGGCCACAAGGCCATCTATTTATTATCCAAAGCAAAATCTCATATTCTACACAGAGCTCACGTCTTGCACAATTATGCACCAACATAATTATATATTTAAAATGTTTTTTAAACTTATTTGTCAGGGTCGAAAATTATTTTAAATTTATTCCTTTAGCTAATGTTAGCCAATTAGCTCCTGTGAAAATATGTGTTAATAATGATAGAATGCTGCTTTCGTGTAATGTAATTTTTTTTTTCACACATTGTAGTTGTTATAAGTACGATGTATATCAACTGATCTTTGTGTTTATTCCTGCTTATTGTCCAGGGAACGATAATCTCTCATTGTTGTAGCTTGTGGTTGCTAGCTGAAAATCTTCTCATTCAGTTGAAGTGTAATAAAAACCCAGATTTATCATGTTTCAGACAAGTGATTTTTAAACGGCAGTGTTTATCTTCTGGTCGAAGATTAATCATCACGTTGTTTAGTCGACTTTTTATAAGGAACTTGTCCATAGTCACATGTGAAGCAGATTGTCTTCGATGTGTGTGTGTTGGTCTTTTTCTTATCATCAGACTGTTCCCCTAAAAATCCCACTTGTTCTATATTAGACACGTTTTCCTTGACACGTAATAGACATTGTATTAATCTGTTCTGAGTGTTCATTTAATTAATGATGCATTTAGTGTAGAGAATTTGAAGCTGCTGGAAATGCCATCTTTCTTCAAGACAAAGACAGGTGGGGTGTCACTGACCAAACCAGCTAGTGACCTTTGTTGAACTTGTGGCATAGATTTCTAGTTAACCTGTACAGAGATATCCACTGCTGGATAGTAAAGAATAGATGGTGTGAAATTGTTTTGCAACACTGCAGTGTGTAAGTGTGTGTGTGTGTTTCTTGTGTATGCATGTTGTTTGTGGTCCTGATTGTGCTGCCTACGTAGCCAGGTTTATGTCTCAGGGTTCATATCTTGGGTCAGTAAAGTGTTTTTTATTTAGAGCTACATTATCGTATGCATTTCTTGTTATTGATTATGGATAGATAGATGGATTAGATATGCTTCGACACAGTTTCCAGTGAAACGTGCCATTTTTCTGAAAAGCCTCCTACAGCTATGCAAGCAAAAGTCCTCTGAGGCTTGTATGATAAAACAGAGCCTGGAGCCATATTATACTAAATTAATTGCTTTCTTTTTTTTATGTATATACTTAAATTGTATTGCTTCAAGATGGATTCATTTCATGAGGGATAACTGTTAAAATAAAAAAAATAAAAAAAGACTACATTTTAACGAACAGTTTTATTATTTAATCATCAAAGTGAAAATCCGATTACGCCTGATGATCCAATGTTTATCAAACAAAATATCATCATCATATTTCCAGGTCACACAGCCTAAATTGAAGAATGATTCTGGCTAACATAGGAAGGCCCAAATAAGGCCCAAGAGAATGACGTTTTCATCCTGTTCCCTTTAACCTTTCCTGTATTAATAGCATATGTTAATCATGAATGTAAAACGTTTTTAATATGTGTTAAAACATCTATTTTTTTGCTAAAATACTTTTTACCGCCCAGGAAACAATACATTCAATCTCAAAAACCGTCACTTCAGATCACAATCTATTCAGCGATAGCCAAGGCTACTGTCTATTCCATCCCATATTAGAGGTGTTTTCCTATGGTATTGCTTCACTTTCGTTTATAGTAGTTGTTTGATTGGGAGAGATATTTTATTAGGCAAAATCTTTCCTTCATTTCCTCTTTCTCCATTGTTGTATCATTTGTCATTTCCTGTATTTTGGGAATTGCCATTGTGTCAGCAGCATGGCTTGAATCATTGTGATGCTGAGTCACTGCTGCTAAGAAACACTTTAGCCTCTACATGGCAAGAACGATTTGTACAGCTCTTCTACCTTGGCCAGATTGTTTTAACCTTTCCCAAATAATCCATTTGTTCACTTGATGGATTATTTTAATTTAAAAGAAAAAGCAGCTGATATGGAAGCTATTCTATGGCCTACATGTTTATATATCCATGTGATAACTGCCTCTTTATCTATCTATCTAGCCAGGTATTTCTTTTATCGGAGGTCTCTAAGGACTGCATGATGGGAGGGGAGCCTTTTCTTTTAGGGATTAATTAATAATCACCACACAATCAAATATCAGGCAGGATGTGAAAACAACCAAATCTCCAGACTCTTCCTTGTTGCATCCCTAGTGGCTGATGGGATTGTTTTTGTTCAGCGAGTGTGGAGGGGGGTGCTGTTGTGAGGCAGGCCTGTTGGCCTCTTTGTCTGCTGTCTCTGACAGAGTCAAGCCAGAGTATGCAGTCTTGACTACAGCCACTCTTCAATGATTGTTACGAAATGGTGTAAAATACCTGCCGTATGCATGTAGGTGCTGTGCTTTACAAATACGACTTGTGAATTTATTGTTGGATTGAGCTGCAACACAAAGCTGAGATCAGGATTCTGTTCAAGAAAGACAATGGTCCAGTGTTCAGTGTAGTTCAGCTAGATTTACTCTTGTAACTAACTGGTTGCATGATTATACTACATTTTATAACTACATTTTTAATGTTGTTCTCGTAGTACAATTTGAATAGGCTCATTTTTAACTGCCTTGCTGCCAAAGTAGCAATTCAAGCACCTCGTAAGCTTGTTGTGCAGCGTTACTGCTAGTGCTTTACTTGGAATTTCAGTTTCAGGGACTACAGGTAACGCTCAGAATGTTGTTGTGCCACAATGTGCTAAAGCAGGAGACCATTCCTGCTGCACAAAATTAGTCCCCAAAAGGAGTTAGTTTAGTTAGTTTAAATTGTTAGCTTTGTACCTCTGTGTTTGTGTACACATTGGAACATGTGTAGTTCAATTCAATTCAATTTTATTTGTATAGCGCTTTATATGAGCTTCTTATATGAGCTTGTGATTTCTTCGTGCTGCTTCCAGGACCTGTGCCCTCATAGGCTTTCTCTTTTGTTCCATCTAGGACTGGTTTGTTCTGCCTACCAGATGTTGTAGGAAAGTCAGAAGAACCTCTAATATCCAGACAAGAAACATCTGACATAATGAATGAGGAGCCATGCTCCAAGCCAGCCATTCAGTCAGCCCAGAGACCAAAGGATGAGAACACGGAGCCTGACAAACCATCTCCTGTTCCCATACCCATCCCAGTACAGCCAGGCCAGCCTACCTACCCACCCTACTTTGAGGGTGCACCTTTTCCCCAGCCTATGTGGGTACGTCACACATACAGTCAATGGGTTCCTCAACCTCCACCGCGACCAATCAAAAGAAAGAAGAGACGATCTCGAGAGCCTGGCCGCATGACCATGAGCACCATTAGACTGCGTCCTAGACAAGTGCTATGTGAAAAGTGCAAGAACACGGTCACTAGCGATGAGGACAGTAAAGATGGCTCAGCTGTGGCCAAGCCTTCCAGGAAGGAGAATGCGCCACAAGGGGAAGAGCATGCCAAGGATGCCACACCTAAAGGACTCAGGAAGGAAGATGGTGATGGCCCAAGGGAATCCAAGAGGCGAGATGAAACTCCATGCTATGAAAGCAAGCGTTGTCGAAAAGAAAGGAAGGAAGATGAAAAGTTTCCAGGTGGTGATGTAGTCCCACACAGTCCTGTGATAAAGATCTCCTATAGCACTCCGCAAGGGAAAGGGGAGGTGATGAAAATCCCATCTAGAGTTCATGGTTCTGTGAAACCTTTCTGCCCCAAGCAGCTGATGCAAAATGGGCTTGGGGAGCACGACAACAGCCGCGAACCCAGAAAAGAGACGCGATCCGCTGTTGAGTCCATTCGAACTGGTCTTACTGTGTCTATCCCCAAACTTAAACTCCCAAAGCTGACTGATCAGGACATCCCGTCACCTAAAATCCGCTTAAAGACTCGTGGGGATGGTGTGGAGCGCGTGTCTGTGTATGAGGCAGAACTGGTGGGAGAGGCAAGGCGCAGGAGTCCCAGGATTCCTGGTTCAGGACTAACTCGAGCCGAGGACTCGGGGGACAAAAATGCCCTGGAACTCTGGTCAAGTGAGGAAACTGAGCGGCACGGTGATCTCACACTCCTTATCAACTTTGGGAAGCGCAAGGCGGACTCGTCCAGCCTTTCAGTGTGTAGCAGTGACAGCCTAGACGAGTCCAAGTCATTCAGCTCAGACGGCACCTCACCAGAGTTGTGTGAGCTGGCGCCTGGCGATCATGTTATTGGTGTATCGTCCTCGGTGTCAACGACATCATCAGCATCACGGGCCGAAGGTAGGACAGTGCCACCGCTGACTGTGAGGTTACACACGCGCAGCATGAGCAAGTGCATAACGGAGGAGGGCCACGCTGTAACTGTTGGTGATGTAGTGTGGGGAAAGATACATGGCTTCCCCTGGTGGCCAGCCAGAATCTTGAGCATTAGCGGCACTCGGCGAGAGGAGGATGAGGCAGATGCACCATGGCCTGAAGCCAAAGTGGCCTGGTTCGGCTCACCGACCACCTCACAGCTTTCTGTGGCTAAACTTTCACCCTTCCGTGAATTCTTCCGGCTGCGCTTCAACCGCAAGAAAAAGGGCATGTACCGGCGCGCCATCATTGAGGCGGCTAAAGCGGTGGGTCACATGAGCTCTGAGATCACCTCCCTGCTGTCACACTGCGAAACATAGGTGAGGCATCATCTCTACTGTTCTGCTTTTTTTGTTGGTTGTTTATTTCTAAACATTACAAATTGTAAATCATTTGAAGCTTGTCAGTCTATATGGCAAAGTTATTTTTAGGTTGGTGTTTTAAATAAAAATGTATGGTATTAAACTGAAATTGCTGGAGAAGGACATTAAGTCTGAGTCGATATTTAAGATCAACATTGACAAAAAAATCCCTAGGCTAAAAGTCATCAAGTCACAGACTTTGGAGAAACTCAAATAAATATTTTTTTTCCTCTGTCCAATAATAAGTCATAAAGATAAGCAAGAAAAGTATGCAAATAATTAATTTCAGCTTTTGTTGTCATCATGCATGCATGCTGTGTGTGTGTGTATACACTATCAGTCAAAGGTTTATATGGAATTATGTGTTAAACAAAAAGCTTTAAACAGCACAGAATGTGTTTTTGTATTTTTCAAAGTAGCATTGGTCGCTCGGTGGTAGGTTTCTATACAGAAGGTCGGGTTCCACCCAATACCCGAACCTCAGCCACTGGATGCAGTGTCAGTTCTAAACCCGAATAAACTGGCAGGGTTATGTCAGGAAGGGGATACGGTATAAATCCTGTGCCAAGTTGTGTGCAGATTAGATGGTCCACAACAACATTGTCTAAAGTATCTACATTTAGCTTTGATGTCAGCTTGGCACACTCATGGCATTCTCTCATCAGATTCAGGAGCTAGTGATCTGGAATGGTTTTCAGTTAATTTGAGGAGCCATGCTCCAGCCATTTTTTTAATTCTTAATGTGATTTTAGACCATTAGTTGTCTAGTGCAGAGGAAGGGCGGATACGGAGTTAATAGCCATATTAGTGCTTCTACAACTACTGCACAAATCCATATTTTAGCAAGAAAAGCTCAGTTTAGTAAAGAGAAAAGACTGTACGTCTTTACTTTAAGAAATAAAGGTCAGTCAATTTGAAAAATGTCAAGAACTTTGAATGAATTCTCAAGTGCAGTTGTCAAATCCATCAAAAGCTAAGATCAAACTGGCTCTCATGAGGACTGTCCCAAGAAAGAAAGACCAAGAGCTACCTCTGCTTCAGAGGATAGTTTATTAGAAAGACCAGCTTCAGAAAGTGCCGATTTAAGGCACCTCAGATTAAAGCTCTCATAAATACAAGCTGCAGACATATCAACATCCACTCTTCAGAGGAAATTGCACAAGACTTAGTTGAGCCAAGAAACACAAGCAATGAACATTATTTCAGTGGAAAACTGTTCTTTGGTCTGATGAGTCTGAATTTGAGAGTTTTGGTTCAAACCACGATGTCTTTTTTTTTTAACTTGGGAAGGGTGAATAGATGGCTCCTGAATGTGTGGTTCTCACAGTAAAGCATGGAGGGGGAATTGCTTTGCTGGAGACGCTGTTGGTGACTTAGTCAAAATTTAGAGCACACTTGACCAGCATGACTACCACAGCATTTTGCAGTGACATGCCATGCCATCTGGTTTGCACCAAGTGGAAGCATCATTTGTTTTCCAACAGCCCAGTGACCCCAAACATACCTCTAGGTTATGTAAGCGCTGTTTGTCCAAGAAGGAGAGTGATTGAGTGCTGCATCAGATGACCTGACCTCCACAATCACCTGATCTAAATACATTTGGTTTGGGATGTGTTAGACAAGAGAGTGAAGGAAAAGCAGCCAACAACCATTACAGGTGACTATCTCATGAGGCTGACGGAGAGAATGCCAAGGGTTTGCCAAGCTGTCTCAAGGCAAAAGGTGGTTATGTTGAGAAATGGAAAATCTAGAATGTATTCTGGGTTATTTAGCACATTTTTCACACACACACACACACAACACAGAAAAACTCTGATGTGTGTGTGTATGTGTATGTGTATGTGTGTGTGTGTGTGTGTGTGTGTGTGTGTGTGTGTGTGTGTGTATATATACACACACCAGAGTTTTCCTGCCATTGTTCTGCCAAAAAATGCTGCCTATCAAAATGTGGTTTTGTTTTTCTGCACAGCGCTACAGTTTGATAAGCTGTGTACAATATTCTTCAGAGTTTTAAATTAAAGCTCCTCAGTTAATGCTGCATTTTTTTTGTTTGTTTTTTGTCAAAGCTGCACAACCTGTGCAATGAGCAGGCTCCAGGCTTACGAGCATTGCCGAATCTAAATTTTCAGAGCCGGCCGTAATTATGATTTGAATACTGAGTGGATTAAGCAGTGAGCATCAGTGTTGTTTATTTCAAATTATTTGTGTGATTGCAAGTGACAACCATTCTAAGACGTTGTTATTGTAGTACTTTGTTTCAGTCCAGTGGAATCAATCTCTGTGACATCTACAATTTAGGTTTTATTTCTCGGACAGTAACTTGACACGTTCATGGTCCATTGTCCACAATTGTGAAGTAACTTGTACACATCAATAAGGGTCAGAGTAGAATGATTTGCACTGAATACTACAAAGTACTGAACAGTTTTTCTTCCTCTTAAAGTCATGGTTGATGTGGTTTAAGATTGCGTAATGATTTTATTTAATAGTCATAGCAAAACTTACTGAAACGTAGAAACTGCAGTGCAGCCAGGAAATCTGCAAATGGACACAAGCAGTGTTCTTTGTTGTACTGTAACACTATTACTGTTGTAGGATTAGACATGCTGGGATGCATGTTCAACATGTCTTCTGTGTAATACCTAAAAAATTAAGTAATACTGCTACCTAATTTTCAGGTGGAAGGTCTGATCTATTCCTGGACTCATTAAGGTCTGGGGCTGAATTTATATAAATAAATCACACACACATGTTCTACGAAAGTCCTAATAAGTTCCTAAATCCTACTCCTAAAACATTTTTCAGCAAGCTCCTAGACCTGTAGACCTTCCAACATTTTTATAATGTAGGAATACACAATGCACAAAAAAAAACCTAAATGGAAAATTACAGTATCGCTGACTCGATCGATGAGAACAGTTAGCTTAAAGCATGCCTAAATGCCACTGTGCATTTTCAAATGTCAGCATGTTTGCTTTTAAACTCGCTCTGTATTTCCGTGTGGCCAAACAGTAGAGAGCTGTGTGTATCTCAGGTGTAATTTAACAGGTTAGGTGAGAAACTTGAAACTCCATGATGTTTTATATGCTCGCACATTGAATAACTGAAGCCAGGACTTTAACTAAAGATAAGGAGTTATTAGTTGTAACTAGCTTAGTATACAATTTTAATAATTAATCACTTGTGTACATGTAAAGAGCAGCAGCAATGCTTGAATTCCTGTGAAGCAAGATGGGTCTGATTAACATTTCTTTTTTTTTTTTTCTTTTTTTTTACTGATTTAAGATTTCCTATACATTTTCTGCCAATGAAGAGTTTGAATACCTTTGTTTTTATTCTCCTGTTCTGACATTAGGGAAAAAAAACTTAACATGCTGTCTAAGGCACTTTGACACAGAAGTCATGCTATAAAACCACAAAAAAAAAAAAAACACCTTAACATGCTGTCTTTGCTCACCTTTTGGTGATTCAGAATGAACCCACCTATCTGTGGTGTAAAGCTGCTTCAATGTGTGCTTTCAGGAAACATGATTACAATATTTGTGTCCGGTTAATGTATGATTAGCTTTAAGTATTATTATTGTATTTTATTATTTATTTGTTTTCTAAACCTCTTGATGGTCAGGTCACACATCTCACTCCATTGCACATTGGCGACTCCCCATTATACACAGGTCTTGTTTTGGCATTGCCAGCTTAAAAGCTCAATAATGACGACTCGTTCACTTTTAACAGACACAAGGCATTAATGAAGTTGCGACAGGCTGTGTGAATGGAGCTTTGCGGATTGTTTCGGGTTAAATACGACTACAAAGTGATTGAAAAGGAAATGCATATTATGCGATGGGATGTGTCCCTCCCCCCCCTACTGATATTTAGGTCCCAATGGCTGTCTAGTGATGCAATCATCTCCCCATTCTATCTTAGCAATCACAAAGAAACTAGCCGATTACGGCTGTGATCTCGGCCTTCAGAAGAGGGAGGATGGCATTATCCTGGAGTGTGTAAGGCAACCCTACTCCAGAGGCACATGTAAGCAAGTTTTAATCTAATTAAGACTGAATCCAAAATTGTCAACAGATTCCAAACACCCCATTGGGCATCAAGTTGGATGATTATAAATACCACAACCATCATATGCCTCTGGAGTAGGCTTGCCTTACACACTCATCACGGTCATAATCGGCTTGTTTCTTTGAGATTGCTAAGAGAGAATGGGGAGAACGCAAACTTGTGGTCGGGTGATAAGGGAACTTTTCAGTTATGCCCCTCAGAAGCCCATCACAGTACCCTTTTAAAGCTTGTTGTTAAATATTGATTTTATTGTTGAGCGGCAACAGCAGCCAGCCCTTTTGGATTTTTCTGACTAGCTGAAGTGCCCGTCGTTGATGAAGAGAAAAGAGTTTGTAGAAATGGTTAAAAGGTTAAAGCTAAAAAAAAAAAATAAAAAAAAAGCTGATCAGCTTTAATGTAATCAGTGACACATTTGCCCGTCTATCTGTACAGCAGAACTCTCTGCCTACACAGCAAAATCCCCAACGTTCAGATAACACCCAGTGTGTTGAATTAACAGTGTGCAATGTTTCTATGGGCCCAGGTAGACTCAGATGAACCCTGAAAGTGTTAAATCAACACTGGAGATTTTACTGTGTAACTTAGTAAACCAAATAAATAAAATGTTGTAAGAGTCAGTATCTTGCGCCTTGTTTACGCCAAGTTGTACTTTCATCGTCGGCCAAATACACTCCCTGTTCTTTAATTGGAGAGTGAATCACAGATGGGAAATAAAAAAAATAGGATAAAGATTACGCTTTGTCTTAACATGGCTCGAGGCTGTTCAAATTCACCTATACCACTTTATCACTGTTATTTTAGCAGTGAAAATATTAAATAGTGCCAAAGTTTCATTAATTCTATCCAGCGGCGATTTAAGACACCAAAACCACCCCCCAGAACTTCTCTTCCACTCCACATTTTGATTTAATTTATGACTCGCGGTTCAGTTTTTATAGTGTACATAACTACTTTTTTTTTGTTTTAGATTTTGCTGGCTTCTACGTGTATTATGGTCATTTTGGTGTCTTGTGCATATTCTGTGTATACTAGGTAAATTATTGCGATGATTGGCTTTGTTGTTAAATGATGCGTATAGCCGCGCCCACCTCAAGGCAAAAGCGCTGAATAAGTTTAAGTGCGAGATGCTATGACACAATCTGGCACATGCCTTCCCTTCTACTCAAAATTTTGATTGAATTCAAGTACCCAAGTACTGACAAAGTTTCATAAAATTCGGTTCAGCCAGTTTTATGTGATGCTGTGGCAAAGATCTGGCTGGACAGACATACAGACCTACAGACAGGAATTTTTCTGGTTTCAGGTCCTCCAATGTATGAAACTTGAAGATATAAGTGAAAAAGCGAGTTCTGACCAACGTACAAACAAAACCATTCTTTCATTAAAATTCACAGTTTGCTGATGTGCACTTTTTCCTGCTTCAAAGTGCATGTCTTTTTATTGTTTTTCCTTTTAATGAATCACTCTTAGAGAGGAAGATATTTTATTTATAGTTTTTGTTTTTGTTCGTTCGTTCTTAGGAGTTTATCCTAAGTTACGCTAGGGATTTCTTTGTGAATGTTGCCTTTGTTCTTAAGAATATTAAATATTGACTCAGACACTGACCGTTCTTCTCCAACCATTTTAATTGGATGCCATATATGATTGTTTTTCTTATTCAAAAGACAGGCACATGTGTGGGAAGTTGAGGTTTGTTTGTGTTTTTAGAAGCTGTCTAGTCAGATGATATTGTTGGGTCAAAACATTCTTTCATTAAGATTCACAGTTTGCTGATGTGCACTTTTTTCCTGCTTCAAAGTGGTGGGAAAGCTGGATGAGTATGTGAAATGGTGCTAAGTTACTATAAACATTGTTATTGGCCAGAATTAATATCCACATATAGTATGGTTTTAGTAGCTAAAATTGTATGAGAAGCTTTGTCAAAATGGTTAAAATAATACATTTTGACAGCAATACAGGCAGGTGTAACTGTCAACTATTCTTAAACTAATTTCTAACAGCAGTATCATTTTATTTAATTATTTCTATATCTATATTTATGGAAAGTTGATGTAATTTACTCCATATATTCTTCACAAAACAGTTGTTTTTAAAGGTCCTTGTGCTTGGGCATTTCCCTTCCTTTGTGAGCATTGATGCCTGTGCCCCCAAAATATAAACACACGTTTCTCCAGAGTGTGTTTGTTGACTGACGTCTTATATGCTTCGTGTTTCAGGATTGAAAGAGGGGAAGGCTGGACTCTGGCTGGATTCAGGACCCTGTGCTCCCCTTCTGTCATTCCCAACCTGGACGCAGTGCATTTGCTACAGATCTCGTGAGTGAAGGTGCTTTTATTTTTTCACCTGCCTGGAAAGAGAAATCAGCAAACACGCAAAGCAGTTGTTGAGGGAGCAAGCAGGCAGGAACATCTGGGAAACACAAGAGAAGAACTCTTCCTCTCCACCTGTTTTTCTACCCTATCGATTTCTTCAGGACTTCTGTTTTAGTCTAATAAGTAGCTCAACACTAAATCTGAATGTATTTATTGCCAGTGAAGCACAGGCAACCTGGCTCATACGATCAATCCCACCACTGCTGTTTTCTGTCGGTGAAGAGCTCCTGCCTGTCAACTGAGCTACTATAACTAACAAATCCATCATGGAGACCGTCAGTGAGCCTGCTCTAGTGACCTTCACCTAGTCCACTTAAGCAGGAAAATTCGGACTTCCACACGACGCTAAATAACTTGGCTTTCTCTGAGGTCTCTTTCCTTTTACTTTCAAAACTGAAAATGTGAAAGACTTTTTTTTTTTTCTATCCTCTGCATCTTGAGATCGTTGTGTAGGTCTTAAAACACGCAGTATGTTGTCATTGATGATGGGTATATTTTCCCCAGAGGGCCGGATTTCTTCAACCCGCCTGTCCCTTTGAGGAAATATAACTTCTTTTTTTTTTTTTTCCTTTTTTTTCCTCATTTATTTTTCATTTTTATTATGATGTTATGATGCTCTTGGTCTGAAGGCCTTGGGAACTGTGTCATGGCTTGTTTGAGAATCAGAGTTTCATATGTACTTGCTTTAATTATTTAATGTGTCATGTAAAGAAAAGCACTTTATCTGTACCTTCAGTGGCCTGCTGGACACTCGTACAATGAACACTAAAGTAGAGTTTTACGGCTGTGAACGGCAGACAAGCTCTGATCAGCCCTCCGGTTCAAACAATCACACCTGGCGCCTGGAAAGTGACTTCTTTTCTATCAAGTTTGGACATGGATGAGAAAACAAGACGCTTTCAGGAACTGGTTGTGTACACTGTATTATTGCGGTTAGTCCGTTTTGTCATTTTGTTTTCCTTCCCACCACCGCCTCCCTACAAATGAAATTTTCCACTGGAGAAATGGACAGAAGTGTAAACTCCTATGCATCACATCTTTATTAAAGCTTTAAAAAAAAAAAAAAAACCCCATAAACCTGCTGTTATGGTACTATGAATTCCATACCCACGTCCTCTGGCAACCTCGAAGAATTGAAATGCTTTCACGTTGCAGGATTGTTGACTTGTTTTTCCTTCAGGTGGAAAAGAATGAGTCTTTCTAGTCAGCAGCTGACCTTTTAGGGCCTTGAGAGTTTAAAGAGCCGCTTCAGTGAGGGAGCAAGCATGGAAACCAGGGAGGAAAGCAGGTGGGGGAAGGGAGCCAAACCCGAGCGGAGGTGTATTTTAAGCTCACTGCTAAGCGCAAAGCGTCTCACCACTGCATTTCAATGGTAGGTTCTTGTACTTTTTACAGATCTCCTTTTTTTTTTCTTTTCTTTTCTTTCTCCCTTCTTCGCAAAACGGTTTTTGAAGGAGGACATAATCGCGAGTGCCCGTGCAAATGACACTCAACCGTTGTCCTCAGATCAGTGGAATTTTTTTTACATGGTGTACATAAAATAAAATATACAATCATCTTGTTTGCTGGCTTGTTTTTTTTCCAGACTGGAAATCAGAGGGTTTTTTTATTTTATTATCATCTCAACTGGCAGCCTGCCTGATGTATGGTTTTGGGATTAAACTCTATGATAAAAACCCCTGGGAGAATATTTCATAATGTGGGCTGTTGCGTGCTTCTCCATTACATGGATTAATCTCACGGATAGGGATGCCAAGTCCCTTCAAAGGACTTTGCAATGAAAATATAAATTGAGAGGTCTGTACAATCATTGTTGCTGTTTCTTTCACATTACAGAAGCATGGGAAAGAAACTGCATTGTGCGTGTCGCACGACTGTTACAGTAACTCCGTATTAAGTGGAGGTGCAAAACCTTTTGCAGTCTTTCAGCAGACTATTATTTAGTCTTTTATCTCTCTAATAATGGGGTGGTTAGGTTCAACTCTGAGATCAGTAGAACTATTCAACTGACGCTAACGGATGGCTAAATACACACACACATACAACAAAGCCATTAACTATGATCGATCAGTTGTGTTCAATAAAAAAAATATATATAATAAAAACGATATATATATATATAATATTAAAAACGGTTAAGTATGGGCTGGAACAGCCAGTTAAATTAGCACACTAGCTAAAACAAAAAAGAACAAAATATGGTACACACTGGCACAAGCACCTGAGATGGCTTACATTTGGACAGAATATAATCCATTGGGAATATCCAGCTATAATAAATACTCTTAACTACTGATATGAAGTTCACAAATCATAAATTAATCAATTTCAGATCTCTACTTTTTGTTATTCTTTCACGCTTTTATGGTTTCTCCTGCCTGTCACTTTGACAACAGACTTCGCCCTGAAGTTGTGTGCTTTCTTTTATTTAATCGAATGAATCTTGATCTAATAAATTGGCTGCAAATATAGTCATTAGACATTTATTTTGGCGCTGCTTTGTTTTGATTGATACTGGTGAGGTGCATCTTTCCCAAATCGTAGTACTACTTGTTACATAAATCTGGAGTATCGCTATAGCAGGATCCATAGTTTTCCCTTAACTGGGCCTTTTTCTTTTATAGTGGAGGGTTGCTCATTTATCCGATTTCTCCTAAAGAGGGATTAAAAACTGTCCGGTCTTAAAATAGTGTCTGCCGTGCTCCTTTGAGGGATTTTAAACATCAGTTTGAAAGTGCTTTCTTTGGACAAATTTGGCCATAATATATTTTAGGACACGAGACTGTAATACTGTAATAATTTTGTCTCATACTGAAGAAGAGAGGGAATGCAAATGCATCGGAAACTAAGGACGACTATAACTTGCTCTTTTTTGCACAAGATGTACTGTAAGAAAACATCCAGTAATCGAACTAAATGTTTAGCACTAGGTGTAACCTAGCAGTTGATGAGACAAACTCGAACTACAGCGCATGTTGTGAACCGTACGTCTTTACTTGGTTTGATAACGTTCCATAAGCAACTTTTGTTCCATGACGATGCTCCATGAACGCGCGCATTTTGTCATCTGCGTTAAACCTGATGAACCGGTTTACTGACGAAGGATTTGTTTTGGCTTATTTGATAACATTTTCCATGAGTGGTTAGTACAAGTGGTGGCAAGTATTTGAGTTATATACTGTATGCTCTCTTCTCCCAGGTCTTTGAGTGCATTGCCACTCACTCTTCATAGTAATACTTGGAATTTGCAGAGCCTCCAAGCTTGGCGACTGTCAGCAACGTGCAGTATTATAAGCATCAGCATCGAGATTCCCTTTCCTCCCCGGAGTGAGGATGAGTGAAACCTGACTCTGTGAGCTTTGGGACGGTGCTGATCCCCCATCTCCCTGTCAAGGCACTGGGCCATCTGTCATTATCAGCAAGGGAGGAAGCACTGATTAAATCAAGCTTAATATTTCTCTCCCAAGCCTGTTCTGTTTCTCCCACAGGTGCTGGTCTGCTTCCTGCGAGCACACCTTCCTTTTGCTGATGCGTAAACACACCGCTAGACACACAGCCGCTCAGACCCCTTGGCTCCGAGTATGCTTCCTGCCACGGGAGCTGGCACAAAGCCACGTGTGTGTGTGCACGTGTGGATACCGCAAGTTAAGCCTAAGAATTTAGGCCACATGCACATGGAGACAACCATAAGAGGCACTGTCTGCACAATCCTTTCCTGCTTTGTACAGGCTTCCGGCGAGTTATTTTTTTCACCATGACTTATTTCCACCACATTGATTTTTAAAGGCTGACTTCATTCCAGGTGTTTTTCCGCTCAATCTTAGTGCAACCAGGTGTTTTCTCTGTTTGTTCTTACAGCCAGAGATGCACTAAGGTCTTAGGTTTTGGAAAGACAACACATTTTCAGCTGCTTATGCTTATCACCTATACTGATTTCAGCCAGGCTTCATGTGAATGCTGATTAGTGAGACTAATCAGAAAAAAAATCTTCAGTTGGCTAGGGAGCAAAAATATTTGACTTTTGGAGCAATTGAGAAAGGCCATCAGATATGAGCTCAGGACGATCATATTCCAGAGCGATGGGCGTGTCAGGGTAGAATGGAAGCTCATGAAGCGATGCACCCATCATGCATAGCGCAGTGCCCACTGTACAATCCTCTGGAGGCAGTGTTGTGGTCTGGGGTTGCTTCAGTTGGTCAGGTCTAGACTCGGCAATGTTATGCAGCAATAAAACCGAGTCGGCTGACGACCTGAAGGTACACAGTGACCAGATTATCACATCAATTGATTTTCTTTAGTTCCCAAATGGAACAGGAGCAAGGAAATGAAAAAACAACAACAACAAAAAACAGTTTGCAGGGTAGACAGCACTTTTAAGACCCTGGAAACTGTCCAGAAGTGGCCTTGTGTTTTTTCTGTGTCCAGCAACATGCAACTGTTCATTATTATACCTGCATGTGGAGCAGAGCAATTAATGCCTGAATACATGTAGTAGTGATGGGTCGTTCATGAGCAAACGTCGTTCAAGATTCGTTCTTTTTTTGAACGTGACTCAGAAAGAACGAATCGTTTTAACGTGACTCAGAAGAACGATTAGTCTCAGTGATTCGTTCGTTTTCTACTGGGCTCGCAAAACTCCGTAGGTTATGTACGGGAAACAGAATTGAACGGTTCTCAACGGTTCGTTTGTTTGTCACGTGACTCCCATGCAGTGCAATAGATTCAAAAGAACGAATGACTCCGACTAGAAGATATGAGAGGGGAGCTGTTCATTCTGTTTATCATATGTCCTTAGCTGCATTGTATTAATTTCATTACTAGCCAAAGTTTGTGTAGTATGTAGACGTGTTCGGGGATCTGTTTTTTTTTTTATTTTATTTTTTTTTTAATGTAACATTTTATTTTATTTCTGACCAAAAGAACGAAATGAGGCAGCATGGTGGTGTAGTGGTTAGTACTGTCGCCTTGCACCGCCAGGGTCCGGGTTCGTTTCCCGGCAAGGTTCGATTCCTGTCTCTGTGTGCATGGAGTTTGCATGTTCTCCCCGTGCTTGGTGGGTTTCCTCCGGGTACTCCGGTTTCCTCGCAGAGTCCAAAGACATGTAGATTAGACTAATTGGCATTCCCAAAAAATGTGTGAGCGCCCTGTGTTGGATTGGAACCCTGTCCTGGGTGTACCCTGCCCTGTGCCCTAAGCCTCCTGGGATAGGCTCCAGGCCCCCGTGACCCTGAATACAGGATAAATGAACTAAATGACTCAGAAAAAGATATTGATGAACGGGACTCAAAGAACCCAGTCAGTAAAATGATGCAAACTTCCCATCACTAACATGTAGCAGTCCTAATTTATGAAAAGTCTGCTGTTTTAAGCAAATGATGAAACACATGCAGTAGTTTAACAAGATAAGCTTGTTTTTTTTTTTGTTTTTTTTTCCCCAGACCTTAAAAATTGCATCAAACGCTTTCATTACTTGTTGAGTGTTTGGTAAGGGGCCTGCTTGCTTACTGAAATGATTCTAGAGCCTGCAATCATCATCACGGAGATCTAATTTAAAGATGAAGCTTGGAGCTAATGCGGAGTCTTCAAGCTTATTTTCGGAGTCTGTTCCTGGTATGTACGTTAGGTTTCCTGTGATCGCCGGTAAGTCGTTACAAATCCGACATTACAGACCTCGGCGAACTGCAGCGCTATAAACATGGCGGCACTAACCATGGAGAGGTTTTTGGCTATGTATGTGTACTGTTGTACAGTTTACACGAAAAAGTTGCCCTTCGTGTTTTGCGAGTAAATTAGTAAAGCAGCCTGTGGCCTTGGCAGAGCAGGAACAGAGCTTTGGCAGAGCGCCAAGTGTCTGTCTCTTTCTTACTCCTCACTTTCTTCTTCGTGTGTCCTTAAAATGGCTGCCAAGCATGCTTTGCCGATCTGGCTGATCGTTGGGGGTGCCTCATTGAACCCGCTTTCAGTAGCGCTACAAGTCTTGTCTTGAGCTTAATGCAGTATTGATCGTTTTCGTCTCGGTGTAGATGGAGTTTAAAAGAATGTTCCATACAATCGCATATTGCCACAAGTCACTATTACTTTACTGTACCAATGTACCCAAATGTACTCGTGTCTCATGGTAGCTGAGATTCAATCAACCATGCAAAGAAAGGTTTTGGTATCATTTCAGAGTAAGGTAAGAAAGAAAGAGGGATGTGTACGAGCCATTTCCAGCAAAGTACTAAGAAGGAATATTCGTCTGTGCACGCATTTTATGAGATCATATATACATCTTGGCTCCGGTGACGGAAGTAAAGAATGATGGCTCTGTGACAGCTGCGGGAACAATGACGGTTATCCAACTGTGTCTTATGAGGGAGCATGGGTGCCTGCAGCCATTCCTGATTTTGAAGTTGCACTGAATGAAGACATACACACCCCTGCGCCATAAACTCAGACGCTCACACTTGCACGACGACAAAAGTGGTTCAAATATTAACACGAGCTGGAAGATTGAGTAAACAGAACAGGCCGCGCCTAAACGGATCGCTCAAGGTCATGTGGGTTCACTTGAAGCGCGGGAAATAGCAAGGCGCTCCTCGTTTCTTATTAATACATTGTCCTGTGGTTAAGATGACTGTGTTTTTTAGTGCGACCGAGAAAGAGATGAACTAAGTGATTCGTCCTCTTCAGCATAGCCTGCTGCCTTAGGGCCACACACAACATCTGTCAGTATGTTAAAAGAGAGCCAGAGAGAGTGTGCTTCCCAGCCCCCTTCATCCCCAGGGTATTGCTCCAGCTTCTTTGTGGGGGGGGATGGGAGCCCCTCTGGGATGTCATTCTGAACTGCATGTTTTGAAACCTTTTGCCAGCTAGCACACATATAGACCAACCCATAATTTTTGACCACTGTGCCTTTCTTTGTGCTGACATTTTCTTGCATCTCTTACAAAGGTCAGTCCGAAATCCGTACCAACCCATTCTTTAGTAGAGAAGCGTGACCTTTGTTTAAAGATGTTTCCTCATCTTTGTCTTGGCTTTTCTCTTTTTTTCTTTTTTTTTTTCCACTTGGCACACGGTGTTGGCAGGGTTCCCATGCTTAACGTCGAAATGTCAACATGCAGGTTACTTCATCCAATAGAAACACACGAAGCAGTCGATGGTTATTCCATGGTCTTTTTCATCTACATGAGCTCAAGCGCCTTACATTAAAAGGAAGCATATGTAGATCGCAATAGCACCATTACTTTATATAAGACAGCTGCGTCCTGCCGTTAGGCTAATGAATCACGCTCCATTTTTTCCAATGGTTAAAAATCGCTGTGTTTGATGGTTATAACACAGTCATAGTGTGTTGTCATTATGTGGTTGATGAAGAAGGCCTGCGAGATTTCCATTTCCATCCACAGATGTGAGCTCAGCACTTCCGTGGCTACGAAAACTGATGATCTTTTCACTAGCAATGCAGAGATCTCAGCAAAGTATGTATCTACGTTGGCTGGGTGTTGAGGTGCTACTGGATCTGCTTTGCATATTACTGCAGTTGCTGCCCGGCCAAAGAAAAAAGTAACACTCTAATATTACATTGTGCCTTTGAATGCCTTTTGCCATTAATTACAGACGCAGCATCCTTCCACACTCATTCACACACTACGGCCAATTTGGTAACGCCAATTAGCCTAACCTACATGTCCTTGGACTGTGGGAGGAAACCGGAGTACCCGGAGGCACAGAGACGGGGATCGAGCCTGGCCGGGAATATGCATGTACCATCAGGGAAGAAAAAAAATCAATTTATGTAAAAACTTGGTTATTCAATATATTCAGGTAGTGACCTCTTTTTGAGCACAGATTGCTGAAGATAAACCTCAACAACAAAATCAATCCAGATCATACTGTAGCACCGCTCCACAGGCTTATACAGTAGGCCCCTGGCACGATGTGTCCATCACTTCATCTACCTTCAATCGTCGGTTTCTTACGCCTCTGCAACAGGGTAAATAGTCCGTGCTTCATAGTCCGTTCTTTATGCTCCCTAGCAAACTGATGCCGCCCATTAGCCCCCCCTCAAAGCCTCACTGGTGATTTGTCTTAAGGCTACACAGCTGTTTAGTCCCAATCCCTCGAGTTCTCTTCACATTGTACGTGTGGAAATGCTCTGACTTTCACTTTTAAACATGAGTGAGAGATCACCTATTGTTGTTTTATGATTTGACTTCACTAAGCATTTACATTTAGCAGACAAGCATGTACATTTCTTCCGACATGGTTGTTGAAGAAATGAGAAGCTACTTATTGCATCAGTTAGGGTTCACTAACTGTTCGCCATCTGAACCATATTAATCACTGCAGTAATCATCCAATAAAAGGCTCTTAACTATTTGCTTAGTTTAATCTCTTAGCTAAATTTTTTTTTTTAATCCAGGTAGTGTATATATGGTATTACAGATCATGATCATGGAAAAATCCAGTATCTCAAAATTTTAGTAAATTACTTTTCATATAGTATAAATACAATGGAATCTTGGATTGCGAGTAACTTGATCTGCGAGCCTTTTGCAAGATGCGTCGAATTTTGTAATTAATGTTAACCTGATAAATGAGTGAGGTCTTCAAATACAAGTAGTATGCACATGCTTTGTCTTGACCGTCAAGTGATCACAACAGAGTCACAAATTTTTCTCTCATTCTGCAGGATTGTGGGTATTCGTTTCCCATGCTCAGTCTCAGTGTGTGTTCATCACGCCTATAGTCAACATCCGTGCGTGAGTGTACCGTTGACTATAACATTGTGACCACACGTGGGGGTGTGTGCATATGTAAAGCATTTTTTTTTTTATTTTGTGTCCAAATTTAGTGACTGTTTTTTAGTAACTATACTGCATCAACGGCCCTCGGAAAGAAAAAGGTTTTTAAAAAGGCTGTATAAGATCAATCTGTTTAACATCAATGCAACGTCAAAATCCTGAAAAGTAGGCAAAATGAAGTGTCATTAGAGAGGTTCCTTGTTAAAGAAGTTTACAGACAGAGCAGTGATTTCGTGTGTGTGTATGTGGCTCCTCTCCTTTGTTTTATTTTTACTTTATAATTTTTATATGAATATCTTTGAGTTGTGGAACAAATCATCTGAATTTCTTATGTAGAAATTCGCTTTGATATACGAGTTCTTTGATATACAAACATGCTCCCGGAATGATTATGCTCTCAATCCAAGGTTCCCCTGTACTGTGAATCCCTCTGTCTAGTATTGTTCAGTATACAAATGGGGAAGAAATTTGTTTCTGTCTGGAAGAAAATCTGTACTGATGCAAATTCATGTAAAGTTGTGTAGAAGGGAAAAGGTGCAAAGACAAAAGGGTTGACCGCACCCTTAAGAAGAATATTAAGCAAAGCTGATTCACAAAACTGGGAGAGCTTTACAGGGAGTGGGGAAATCACCACACATGTATATAGTGCATCAAGAGCCACCACACACAGATGTCTTCGGGAACTGTTGCACTCCTAGTATCAAGAAACGTCTGAAATAACATCAGTAGCATCTAACCTGGATCATTGCTCAATTGTCCAAATTAATTGTCCAAATGAATGTTTTTTTTCGCCTTTTATTTGGGAAATCAAGGTCACAGAGTCTGGAGGAAGAGAGGAGTGGTACAGAATCCAATTTGGTTAAAGTCTAGCGCAAGGTTTCCACAGTCTTTGATGATTTAGAGTGTCGTGTCATCTGTCTTCCTGCTTCCATTTCCTGACAAGCTTCATGGAGATGCTAATTCCTGTTGGAAAAGGAAATGAGCATTTGCTCACAGTGACAAACTACCACTAACTGGTTTGATAACCGTGATATTACCATGCTTGATTGGCCGGCCAGCCCGCCTGACCTGAACCCCATAGCGAATGGATAGGCACTCATAGGGTAAACCTCTTAAACCTGATGTACAGGTAGAAGACTGACTCTATGCTAGTATTGGAGGTAAAACATTATATTAGATAATACATGCTATATATATATTGTTCCAATTAAATAGTAATTTGTAGTATTTTTAAATTCACTAAAATTCAATTTAAAAAACATTTCTCATTTATACCTATTCATTGGTTAGATTATTAATTGTTTTTAGCTTGTGTGGGTTTGTAGCAAGCGAGAACTTAATGATTAGCATGGGTCTGCACAGGGAGGTGTTTGAGGATGAACTAGATGCACCTGAGGCCTGAGGTCAACTGTGTGTGTGTGTGTGTTTCTTTAGGCAACAAATTAATTGAATGTGTTTGGTTGTAGTCAGAGAAAGACTAAAGCTGGGTGAAAAGCAACAAGTTTGTGGTACATTCGCCAAACACTTTATTGGGAATATTTTATTAATACTGGGTGGAACCTTTCTTTGCTATCAAACAAAACAACCTCAGTTCCTTGTGGTATGGTTTCTGCAAGATATTGGAAACATTGCTTTAGAAATCCCATGACTGGCTAATGCTCTTCCTGCATATTTTTTTAGGTGCACTTTCATGCATTCTACCCAATGAGACGACTTTTACTTTGTGACATGGTGCACCATCATGTTGGAAGTAATGATTAGAAATTGAAAAAATTTGTGGTTATGAAAATTGATTGGTAATAACGAGCCCAAGGCGGTAAGGTGGCTTAGTGGTTAGCACTGTCACCTTGCACCTCCAGGGTCCAGGTTCTACTCCCAACCTTGGGTCTTAGTTTGCATGTTCTCCCCTTGATTGGTAGGTTTCCTCCAGCTACTCCAGTTTCCTAGGCTAGTTGGTGTTCCCAAATGGCCCATAAGTGAATGAGTGTGTATATGTGTGTGTGCCCTGCGATGGATTGGCACCCTGTCCAGGTTGTACTGTTCCTTGTGCCCCTGTGAGCCTGTATATAGTATAAAGCGGTATAGATTATGAGTGACTGAGTGAGAGAGAGTGAAATGAACGGGCCCAAGGTTTGGCAAGAAAACATTCCTTACACCATTAAATCAGCTCCACCAGCCTGGACTGCTGAGACAAGCCAAGATGGTTCCATGAATTCATGCTGTTGGTGTCAAATTCTGACCCTACCATCTGTGCTTCTCAGCCGAAATCAGGATTCAGCAGACAAGTTTTTCCAGCCTTCAACAGTTTTGGTGAGTCTGTGCCCACTGCAGCCTCGGCTTTCTTTTCTTTACTGATGGATGTCGAACCTGACATGGTCTCCTGATGTTGTAGCCTAGCCACCTCAAGTGTTTGTGCATCCTAAGACCTATTTGTGCTCACCATAGTAGTACAGACTGCTAATCTGAGTACTGTGGCCATTCTATCAGTTTACACCAGTGTCTGTTTGTCTCTCTCATCATCAAGGCATTCCCCTCTGTAGAACTGCCGCTCACTTTATTGCACCATTCTCAGTAAACTCTAGAGCCTGTTGTGCATGAAAATCCCAGGAAATCAGCAATTATAAAAATAGTCACACCAGCCTGTCTGGCACCAACAAACACGCCGCAGTTGAAATCAGAGAGATCACATTTTTTGCTGATGGTTCTGCACGATTTTATGCATTGCTTTGCTGATTCGATCCGTGCATGAATGTATACTGTTCTTATTCATAGAATTGTATTGTAACATCTTACACTATTGATGATTTTTTAAAGATTTCAAAATGCCCAAGTAGTAACCATTTACTATGTAATGTCGGATTACATTTGATTCCAGGAGGAAAAACATTTTCTATTAGAAAATGATGTAATCTATATACTTAAATACCTTCACCGTTATTTAAAAAAAAAAAAAAAAGGGATTATGTAACTCCTGTAAAGCTGCATAAGTTTAACCCCAACATTCCTGCTAACTGTGTTACTTGCAATCGTGAAGTAGGCACACTGTTTCATTATGTGTGGGAGTGTGAGAAAATTCAGACTTTTTCCAGTTTATTTCAAGTCTCATAGAAAGTGATGTTCCTGTAAATGCCAGTGCATGCTGTGCATACTTTTCCTAAAAAATGTTTCGGTGAGTGGAAAGAAGGAAATTCATCATTCATTTCTGTCTGTTGCAAGCCAAGCGTTATTGCCTTAAAATGGAGGGACTTTATTTGCGCCAGGAGTTCTTTGTGTTGCCAAGAGTAGGACGTTGTGTTTGCGGCGAAGAGTTTTATTGTGTTCTCTAAAATACAAATCATGCAAAATATAAAATTAATCAATATAATTGGGGGAAAAAAAGGATTCTGGAACCATACTGCATTGCACTTTTTAACAAATGCAGGCTTACACTCTCACCAGTGTATTTTATATGGGTCTTTCTCTTTATCGCAGAAGAAAAATAAGATTGCTAAGACATTGCTACATCACCTATTTCAAGCTATATCTCCAATTTTTTTATCCAATCAAACTAGCAATTATGGCACTAGATCTATTCTTTGAATTCTTTAAAATTCTCCCAAAGTCAATTCAGAGCTTGGTAAATCTGCTTTCTCTTACGGACCCTGGGCGTGGAATGAGTTGAAACAATATCATTAGGTTAGAAACACTCTAAAGGTACCTTTAACGGTCTTTTACAAATTGGTTTTAAGGAAACATTGTCCGTTTACAAGCTCTGCCTTGAAGTGAAGCTCATTATGTATATTGCAGTCATTGGCCTGTTACTTTACCTGTATATATACCAAATTTATTTATTTGTTATGCTGTTTTATTGATATATATTTTATAATAGGAAATATATTATATATTGTTTTTATTATATATTGTTTTTGTGAAACTGTGCATTTTGCCATCCTAACCAGTACTCCCGGTGGGAACTAACCTCAATCTCATGTTCTTTCCTTAACATTGGAGTCATGTAAGTAGTGATGACTTTATAAGACGTGTAAGATACTGTTGAATAAATGTATGAGAAAATATGTTAAATCAATATTTAGTGGCCAGTCGTTGCCTAGTCATAAAAATACTCTGATATTTATGCTTATAATAAAGCATTGAAGGAGCAGAAAACATAGTGGAAAATCAGATCCATTTAACTTCATCAGTATTACTTACAAGCATACCCTATCGAATTCAAAATGTCATTTGACATTGATGATAATTAAGGATTAAGGATTGTGAGCTCATTGTATGAAAGAAATGTTTTCGTATTAATGCTGATTTCTTTCTTTTGATGTAGTTTGGGTTTCATTGATTTATTCCCAAAGCAGTCATTGTTAATGTCCAATGTGCATTGTATCATGTGTCAGTGTAGAATGAGAGAATGTATAGAGCTTAAGTTGTGTTTCGGTTCCTATGAATGCACTCGCACACTCACACACACACACACACACACACACATCTGCTCCAGCTGGTGTGTGCTCTTTATCCAACAGAGCAGAACAAAGCTGTGCATGTAAAGCCTTCCAGGCTGCCACACAATAGCAGGAGTTCACAACACTGCAGCCTTTACATTTTGACCAAATACAGCACACTCATCATAGCCAAATCAATCAAAGTGATCAAACCATGAAGCTCCATCAGCAGCTTTTAATCAATTTTCCATTTGGACTATGACAAGTCTAATTGGAAAGACAAGTCAGCAAGTCAAGCATCTTTAACTGTCATTGTCCATTTAGCTTCACTCACTCTGATCATATTCACCAAAACATTGGACTTTGTGACGTTATAGAATGCAATACTATAATTTTGTAAGGTTTTACGTTTTATGGTCTTATCCACTAATAAATACTGTTAAATAATAGCAGTAATAAAATTATTCACAGACCATTAAATGCTGTTTTGCTTTCATCAGCTCTCATTAAGATCTGAACATTTATCTTTGTATATTCAGGCTTTGGGACTGGCACTAATGATGCCGCCTTAAACGTTATTCTTGCGTTATTGCAGATGTTCTGACAGTAATATCTAACACCAGACATGAGATCGAACACATTTTAATGATTTCAGTTTGTTAAATGAACAATTTTTATAAAGTTGGAGAAAAAAAAAAAGACTTATAAAGTTCCCTTACGCTGAATAAGATCATTCTTAACAACAAAAGAAACATATCAGACAGGGGAATTTTAATACATTTTCTTTTTTCCTTTGGTTTAATATCTGCTGCCTGAAAATGAGAACACTGGTTTAGGTGAACTAAGGTTTTGGATCAATACTTGAGCTCTATCAGGAGAAGAAACTGTACATCCAAACGACTCCAAGCAGGAGGACCAGGGCTAGAGTTTCAGGATCATACACCAGTGTCACTTCATGAAGGTCCAGATTTCCCTGCCCTGATGCACCCACTAAACTTAATAATCAACTGATTAGATAAATCGGGTTCATTTTGATTAGGGAAACCTTCGGTTAAACCCACAGTCCAGATTAGTGCTGATGTGGGTGTGTGTGTGTGACCTCTCAGTTCTGTCACACACCCTGCTGTGCATGTGAGGGTTACAGCTGTCCTATCTGTGAATGGAGGTGCCTCCTGGGTGGAGATCTGGACCGCTTCTGTTTATCTCCTAATCTATAATCATTATCACATTACTGCTGCTAGAGCTAGAAGCAAACACCTTTTAATCCCTCTCATTCTGCTCACTTCTCAGTGCAAAGGGTGTTTAATTGTTGCACCGATCCTTACTATCCCATTTGGTATCAAAGCAGTTGTACCATTACTAATGTAACAAGCAATGTTACCAAATTAAAATGGTACAGGTATAACTCACTATTGTTCATCTCTCAAAAAAGGCTATTTTCACCTGATTAGAGTATGCTTGGAAATACAATATTAGAAGCTTGGTGTAAAAGATTATTAGAGTTGTTGATCTCCATATTTATGAAATTCGACTTCTTTCACAATAAACAGTAATATTAATGGCTCCAGAGAGGTCTGTCTGAAAACTGTTTGCCATACTGACCAGAGAAGCTATGCACTATGGGTAGTAGGGATGCATTACTCTCTCTCCTTTTACTCACAGCGATAGTAGCCAATCATCAGCATCTGTAAGCTGACGTATGTGAATGAGGACAGATAGAACGTTCCTATGAGCATGTTACACTTCCATGTGACGCAGTATGAGAAGCTGTTTGAAAGGAGGTCATGGCTGGCTTTGTGTGTTGAGCCTGTAAATGTTACATGGAAGGAAAATGGGAGGGGGGAAAAATGGTCAC
Source organism: Clarias magur (assembly GCA_013621035.1). Classification (NCBI taxonomy): domain Eukaryota; kingdom Metazoa; phylum Chordata; class Actinopteri; order Siluriformes; family Clariidae; genus Clarias; species Clarias magur. The sequence goes on along the minus strand of QNUK01000097.1, from coordinate 1,660,673 downwards.
ATATGTACCTCTGTCACATGCATACAGGACTGGACTGGGACCAAAAAAAGCAGCTCTGGTATTTTTTTCTTCCCAGCAGCCCACTACTACAATCCAGAGTCAGTCTAGTCGGATATTGGACAGTATTTCTTTTTTCACCGTAATTTAATTATGTTTTAAGTGAATATATGCTAGATTCATTCTACATAAAGTTAAACTTTTTGGTTGTTTGCTTTAATTTAGATGATTATAGCTTACACCTCATGAAAAAATTTTTTTAGGTTTCTCAAAATGTTACAATTTTCCCCGCAATCAGTGACAAAAAAAAAAGCTTGCTTCTTTTTTATTATTATTCAGAACCTCATAATTTTATAGAAGACAGTCCTGCATCTCTACTCCATACTGCATTTATACTCCTGTGCATACCTTTAAGCTGAGTCTGGGTAACATCACTCAAATGATTAGAGGCTATTAACTTGGGTACGGAAGGAAATGCCATAACAAGGAGTCATCAGTCTTCTACATCATTATTCCCTTTTTATATAGTGTGCTTACACACAGACATACAGTACATGCCATGCTTATAAAGGAAAGTGAAGACGTTCGTCCTATAGAAATATTTCCTATATTTCTTATCTTCCCTTCAAATAAATTCATAAATTATTCTGTATGAAAGGCAAATTCATGGAAGGCAATGTGAATTTCTACCATATATCAGAAATGATATACCAGCTGTCCTAGCTCATTTCCTTGACATGAGACAGAATCTGTCTTGGGTTGTCTTTGTGGCTTGCATAGCAGACATAGTCAAAAGAGACCAGGGACTTTAGTTTGTCTTGTGTGAGATGAAAAAAAATATGCTGAGATTCTCTATAGATTCTGGGCTTTAATATTAAAAATGTATTCTGTAGTATATTTTAAACACAAATCATACTTAGCCTCAGTGGTTTTTAGGAATATTTTAAAATATCTGAATTGAATCATCTGAAAATATATATTTTTTAAAATCAGATAGCGAATACTCAGCACTTTTTAAACTAATTTCCATCTACTAAATTTGTAGGCAATGTGTGATTTACCACAGAGAAGTATTTCAGCATATTTGCCTGTGTGTAGGAAACAGCAGTTACCTTTAATAGTGACTAACATTGTTAAACATTATATTTTTTTATTTTGAATGATTTGTCCGGACAGATTATTTGCATTTTTAACCTGTTCTTTACATGCTACAGTAAACAATGGTGTCCCACAAGTCTCCATTTTAGGTCCTCTATTATTAGCTCCTCTCTTTTTAAATCCATAAATCATACGAGACATAAAAGCTCTGCCAGACACCAGACTACATTTCCTATCAGCCACTGTACACAGCACCTTACCACAAGACCATGTCACATGTTTATACTGTCAACTGCTTATAGAGAACCTGTCTTTTGTTGCCGCTACACTACCTGGACTTTGCTGACTGGATTCTTGTTCATGGACTGAGCTGTTTTGTTTCTTTATATACAAATTTATAATAGAAGTATTTCAGCATCTCCATCCATCTCAACTGAAATGTATGACAAGCTTATACAAGAACCAGAAATTTCCTTATCTTAAAATCAGAAATAAATAAACAAATGATATGCAGATGATGTCTACTACTTTTGATTTGATTTATTTCATTTGTATTTAAATTATTTGATATAATTAATCAAATACATGCTGATTCTACATGATGATGATGATGATGATTATGATAATGATAATTTAAAAAAAACCTGTTGTTTTATAATCTATATTAGACCATTGTATTTCATTATTGGTTTGCTACCCTGTGCTTTCTTTTAGTGAACTTCAGTTATATCAGAATGCAGCAGGCTGTGTCCTTACCATGAACAGAAATTCATAGGACAGGGAGCTTCATATAGTAGTTAAGGCATTACGCTTCGGATGGTCCCATGTTTAAACCTCACTACCACCAAGTTGCCACTGTAATAGGTCTGTATAAGGCATCTGCCAAATGCCATGTAGATATATCTAGTTTCACAGCTCTAAATGGCTTAATTACAGAGTTTGATTCTAATTTCATGCAGCCCTATAGTCAATTTAATACTACTGTAAAGATTTCATTAAATAGTTCAGTTAAGGGGATTTGAAAATAAAGCTCTATATCTGTACAATTCATTCATTGGAGATAGGAATATAGTGAAGAATATAAGGTAATGTGTTACTAAAGTGCAGTTAAACCTTGGATTGCAAGCATAATTCATTCTGGAAGCATGCTTGTACTGTATATCAAAGCAATCTTATATCAAAGCAAATTTCCCCATAAGAAATAATGGAAACGCTCATGATTTGTTCCACAACCCAAAAACATTCATATAAAAATAGGCAATACAAAATATAAGGTAAAAATAAAAAGAATTAATCTGCACTTTAACTTTGAAAAGAATTGTGGCTGGTGTGAGGAAAGGAGGAGAGGGGGAGGGGCTACTGTGTAGAACGAAACATTGCTCTGTTGGGAAACTTCTCTAACAAGAAACCTCTCTAATGACACTTGCTTTTTAAGGATTTTGTGGAAATGTGACGTTGCATTGTCGTTGAACAGATTGATCTCCCGCACTGCTACAGCCTATTTAGCCTTTTTTTCACGGGGGCCGTTGTTGTAGTACAGTTACTAAAGTAATTGGAAATACTATACTATACTATTATATTATAATACTATTATTATAATATAATAATACTATTATTTTATAGTATACTATACTATAAAATAATACTTTACACGCCTGCACACACACGTGGTCACAATGTTATAGTAAAAAGTAAACGCACGCACTGACCAAACGAGTGATGCATAGACACTGAGACTTACAGTAGCATGGGAGACAATTACCCATAATCCCACAGCACCATTGGATCAGTTGTGATCATGTGGCGCTCGACAGACAAAATGCATGCATACTACTCGTTTGTCAAGACCTCACTCATTTATACAGTTTATTTAAAAATTTAGCTTGAATACTCACAGACCAAGTTACTTGTAATCCAAGTCTGATGGGGACAGGAATATAGATACCATAAAAAACGTGCTAATGTGTAAATGTGTATGAATGAAGAACATGAAGAAAACATGAAGAAATAGCTTCACTAAGAAATGATCTCAGACTTTTATTGTTGGAGTAAAATGAAGTAGTTCTATGTTATAATGTAATGACTGCATTGTAGAGGTGTATATTTGAAATACTAATAAATTGATTAACATTATGAGTTTTTATACTACTACTACTATTACTACTACTACTAATAATAATAAGTAAATAAATAAATAGTAGTGCGTTGTAGTTCCAGACACATAAAGCTGTTTTACACATAAAATGAGGACTAACTTTCAATTTCAAAAACACTGCTGCTGACACACGCATCTTTTCTTAACATACTTTTCACTCATATTGCTGCTGTCAAATCCATATGCCATATCGTTACCCTTTCATAGTATAATTACTATAATAATCTCAGTATAATTACACTTTGCGCCTTTTGCACAGTCTGTGTAATTAATATATTTGATATACATATTTTTTTATTATATTTTTTTGTAATTTTTGTAAATCTGTAGATTTGTAGGTATGTACATGTCATCAAAATTAAAAAAAAAATTATTGCAATTTTTCTTTTATTTCAGTGAAATTTTTCTGTCTTCCTATCCTATAATAATCTTTCCATTTTATGTATAAGCGTGTCGTATAAGCATTTCGCCGCTTATCATACTGTGTATGGTTGTGTGCGTGACAAATAAGAAGTTTATTTCAAATAAGAAATTTTAACTTTGACACTACAGGAATAGTGAATAGAAATTCAGTTGGATTAGATTTATTTCACAGATTGTTGAAAACATTATAAATGAGATTTTTTTTTTAAATGTTCAGAACAGCAACCAAGACGATGATTCTCCTAGGCTTTTCTCAGTAGACATGGGATGTGTCAAAATGGCAAGCTGTTATGCTGCCATGTTCCCTGTGGACTCCTTCTGGGTGATTGGATAGCTGCATGGGCCTGTGACAGAATCACAGCCTCTCTCTAATCGACAGCTGCAGGCTTATTGTCCCTCTGCACCTTCAATCAAACACTGGTAGTCAGAATATCTGCTTTAAAATAGATTTTGAGACCTTACCATTTAAAAGCTCTAACCTGAATATTGTATGAATATTAAGAACGATGTAATGGAGTAATGTAGTATACTGTATACATTTCACATTTTAAAGAGCTACAACAAATTATCTGGAAAGGGATGTTGACTTTCCCTGCAACGAATTATAGTAGGCAATCAATTTCCTATTCAAAGTCCTATTACATGAAAATGTTTGTTCGGCCTTGGAAAATAATATTTCAAAAGGGTGTCCAAAGACTATTGCTCTGTGTCTCTAAAAGGAAACTGGCAATGGAAAATATTAAGTCAATTACATAACATAAACCAAATGATGCTCCACTGTCAGGAGAGTTTTTTCTCCACATAAGGTTGTCCACATGGTCTTGTGTTGATGGCTAAACATATTTCAGTTGAAACCCTGGTTGCATCTGCAACCAGGACCAGGTTTAGATTTGGCCGCGGACGAAAGGTTTCAACGATACGAGGGGCCAAAAAATATTTGCAATGGTTTGCAGTGACAATGTTGTTGTCAGTCTTTCGGCTGCTTCCGTCGAGGGCTCGCCACAGTGGACCAGGTGATCCACACACAACTTGGCACAGGTTTTACACAGGATGCCCTTTCTGACAACCCACTCATTTAATCCAGGCTTAGAACCGGCACTGCATCCATTGGCTGGGATTTGGGCATTGAGTGGAAATCTAACACAGTCCTACTGCATGGCAGCTGCAGCAAGTAAATAACGTGTCCATGTTCCTCCTACCCCTTGCTTTGTGTTCCCACTTTATATTCCCTACTAACTCAAAGAGAATCCGCTGAGAATCCGTAAGACATGACGAGTACAATATTCCCCCCCTTAGCTGCTGGCTCATGTGCTTTGCTTTCTAATGTGATTTACAAAGAAACTAAACATCAATGCTTCCTTATTGCTTCTACCAGGCCACACCACTGTAATTTCAGGTTAATGAGTTACTGCAGAGATTAATGCAGATCTAAGAGGAATAACTCTCTTTCTCTCTCGCTCTCTCTCTCGCTCTCTCTCTCTCTCTCGCTCCCTCTTTCTGCCCTTTGTTTTAAAGACTGGCTTTAAAGGGTTGCCACACCATAAATACAGCTTAGAAAGAATTACTTTCATGTTGTTTGAACATAAAATAAAGCTCCTCATTTCTTGACTTCACTGTCCTTGGCCGAGCTTAGTCATGTTCTTGTGCACATGTGAGTGAAGAAGCGTGTTGGGTGATTCTGTGTGTGTGTGTGTGAGTGTATGTCTGTGTGTGTATACAGTATGTGTGTGCGCGTTCACAGTGTCACTGCGCCAACCTCATAAATATGGAGTGATTCATCCGGAATAGAGGCAAAGCAATTGTGTGTGTGAAGTCCATGTAGGTTTATTCAGTTCATAGATTAAGATTCGTTCATACCTGAGTCATCCGCCTTCTATTCTCCGATGACTGTACACGCCACACCGCATTCATACACCGTAGTCACACGTTACTGTACTATTAAACGTCCAAACATTCTACAGTATACATCCACAGATGAAGATTTGAGTCATATGTGTTAAAGAGCTCATATTCTGTGTGACTGGTGTAATGAGAAATAATGGATTCTTTAATTAACTAAGTATTTAGAGTTTATGTTCATGTATTGTGTTCTACTATTGAATTTTTTTTTTTTCTATTTGCGCTACCACTATGTAATATACCGTGGGCATACATGCACAATCCTACACAGCTATTTATACACTACAGGCAATTGGGAAAACATACATCTGAGAAGACACTAAGTCCACACACACACACACACACACACACACACACACACACACACACACAGACCAGATGTGAGATTCAAATCACTTGCCCTGAAGGTGCGAGGCAAATGTGCTAACCTCTCTCTTTGCTAACCTTTAAATAAATGCAAAAACAAAGCCGTAATGATGATACTAAACCTGGCAAAGACTCTAACATCTTTACATTTGGGTTTACATTTTCTGGTTTGTTTCTTTTTCTTCTCCATTGCAGTGATGAAACCGAAATTGTCCCAACAACATCGGTGATGTTGATTCATTCATCTTATATACTGCTTAATCCTGTACAGGGTCACAGGAGACCTGGAGCATATCCCAGGAGTCTTCGCACATGAGGCAGGGTACACCCAAACCGTGTTGCTAATCCATCACACGGCGCAAACACACACACACTACGGGCAATTTGAGACCACTGGCTAGCATGTCTTTGGACTGTGGGAGTTAAACCGGAGTACCTGGAGGAAATCCAACAACCACTCCCGACCCGAGAAGGGAATTGAACCCTCGACCTTGGAGGTGCGAGGCCACAGTGTTAACCACTACGCCACCGTACCAAATATGATGATGATTAGTAACGACAATAATAATATCATCAATAACAGAACTCCAATTAGCCACACCCTGGACTACAGACTATAGTAAAGCATGGCTGTAGATCACTGACGTGTGTTTTTTTATTTGCATGTTTTCAGCTAGTGATTCAGGGGATCTTACAAATATGCATGGTTTTATGAAGTCTGCTAGATACCACAGTATTTCAGTCCAAAGTGTTATTTGTAAGATGTTTACAAGGACGTGGGAGAAAAACTCCAATTAAAAACCATGTCCTTGTATATTTTAGTTTCAGTCATGTTGCCCTTTTATATAGGTATATTTTTTCATTTCCAGTAATTCTGGAGGACTCTGTACAGCGATGGAGTCGAGCAAAGATATGGTCTGCTGTATGGATGTTGGCTCACATATAAACAATGCCAAGGTTATGTCCCTTTTGGCTCCCCCTGTAGTTATCTCAAAAGGTCTTGAGTACAGTCAGAATTAATGAGTCTAAATCATTAAAATTAGACATGTGACATTGGGATAAGTATCACTTACATCATGGCATAGTTAAATGCAGCTAGGCCATTTTCCAAGGCTTTTTGTCTTCAGGGTTATAAATAGCGAGTACAGCTTTAATTAAATGAGATATTCTGTACTACATTAAAAAGACTGCAGATTTCTCATAGTGGTATTGCAGAGATTTTCCTGCCTAGCTCATACACAGATGTTCTAAAAAGCATTTGTTTGTTAATCCTTCATCTGTGTTTTTGTGTACATCTCCATTGTTCACTCTGTTCCCAGGATCAGTCAAATGACAGAGAGTGTTTAATCAGGAACAGAGTCATGGCAGAAAGCGTAAATAAGTGGATAAGGACTCAGTGTTCTGGACTTAATGATATCAGAGGAAAACACGTGGTGGAAGATCTAGACAGGTGTGTGGGTGTGGGAGTGTGTGCATGCATGCATGCATGATTTTATGTTCCTTGTGGTGATTGACTGTGAGTACTTGCGGGAATTTGGCTTGTCCCCATTTTTTTTCCAGCTGCTTTTTGTATATAAAAACACAGATTTACATTTTGGCATTTGGCAGACATGCTTATCGAAAGAACCACATTTATTTTGGGTTAATATACCCATTAGATTAGGTGTATGTATTCATTCATACATATTTGTATTAATAATCGTGCTGTAGTTAACCCTTCTCATGATGCGAACAGCAAGAAAAAACACAGGTCCCATCCAGGGAGTGCTCCCACCTCCCGGTGCTCTCCAAGGCGTTCTATATACAGACATGGATGACAATACAATATATAAATTAATTTAAAATATGTCCCACTTATATGAATATTTGAGAATTTGTGAATATTCAGGTAATTGGTCTTAAATTAAAAATCATGAATACATCTGTCTTTGTGTGTGTGTGTGTGTGTGTGTGTGTGTGTGTGTGTGTGTGTGTGTGTGTGTTGTTTCCATATATTTACATGTATGAGAAATATTTAATATTAATCTTTTGGGGACATAAAATCATAATGATCATATATTCAAATTGGTAATACATGTTTTATTAAAATATATGACTCAAAATTATATGACTCATACAGTATGTAACATATATATTAGAAGCTTACTTAGACATATACACCAATCAGCAATCAGATATAGACAAACACCAATTAGCCATAACATTGTGACCACCCACCAAATATTGAGTATGTCCCCATTTTTCCATCATATCATCCCTCACAATGTCGCCCTTCTCACACCAGCTACAGTTACAATATAACATTACATTGAAGCCTGAAAGAGGACCTTTTTTTCTTGAAGTTCATGTGTTGGAAGCATAAAAATTGGCAAGCATAAGAATTTAAGTGACTTCAACAACTGCCAGTTGTGAAGGCTAGAGGACTGGGTCAGAGCAACTTCGAAACTGCAGCTCTTGTGAGATGTTCCTGGTCTTCATACATACCAAAAGTGCTTCAAAGAAGGAAAACTGGTCAACCTGTGATAGGGTGACTTGGGTTGACCAAGGGTTACTGATGCACATGGAGAGCAAATGCTGACCCGTATAGTCGATCCAATAGAAGCGCTAGTGTAGATTAAATAGATGAAGAAGCTAATGCTAGTTGTGATAGAAGGGTGTCAGTATACACAGTGCTTCACAGTTATGGTGACATAAGGGGGGGGGGGGGCTACTTAATATTAGGCAGGTGGTCATAATGTTATGGCTGATTTGTGTACACATCTATATAACACATTTCTTTATGTGAGTTACTGAAGGTAAAGGATGAAATGTTCTTTATGCTGTTTATTTATTTATTTAGTTTATGATACTAAAGACATATAGCATCAAATAAATGTACACTAGGTATGCTATCATATAACATTTAGACTGGATCTTTCTGAGCCACTTTGCTGGTGAAGAGTTTTACTAATGTTACAAATCACTAATGTTACTCACCACTGCCATCTTGTGGAATAATATTTCAACTACATCAATGCTAGTCGCTTTTAAATAAAACCATACACCTTATAGCCCAGCCGAATATTTTGCGTTCCTTTCATTTTGTGGCTAAATATATATTTTTAAAAACTATTATTTTATACTTTATCTAAAAATTTAATAATTACAAAGTTCATTATGTTTTCTTTTTACAATTAATAGTGGCAACATGGCACCTAAGTCTCAGTTAGCATAATGCTAACACATCTGCAGCCAGCCATCTGCTGTTAGCATGCTCTTGTTCTAGTTCATTTGTATATTAGTATTTAGGCTATATGGTGGTTTAGTGGTTAGCTCTGTAGCCTTGCACCGCCAGGGTCTGGGTTTGATTCCTGTCTCAGGTTTGTGTGCGTGGAGTTTGCATGTTCTCCCCATGATTGCTGGGTTTCCTCCACATACTCTTGATTTCCTCCCACAGTCCAAAGACATGCACATTAAGCTTATTTGTTAAATGGTGTTCCCAAACTGCTCATAGTGTGTGAATGTTGACCGGAGGTCCTACCACAGCTGTAAAATTAGGTTCCTAAAAGCTATGCAATGCTTAAAAAAAAAAATTAAAAAAAAAGGATTATCTTATTAATTTACTTAAAACATTATATATTTTTTAAAAATGCATTACTTTGTGTAATTGTTATTATTTGAGCAGCTTTGACATTGCTATTGCCAAATAAATGGCCAGATCTACCCATCTATAGGTAGCAAACTGACATTGTGCCAGCATCAACTTGTTGCCTGAGAAAATAGAAAGAGCTGAAGAAATGTCTCTCACTCATCATCATCTATTCAGCTTAATCCTGTATACATGGTTGGGTGGGGCCTGGAGCCTATCACAGAAGACTTAGGGCACGAACTGGAGTACACCATGGACAGAGTGCCAATCTATCGCAGGGCACACACTGTGCATAATTTGGGAATGGCAATTATTCTAAACTGCATGTCTTTGGACTGTGGGAGAAAACAAACTTAGCACATGCAAACTCCATGCACAACAACTAAGTCACCGTACCGCATCTGGAGAAATGTATCACTGGTGGATTTATAACTCTATCAAAAACATGGAAACATTTACAAACTTTAGAAAGCTGTTTTTTTTTTTATCATCAAACAAGTAGCTTATATAAACTAGGTGAGCAGGTGAAATATGGATATATTGACAATTTGCCAGCTTCTGTAGCACTGTCTTTTTGTCTTGTTTTTGTCTTATTGTCTTTGTAGCTCACAAAGTAAAACTCCCTCTTCCCAGACCTGTGCATGTTTTTGTCTAGGTAAAGGTACTATTTAAGGCAAGCTACTACCCTTTGAGATGACTAATGACATGTACCTTGTAGTCATATTACTCTATTGATAGTTTTAGACTGTATGAGTATTAAGAAATGTCTTTTTCAAGAACTATAATAAACACTGAAAATGCATGCAATTTTGCAGCACACATTTTGAATATCACTCAGTATTATTAGAATGAAAATAACATTCAACAAAAAAAAAACATCTGAAAGAAAATGTGTTTTATTTTAATGCTTTATGCATTATGTGATGTTCTACATGAGAACAGGAGCAATGACAAGACAAGACCCACAGATACTTTTGAGTTCAAAGTTTGATTTGCTAAATCAGATATGCATAGTTTTGACTGAGATCCCAGTCATATTGCTAACAGTATTCAATATTTCAACAGTGCTTCAAAGCAGTGTTACTCTACCTGAATAGATGGACAAATTGTGACTCAGAGGCTTGTTGTGCAACACTTTCACTTGATTCAATCCCCTAGAAATAATGTGCCAAAACCTTCCTATAAACCTGAGCTCTTCCACTAGGTTGGCTGAAACTGAAAATATCTAGTTCCCCTAAGAAGAATTAGAGCAGTGTAAGACAAACATAAAATATTATCAATAGCCGACTTACCTCACTGAAAAGTATTTGTGTTTTACAGTTTTTATTATGAAATTTCCTGTGATGGAGGATTATTTACAGTGCCCCACCCTTTTTCCCTAATAAAGCTACAGTACTTTTGTTCCACTTTTGGAAATGGAAGCTTAGTGGTTTTTTTTTTTTTTTTTAACAACCAGAAGGATTGCTGCAAGGCTATAGGTTTTTAAAAAGTTCTTCCCTGTTTGTAAAGTGAATGAGAATTCTATATCTATCCACTTTACAATGTTTGCACAGTTATACTCTCGGCCAAAACGTGGTATTGGTGTTAAAAAGTGTCTCATCTAAGTGTAGTGTCTTTATTTTATTTTTTTATTGAAATCTTTCAATGATCTTAATTGCCATTGAGATGAATCTAATATTTTCATCTACTATCTTGCATCAAAAGTACAATGACAGAACTCATTCATTTCATCAGTAGTTGCCTTTTTATTTGGTCAGAGAGGCACTGGATCTGGAGTGTATCCTGAATAAAATGGGAACATTCATTTGGATGTAGTCCATTGCAGGCACCATGAACCTTTATTCACACACTCATTCACAACTAATTTTTTGCACAGCAGGACGCAGGGATCTCGGGTTTGACCACCGACCATGAGGATGTGAGCCACTCTTTGCAGTGATTTCCCCTTTCCCTCAAAGCCAGCCTTATTATTTTAACTATTCTGTATGTTAATGAAGATTATTGATCATCATTCACCATCACTATTTTATATGAATAAAATTCATATTATCTTCACTATTTACTTTCTTTTATAAATATTAAATTCGTAATTTTGTCTGTCCAGTCGTGCATTGCAGCTAAAAAGTAAATGGCAGGCAAAATGGAAAGAAGAAAAATTGAATATGAATAGTGATAAATACAACACTTCAGCACAATGCACAGCAGCGGCATCTAGTGTTTCAAAGGACTAAGAGCATATATTAATTTACTGAGCCCATGATGGGTATTTCAAGGCATCTTCATCTGGACTGTGGAGACCAGCGATGATTATGATTGTATTTATTCCCATTTGACAACCACGGTGGCACCTCCGGTCAACATTCACACTGTTCCACTACGGGCAATTTGGAAATGGAAATGAGCATAATTTGCATGTCTTTGCATTGTAGGTGGAAACCACAGTACATTGAGGAAACCCACCAAGCAGCATGCAAACTCTATGCACACGGACCCGACACGGGAACCAAACCCGGACCCTTGAGGTGCAAGGCACTACTAAGCCACCATCCCACTATTTTAACGATACAGGAAGAGTATACGTTGAAGTTACTACTACTATAATTACTACTGTTTATATTGTTGTTTTTATTCAAATTCAAATTTTATTTGTCACATACACAATCATACACAGTACGATATGCAGTGAAATGCTTATACGACCGCCCGTGACTTAAAAAAAAAAATTACAAGGAAAAAGGAAATAAATAGTGAAATAAAATAAAATAATAATAATAATTATTATTATTATTATTACAGCAGATGTTTTTGGCACCACTTGTGCTCCAATCTCCTTTGACATATTGACACCACCATAATCCTTGTAGTGCTCGTGTAAATATGTTTTCAGTCCCTCTTGTTGTCCTTTTCTTTTTTTTCTTTTTTTTAGCCCTCTTTCTTCTTCCTAAAATAAACGATTGAACATTTGCCAAGTGTGACGGCACTCACTCACTAGTTACATCTACTCTATGGTAGTAAGATTACAGAGCTCAAAACACAATCTTTTATTTCCAACATGTCATTAAGTTCCTATTTCATTTAGGGTTTGAGATTTTCCCCAAACCCTAAATGAAAGATTACAGAGTGCGAAGTGGTCTAGCTTTCATTTCACACATGATGTTAAGTTTACGTGACTTTATTAGATTTTTCAGTATATACCGTATGTAATCACATTATGCATTTTCTTGCATAGAATTTTCTTGTAACAATGCAACTATAAATATAACGGTGGCTTAGTGGTTAGCGCTGTCGCCTTGCACCTCCAGTGTCCAGGTTCGATTCCCGGCCAGGTTTGATTCCCACCTCTATGTGAATTGTATTGTGTTTGTATGTTCTTCCCCTGCTTAGTGGGTTTCCTCCCACAGTCTAAAGACGTGCCCGTAGTGTGTGTGTGCCCTGCAATGGATTGGCACCCTGTCCAGGGTGTACCCCACCTTGTGCCCTAAGTCTCTTAGGATAGGCTCCAGGCTCCCTGTGACCCTGATTACAGAATAAAGCGGTATAGACGATGAGTGAGTGGGTGAGACTCACTCACTTTTTGAAGCTGGGGTAAAAAAAATCTTTGCAATCCCCCTCATTGTTCTTTTGTTATTGTTGTTGTCGTCTGTCCTTTTTCCCTATCGGAATGAACACACTTCACCAGTTGTGATGTTACTCACTCTGGATTGATGGTAGCCTCTGGTGTTCTATAAGCTTTAATTTCCACCACTGGTTATCTGTAAATTCCCTGAAACATGATTTACTTCCTCATTAAGTAATCATTCATTTTCCTGAATCTCACATGAAATATTACAGAGCTTTCATTGCAACACTGCAAGCACTAGTTAGTGGTATAGTGGTTTAGTAGTGCTGTCATGCAAGTAGTTGATACTGGTTCAATTTCCAGCCAACGCAGGATACTTTTGTAATATGCTTTGGAAAAAAAATATTTTCTTCGATTACACCAGCCCAGCAAAGGAACAGAACAGAGATAGGTTGGCTCTTGTGATGAAGCAGGTATAGTTATTATCAAACTTGATAAGGCCGTGATAGTGATAGTGATTTTGAGTGTTTAAAAAAATTTAAAAACTATATTTTACAGACTATTTGAAGGCTTGTTCTTCAGATGAGTGCTCCTGTTGAGATTAGATTAGTTTAGATTAGATTAGATTAGATTAGACATAAACTTCATTGTGCAAAGTACAGTACATGTACAGAGCCAATGAAATGCAGTTAACATCTAACCGGAATGCTTAAATGCCACCGAAAGTGGCCTCTTTACAATAAATAACAAATGTGGTAAATGAGGTTATGGGTCCATATGTACAAGGGTGAGAGTGATTAATATACACAAGGTGCAGTAGGTGATAGTGAAATTGTGAAGATAGTAACCAGTGTTGGGGGACGTTACCTTTGAAAGTAAAAAAATACAAAATTACTAAGTAATAAGTTACATTACAGTGTTACTATCTGATTAAAGTAACTAGTTAGAGTATTTTTCCATTGCAGAAAATGAAAACACCTTTGTGTGGGATATATCTCCAGGGCGAGGAGTATCTGCTGTCAAATGTGCTGGATAGCAGGTGGACGGACACTATCTCGCATACAGTAGTGCAATGATAAATGTCAATTATGGACTGTGCAAAGATGCAATATAAAAGCAGTCCAATAGAGACAGAAAATGACAGCACAGGGACATATTTGTTAACATTCTATGATCAGCTGATCACAGGGGGGAAAAAAACAATGAGGCACTATAGCAGCTGCCCGATGGGAGATGGGTAAATACTCCATGATTGGGATATGAGGTATGGGTGATAACGACTCTTGCCAGTGTCAGATGGCATTTTTAGTTATAGCTCCAAGGGTCGCTGAATGCTGATGGGCGGTCTGAAGGGCTTTATGTTCGAAGCAGTGCAGCTGCCGTACCACAACGAGATGTAGTTTTTGAGGATGCTCTCAGTTACTGTAGCATCTAACCAGAAATGCATAAGTGGCCTATTTACAATAAATAACAAATGTGGTAAATGAGGGTATGGTTTCATAAATATAATAGTGTATATAGTAATATAAAGTATATCTACACAGCAGTAAAGGTTCTCCAGTATCCTTGGACTTTTTAAGAAAATACAAGTCTTACGCCTTTCTGATCACATTTGGCATTTTCACATCACATTTTGCATCTTGTTTTGCAGTTATGTGACCTCAAATTTCCACAAAACGTTATCTAGATTGATCTCAGCTCTCTGTGGCATACATCAGCTCAGACCGTGGGAGCAGGGTGCCCGATGGGAGATTGCAGAAATATGGCTGATTACTAATTCTGACCACTAACTCAGAGTCAGAATTACTGGTTCTTGGTAATTTCCCAGAGATTGGCGCTTAAAGCGATGTCAGGCCAGTGGATGTTGAGGATTCCATAGCTGAATAAGATTTGTTGAGAACCTCAGTTATCATTAAGGTCTGTCACTTAGAGAGGAGGATGCAATTCACACACCACACCTTCTTTGACATCTCCCTGCTATTTCTGCTTAATTTCAGTCTAAACAGTATTATCAATCAATCAAAGAACTATTTACTATTTACTGGGTGTGATCCATAATGCCACCAGTTAAAGTAAAACCAACTTTAATGTTTCGTGGAGAAGTAAGACACATATGTACAGACATTAGATATCCACAGTTAAAACGTGAAAGCAGAACAGATAAGGAAAAATGTACAGGAACATCCTGTGTGTCATACAGGATGTCGGGGAAACCATCCTGCTGAACCAGGACTAAAAAAAGATCTAAAGGCTTACGGGAATCCTGTATGAAGGTTTAAGAAAGTAAATATCCAGTCAGGTTCTGCATCAGTTGCTGGATGTAAGGAGAGGGTTCTGCTGCACCAACCTGTCTGTCAACTATTCATGCAGCGCGGCAAAGTATAAAGTGACCAAATGTTGTTTAGAACGTGAAATCCAGAGCAAATTGTACAGTATTTACAAAGCCATATATATATATATATATATATATATATATATATATATTTTTTTTTTTTTTTTTTTTTTACTGCAATGCAAAATATTTTGTTTAAAATATAGGGAATATTAGATCATTAGGTAGTAGATTTCGAATGTAATCACATCGATGCTATTCAGAAAACTCTGCTTCCGAATAATAACATTGTACAGCATGTAAAACTGACCACGACTACCCATCAAGATACACATGATGGCATTCTCTTTGTTGGCATTCTACGAATGACATGCTTTATAAGACAGATACGCAGCTGCATTCATGATTTTTCATTTAGGATGACTTACAGTAATCTACTGAGCTAGAAAGAAGTCTCTTCTTCATACTTCGACCACTGATAGCGCTGTTGCACTTACAGTACAAAAGTTTGGTGTAACACAAAATAATCCACTTTTTACCATTTCTTAATTATAGTCATTGCCTTTCTATGGAATTTACTTAAGTTTAAATGTTAGTAACATATTTTAAAATCAAACATCAGCCTTAACTGACACATCAATTGGACAATCGTTCCATATGTAAGTGTTTTTGTGATCACCATCACATTGTGGATCTGCAATGTGTTCCCTCGATACCATCTTGTGCACATTCCTGCTACAAAGTCATTAACTAACGGCACGATATAGTATTTCCAGTAAATCCGTATGATATCATGTGGTCGAAAAAAAAAAAAAACTGAACTTGTGTTTTATTTGACCTTTCCTATCCATCAGTGGCAGTGATAGTCCCCTGGATAATCAATGCCAGACTCTCTCACCTTGAATCGTTTCTCCATGCAGAACGATTAAGTCATAAGGGTTGTGCAGGTTGACTTCTCTCTATAATCCAGGCCGAAGATTTTTAGTCAATCTCCACCGTCTAAAGAAGCATTGGACACCAGGTACAAATCTGGAGATAGCCTTTATAAAAAAAAAACCTGATCACAGATCAACAGTTTCCAAGTTGTGCTCATGAAAGACATAGAGGCTTTCCACTTCACAAATCCCTTACTAAGCCCCCGGTCCAAAGAAATTCTTAAAAGATTTAGTCAAAACTTACTTTTCTTGTAACACCACGTATCAGAATTGTGCACTTTATCTTTCAAACGATCATACAAAGAGCACTTGACATTTGCAGAGAAATTTGTATCTTTTCCAGATAAAAAAGGATAAACCATGTGTGAGAGCTAAAGCCTTATTCCGTTAATAGATGAGAGTTTATAACCAAAATAAATGGTGAATCACAAGACGGAACAGCTCATGATGTTCTGGGTCAAGAGTTTAGGTGATTTAAATCTAAGCTCACGAAGAGGTGAGGGCTGCATTGCTTTTATATGAGTATCATTGCTGGTTAAGAGAACAGAAGTACTATTTCTGTATTGTGTTTTTAACATAAAAAGGCCCCAAAGGAAAACACAAACAAACAGATGCACAATCCGTGTGATGTAAATGGCAAATTAAACACCCAGAGGCTTTCTACATGCATGAGCAATATCTGTAATCAGCCAAAAATGTTTCAGTGAGTGTGAATGCTCTAACCAATAAAGACATTGTTTTATTTTTATTTTTAGGCCAACCTTATGATGTGAGAGTACAGTAGACCATGGTTCAAAAAGTCAGCCTTTCAGCCATCCCAGTCTCGGTCCACCATTTCTCTGTCCGTTTCACACCATTCTCATGGATTGTTCTTTATGTCAGGGTTGCGCAAGCAAGGTTAAGAGCCTTGCCCAAGGTCCGAACAGTGGCAACCCAGAGGTGGCAGGGATCAAACCCTTGACCGTCCGATCAACAAACCAGAGCCTCCACCGCCTAAAGAAGCATTGGACACCACACACCACTTACAAAACAAGATAATATTAACTCATCTGTTAAACTGAAAATGATGAGTGCGCCTATGCAGTTCTGAGCACCATGATGAAATATTTCAGATACAGTTTTTTTTTTCTCATCCATGTCATCGGATGCTCACATATTGTACTCCTTTTTAACATCAGTCTAAGAGGTCTCCAAAATGTGTATGTTAATGCTCCATCTAAAAACACCTCAGATCAAGCATTCTGGCAGGCTTGATTTTTTTTCTGCTTCACTCTTATTCATTCTGCTTGACTCTTTTTATAAGGCCACTATTTCAGGGAATGAACTGGTCCAGATTCCCCTTTGCTGAAGTGCATTTTCCTAGCCAATGAAAAAGCAGGGATTCAGGGATTAGAAATGGCTGGGGAAAAAAACACCTCAATTTGAACTCACTCATGCTAGGGATCTTTTCAAGCATTTGCAAACCATTTGTATTTTTCCTGTAATGTTTTTCTGATAGGAAAAATATTTTAGTAGCAATCAATTTATTGTGTGTATATATACACGAAGTGTACATTCCTGATGACATCCTAAATGTTTAGTGCCTAAATTCAGTGGATAGATATCCTAAACTTAAAGTAACTTTATATGTAATTAGCCACACTCACCGCTTCAGGATGAAGTTGAATCACAGTCTGTTGGAAACAATCTAGTGTTGAACTTCAGTACTGCTCCAAATCCATCTTTAAAATTGACCCCATTCAGAAAGCGGTTTGATGTAAAATTTGAAACACACTGTAACACACTCCAGGCTTTGAAGGGAGCAGCAGACAGGTGAGTGGAAATGAATGCACATCTGATGAGAATGTTTAATTAGTGTCTTTGTCTATTGTAATGAGAGCCTATAAAGAGAGAGCAGAGCAAGTGGTAGAGAGATATTCACACCCAGCACTTTGTGTTCTTTCGGTGTATATAGGATGTATATGAGATTGCAAAAAGACGAAACATACAGTAGCCCTTCTTTCGAACTGAGCAAGTGAACAAAACATTTGACTCAAATTAAACAACCCATTCCTAGCTCCTTTTTTGAGCCCTGTCACATTGGTGAACATCTAGTGAACCCAGCAGCAAAAACCCCTTAAGATACAGAGTAAGAGGAGCACTTCCAGACCTTAATTCAGGGACATGGTGTACTGGAGCCTGATTCAAACCAAGGGTTCCCTAGTGAGGGAGCTGTCTGCCCTGCCAATAATTCTTCATCTCACCCTAAACAAGATGGGCTTCTGTGATGTCACCAGAGACAAGATCTTTGGGGTTTCCAAAAAGAGGTAGGTCTGGCCTGAGCAGCAATAGGCATCCGTGAAGAGGGTAACCCTGCAAAGAAGTGGGCTGCATGCTGGAACAACACTACCAGCATTTCTGAGACATGACCAGCACCCTTACTGACACTGAGTGAGAACAGTACCAGATCAAAGAAACAATGATGAAAAGGGGGGCTCTGCCCCTTGTCCCCGTTTGGGGACATACTTTCTGGGGGATTACCGCATCTGTTGATGATCACCCAACTCACCCTCACTTGCCATTATCTGTGATCGAGTATACAGAGAGAAGCACAACACTTGCATCTAAAAGGAAGTATTATATTTATTCATTCCTGAAGACTAAAGGAAATGCTATGTCATGTGACTCATCACAACTCAATGGCTAGACACCTAGAGTGAATGAAACACTAAATCGTTTCGTGGCTCATTTTTATTGATCTGGTATGCCAATGGGTGAATCCTTTGGCCACAGAAAAAGCATCATTGCATCCCCTTTTACTAATCAAAGTTCTCTTCAAAAGAATTAGCATTGGAGGATACTGCACTAGGGTATGGCTTTGTGCTAGTCTGAGTGGACCATGCAGCGGAATACCCAGAGGTCGTGCCTCTAAGCAACTTCTCAACACATAATATTGTGGAGGTACTCTTTCGAGTCATCTCCCAAGTAGGCATCCCAAAAGAGATTCTCCTTAATTTGTTGGTTTGTTCATGATGATACTGTATGCAGACTTGGGATAGACAGTTACCTTTGTCATTTGCGGTATGGGATTTCTCACAGGCATGCCCAGGTTTTTTCCCTGTTCAAATTATTGTATGGGTGCAGAGAGTTCAAAAGAATGCAGAGCTGGGATCAGAGGTGCATTAAAAATGTGCAGCTTAAGTTAACCCCATCCTCTGTGGAGACCACCTCTCACCATAACAAGGGACACAGGACGCTGATTTACAACAAAAGTATTTTGAGATACGTTTTTGGCTCTGTCTAGTCACACAGACCCCACAGTGAGCTCTCGGTGTGGTGGGTATGTATTTGCCTGAGCAAAAAAAAGCTCATTCAGAATAAACTTGGGCCATGCTCAACAAGGGGGTGATTGGGGAGCCACACAGTGAATGCAAAAGACAGGTGGTCCTGATTCCCAATACTCGTTCTCTGTGGACTTTCACAAAGTTATTGTGGTGTAAATTTGATAAGTAACCCCATTGCCAAATGGGATTAATCCTACAATGGATTAAACTAAGGTATCTTGTCAGATTTCCTTAATTTCTATGTCCTGAGAAAAAATGGTGTTCTCAACTTCATTTAGTTTACACCACTTCATCGTGCTTCCATTCATGTTGGTTGGAAGCCCCGCTACATTTCAGCAACTCATGGACAACAAGGATATAAATTATTATATCCTTATAATTTATCAGAATTAATAGTAATAACTGAAAGTTGCATTTACAGTACCTCAATCCTCGCCTTGGGTCTGCCAGATTCTTGAAAGGGGAAGGACTTAGGGCCAACCCAAAGCAGTGTGCAATTAGTGGAGGTTCTTCCATCTTCCAAGTGCAGCCTTAAATTGACAAATACGTAGTGATTGCGACCTGTCTGAGGCCTAAGACCAAAAATTGGGTAAGACTGTTCCTGGGGTTGTTCCTGGGGTTATTATCATAGGTTTATGCATAATTAATCAGCCTTCTGACCAGGGATGGAGTTTGGTTTTCTGCACAGAGGGGTCAGAGAATATCATCTGATAAAATGATTTTAAAATTCTGAAAAATAGTTTCTATTTCCAGTCCTATGCTATGCATAACAGGATATGTCAGGTATAACTAACAGAACCGTGGGATGCTGTAAAATGAGAGCTACTGGCATTGGCATTAAGGACACTCTACATAAATGGGAATTCTACGTGGAAACAGTAAGTCGCACAAAAATGACTTTAGCTTTGTTTTTACTGCCTGGTTCACATATAGCAATAAAAGTTACATAGCACCTTCTTTCGACTTTTACAGGCCTATACTTTAACAACTGGAAAGGGTTACCTCGATATTTGGGAAAAGTAGCACACCATCTGTTTCCATATGCGTTGCGTCAGTTTCACCACGCTAATCAGATCTACATTTCTAACTAAAAGGATTTAGGTCATGCTTGTCAAGCTCATGTGCAAAAAATAACTGAGAATTTTCCCACAAGAATGTCATGTTCCAAATTAGCCGCAGAGGTTGGGTGGTTTGGGGAAGGGGGGTATTACAGCCTGCTCCTGAGAGAGGGTAGAAATAGGGCACTTTTACTCCGAGGGCAATACACTGGGCCTGCCCAGAGGAATACTGAAATAAATCACCACAGCACTGTTGGGTGTCTGTTCTCTTTGTGGACTGGTCAAAATTGGAATCATATGCAGGGTTAATTAGTGCCTCCGGTGTGAGGAAATAGACACACTCATTGTTTCAACTGAAGAGAGGCACCCTGAGGATGGAGAAAAAAGAAAACGGAAGAGCATCTACTTTCGGATGAACCTGATTTTGCTCTCAAGTGAGGTTTTAGATTGGAAGCCCAAGACCTCTGTCTCCTTCTTTCTTATCATTATCATTACTTAAAAAAAAAAAACTAACACCAGCTGTTATCCACCGATTAAAGAGAAAAAGGATAAAGGAAGTTGCTAATTGTATACTTTTTAGTCTCGCCATAATTTCTGAACAGGAATATACTATACTGTGCTCGGAAGATCCGTTGAAACAGATGCACATACATAGAAAATAAAATACAATCATTCTTAGCCGTATGTGACACACATACTGTACGCACACACACACACAAAACACAGCAGTGCTTATTTGAAAAACAAAGACTTAATCTTGGCTTCACGAGGACTCACATCCTGATTTGTGAAGCAGGAGTGTGTTTGTTTTTCCAAAGCACTCTATATAGTGTGTGTGTGTGTGTGTGTGTGTGTGTGTAGTGTAAGTGTGTGATAAAGAGGCAAGGCACAACAGGAACCAAATTTAGACTGAAGCAAAACACTATAACGTAAGTTATTCAGTTTCAAGCTTGTTATTAATGTGAGATATGCACAGGACATAAAAATGCTGAATCACAAGTTTCTTTAGAAGCAAAGCGTACCCGTCATTATTGCATGTCGTTTTTTTTTTCCTTCTATTTTTGGCAAACTGAATTTGAGCAATGGAGGGAGAAGGGTCATAGTTCACTTTTTTTTTCTTTTCTTCAAGACTGGATGGAATTCCTCCATCATTTTTTCCATTACCCAGAGTGCTAGGGGAGGGCTTAGAGCCCCAGTCAGAGTGCCCTATCAGCCAATGGAGCAGAGATGTTCAAACACACATGCACTCACAAACACACTCTTCCCCCGCCCCCTCCTCTGTGTGTTTCCCGCTGGGATATCCTGTTCAGGGCCAGTAGTGTAGTATTTGCAGGATCTCATGGAACACATTACCTGTGTATGTTATCAGCCCCTTGGATTTTTATTGCGTTTATTTTTAGACCCATTTCCACTGGTGCACGTGTGTTTTGCCCCAACTGCTTCTTCTAGCAAATTGTGACCCACACAGAGCCACGTTACAACCTTAGCGACGGTTCGCTTACCAAACTTGACCATTTCCTCTCCTTTTTAAAACCGTCTAGAGTGCCAAGTTTCTCTTGAACTTGGCCAAAGAACAATTCAGTAATAGTTTAACTAGGTGGACGTATTAGGAAATATTTCCCTTTCTGAATGTGAAAAAAGACTCACCATTTCCATCACCACACCAGTCGTAGGAGCTTTTGTCTAAAATCATAATCACACTGACTGCCAACTTTCATTCCATGTTAGCCATAATAACATTTCGAGAAGTTATATTCCATATCCTATTGCAATGACTGGCAAATTAGGAATAACAATAATATTTTATACGGTTCTCTTGTACTTGGATCAAATATTCTTTTTTGTGGTATGAGGCTGAGTAAATGCAAAACAAGAGTAGATTGAGGGTATTGTGCTCACTACCCCTCTACAACCCCAACCCACAAACACACAATCTCTCTCTCTCCTTTCTTGTGCTGTCAGACACAGCTGTGGGTCCTCTGAACTTGTTACAGTGTGATGATCTCTTTCTCTCCATTTCAGAATCTCAATAAGGCACGCTGTAAATGTTCATGCTTTTTCTATTAGAATGGCCATCCTGCCGTGGGGAACGCCAATGGTCTACTTCATTCTTAGATTTCATTAAGCTTTAAGCTTGGACTTCAACATGCACATTAGAACCATAGATCGTTAAACACTACCATACAATGGTTTATTGTAATGTAGGTAAGACTATAATAGAGCTATGTGCAGATTTGTTGAACACTTAGCAACAAAGGATTCCAAACTGAATATTAAACAAACAATGAAACTACGCCTGTGTATTCATTCCATTCCCGTAAACCACATATATGCAAAGGATCAGAACCTGTTGTGTTAAGTGAAAATGAAAAAAAGCTAAAGTACTGGTATAGCTTGACTGTTATATATACTGTTGTATATTTTCATGTATATATGAGGACATATATCACAGTCTTCTACATGCTCATCTGTAATAAACAGTTGCGTGGACAGATATTTTTAGAATGCCTACAATATGTGTTAATTATTCATTATTAATTATATTTGATGGAGTGTTTAAGGTGTTCATGAAAACGCCATAAGGATTTCAGATATTAATATATGACACGTCTTCATATATAATTTTTTTTAACATCGTGGAAAAACATTATGATGGTATTCAACAAATGAAAGTTTCATATAGTCTAGATTCATCAGCAGCAGCGAATGATTTTGAGTGAAAACTCCAGTTTCCTCTGTCTGTTCCATGCCTGTGCATACTTGTGTGCATGGTGCACTGCAATGAACTGACATCTCTTGAAAGGTGTACCCTGCCTTATGCATTGTGTTATTTGGATAAATGCAAGCTTGCAGAGGTACAGAGCTGCATGGTGCAGAGCTGCTAGAACCCTGGACAGGATAATTGAAGTTAGATGAATGAATGGATTTTCATATTGGTCAATCCTTCAGCATCAATGTCCCTGTCGCCGAGAACCCCATCAAGACCATTAAGATAGGCATCACAATTGTAAAATTCACTTCATTTCCACCAGAAGCAGATCTAAGACATACATTTGCATCATGGGTTTATCTTGTCTCTGCATGGCTTCATACCACATCAGCAATGTTTCAATTGTGTGTCGTGATGAATTTGGTGAACACACAACCATTGACTAGAGTAACTCCTGGTGGAAACAGAGGTAATGATATAAGCTACTTTTACAAGGGCCCAAATCATTCATTGATCTTCAATACCGCTTAACACGTATAGGGGATTGCGGGGGTTCTGGACAGGGTACCAGTCCATCCCAGGACACACAGACACAAACACAAAATATGGAGAATTTGAGAATACCATTTAACCTAATCTCATGTCTTTGCGACGGCACCTCCAGGGTCTGGGTTCAATTCATGCCTCGGGTCTTGTGCTTGCTGGGCTTCTCTTGTCCTCACACAGTCCAAAGACATTGGCGTTCCCAAATTACTATGTGCACGAGCGTGTAAGTATTTGTGTATACAGTATATGTACAGTATGTGTATGCTCTGCAGTGGATTGGCATCCAGTCCAGGGTGTACCCCGCCGTCTCCTGGGATAGCCTCCAGACCCCCTGTATAGAGGTTAAGCGGTATAGAAAAATCAGTGAGTCAGTGCATGTCTTCGGACTGTCGGAGGAGAACCAGAGTACTGGGAGGAAACCCACAGAGCGTGGGGAGAAGATGGAAACTCCACAGCCAAATCATCTTTGAGGACTCACTCTTCACTCCTCACTTATTACCTAATATACAGTGTCTCACCCTTTGACACAAGTGGCAAGGTGACTCGAGGTGAACCTCTGAGTGGTTTTAATGTTCTGGCTGTGCCATTTGAGCTGTGGCTGAGGTGAATGATAATTTTTTTTGTTTTTTTTTCTCTCTCTTTCCCCCGCACTGCTGCTTTAATCGTTAACGCGGGGATTCCTGTCGTTAGCGGCGCTCTCTCGCTGACTGACAGATGTGTGTTGCCCTTTTAAGAGGCGCGGAACTCCGCTGGCTCCGTGACGTCATTACAGCGAAAGGCTCGAGCCCTCCTCCTCCTCCTCCTCCTACCCCCCCCCTCCTCCTCCCCTTCACAAACGCCGAGCGATGGTCGGAGCGCAGCCGCGCTTATGGGCGAGACACACTTTCTGTGTGTGTTTTTTTTTTCCTTCTCCCGCACCAATCGCCAAGGAAACGCTCCCGCGCTGAAATGAACCAGAGCCCGGTGGCTTCGGCGCGGATTGACACGGAAACTTTTACGATGGACGCAAAGGCGCAAAAGTAGCCGCAACAGAGAGAGAGAGAGAGAGAGAGAGCGAGCAAGAAAGAGAGAGTCAGCGAGAAGGCGAAATATCTCCGCTCCGCTCACCACCACACGCACGCGCAGGCAGGGGTAGAATGTACGCGCTGGGAGCCCGGTGCAGTTTCTAACGTCTAACGGCGAGACGCTTCTCACAGCCGAGTCCGGCCTCCTGAAAACCGTTGGCTCTCTTTTAAATCCACCTCTCCCGCGCTTCAGCCGCAGCACTGTGGCAAAGCTGTCGTTTTGAACCGGTGATAGATTCCACAAAAAAAAAAAAAAAAACATTATGGCGGGGAAAGGGACATCACAAGGCACGGGAATATTGCTGGTGACGGCCAACGTCGGCTCTCTCTTCGAAGATGTAAGTGTCCCCTCGCGTGAGACATGTCCATGTCCACTTTGCTTGCAGCGCTGTTCTGTGATCCGGTGACTTATTTTGCAGCAAGTCCTCCTGTCTGTGCACGCGCCATCTCTCAGCTCAGCTGATCCGGTCCGATCCGATCGGATCTGATCTGATACACATCGCATGTATGCATCCACGCACGCTTGCTCTCTCTGCTTGTCTGTGTTCTATATCTGTTTATTTGTCCACCTATCTGTCTCTATACATAGATAAATACTTACAGGCATGTGCAAGTGTTGATAGATTTGGTCCTACCCTACTGTAGCTTGTCTCCACCAGCCTTGCCTTATTGTCAGGCCACAGCGATGTAAAGATGATGTAAAGTTACCATGTTAAGCTTTCTCAGACACACTTTCCCTGCTGAGAAGATGATGCATGCTCGTTTCAGGAGAGTTTTCTTTCTTTTTTTTTTTTTGATCCACAGCTATGAACTACAGCTCTGTCTTTTCCTCCCACACCTGCTCCTATCTCTCTCTCTCTCTCTCTCTCTCTCTCTCTCTCTCTCTCGTATATATATATATATATACGTATGCAGGCTGTGAATTTGGAAATGTACACAAGAAAGACACAAGTGTGCCTAAATGAGACAGATTCATGCTCCACGCTTTTTTTTTTCTTCGCATACTGTGCTCTGACCGTGACTCTGACTCAAATTCACTACTGTTTACTAGAGAATGTTTGTTTGATGTTATGTTTGTTTGTTGCTGTTGTTGGTACGTTTTCTTGTTTCCCGAACAAGCAGTAACGTTTGTAACGTGCAAAGCGGTTACCGAATCGGCACACGGTTTTTAAATAGATGTTAAGTGATGCTTGTTCTGATCAGAGTTCTCACATCATAAGATGGGGATTATTTTAATAGATTGTTTGAACTAATTTATCAGCTCATTTTCCAGCATGTTGATAAGAGATGGGCCAAAACCAACACCCTGACACTGCTTAATTAAACAATTTATTATTCTAAGTAGCTTCTCACTTTTCAGAAAAAAAGAAAATAATTTAAAAGTGTTTGTCAGGTAAGAGGTTCTTGGTTTTCCTTTTCGTTCATTTAAACATTTACGGCATTTGGACCTACAGAAGTGTTCAAAGTCTCTATCATCAAATGCATCCTCAGACCTAATCACCATGTCACGCACTATGAATGCAATCAATCCATAAACTGTAGGTTTCTTGTTCTATTTTACAACAAGAATACGCTGCACGGTGTCTTAGTATCCAGTGTAAAAGATGATTCGGAAACATCTGTCTCCAGTTACATAATTTAGCTTTTTGTGCCCAGCAGGTCCATGCTGTGATCGAAACTTTTAGATCCGCTGTATTTTAACCATGCAGTATGTCCATCAGTAATACAACCTGTTTGTTCCTGTAATCAGACTGGCAATAACAGTGCAATCATTTATGACTGTATGCAGGCCATAGGGCATTGTCTCTTGCGATAAGTGAAATTAACTCCGAGCTTCCGTCTGTGTAACCCTGAGCACACTGGATCAAATGTTAAAGTGGTATAAACAGTGTAAGTGCTACTCTCTCTTCAGCGTGTGAACTTTTAGTCCTAAACATAGAGGGACCCCCCCCCCCTGTCCCCCCCACCCCCTTTCCTTAATCTCCACCCTAGTGCAAAAATAGTTTCTCTGTCATGACTCCTGAACTTTGGTTGTCACTGTTTCCCGCTGGCCTTTCTAATTAATTTTATTTATTTTTGTTATTATTATTATAATACTCGAGTATGACTAAAAGGTCCACACGAGTGCGTTGGCTAACTTTCTCATCTTTGCTTGCTCTGGATTTGCTTGTACATGTTGAAATGTTTATCGTGTGTGCACGTAATGCACTTTTGCTGTCAGTGGGACCTTTGTGCACTTTGTGTCTGCGTGTGGCGAGGGAAGGAGGGGCGGCGAATTTGAAACGGCAAAAAGGAAAGACAAAGCAGATAGCAAATATCATTTGGTTGTAACATTAATTTTGCATCTTAAGCACTGAAATAGTCTCATTTCTGCTTATTTATCCTGTGATTGTGTGTTATAAGCAGGGCGAATATTTTACACACCATTAAGAATTTCCCGCTGTTCAGGAAATATTAATCGCTTGTCATTAGGAAAATCAGCTGATCTGGCAGCAGACCAAAAGTGATCCAGTGTTGCTCGAGCTGCCACCTACGTGTCTAGTAGTGTAAACAGTTGCAGCTCGGGTGTAGTGTTCTCATATAATGTGTCAGATAGGTGTGTAGAACGGATTTAATTTTAGTCTGCTTATGTTTATGTGGCTCATAAGCCACATGGCTTGTTTGAATGAGCCAGTTATGATGGAACTGTCTGCATGTGGGACCTTCCAGTTTGCCTGTTTTTGCCTGTTTTTTGTTTTGTTTGGTGTTTAAAGCCCGTCCCCTCTCTGGTTTGTTAAATGGACATAAAAAAACGAATTATGAATTAATTACTAAGTGACGTCTAATTAATGAAGGCAAAAAAACTCATTTTTAAATCAGAACTATTATGCAAAAATCACTCTTTACTCCAGTGTGCATATACAAGAAAAAAAATCTTTGCTTGCCGTAATTTTTACATTTTACACTGGGACTTCAATCCAATTAGAAAACAATCCAATTAGATGTTTTCCCCTGTTGTGACCTCATATAAGGAGGCTACCATGCTGCTCTGCTCTGCTGTTCTTTTGAGGGGGTGTGGCTCAGCATTAGCTCATTGACCTGGATTAAAATTTTAGATCATCCGGTCAATAAAATCTTCTTCAAGCTGAGGTCCGAATTTCATGATTGTGTTACGATTCAGATCTCTATATATGCGGTTCTCGTAAGTCTAAATAAAAACGGGAAATTAAAATTTCCATAGCTTTTCAATAATATTTATCGTCAGTTTCTATTAACTACATTAAATGTGGATTTCAAATGTGCAGTTCAAATTGATCTTCGACATTTTCTTGTATTTCCCAACAGTGTGCAATTGAAGATTCACTAAATCTAGATCAATTACAAACGGTCTTTAACCAATCGTTAGTGAATCTTTATTTACATGCTGCTGTGCTATAAAAGAAGTTGAAAGGACTTTGGTTGCTCTATCACACTACGCTCTCACCTCGGACTGCCGCGGGAATGTTTCGCTAACGACCCGCGATTTTTTTTCCTCATAGTGGCGCTTCACATTAGGGATGCACCGATACCACTTTTTTGGAATACGAGTACTTGCATTTCAGTACTCGCCGATACCGATACCAAGTACTTAATAAAAACTTGATTTTTAACAATTTCGCTGAGCACAATTTGCTTTGTTTTTTTTCGCTGAGCACCTTTGTTTTGTCATCTTCATTTACTTTGAAATAATTCCACACGGCTGACATGTCTCGTTTCGCCTCGCCTTCTCCTCGCTCTGAGCTGCATCCGGGGTCTTGGGGCGGGCACTCGGCGCTTGTGATTAACGCCTTACACGCCGCTTAAACATAGACATTTCTCAGACCGTGTAATCGGTCCCTGATATTGGGGGACTTTTAACGAGTACGAGTACTTTAGAAAATGTGGTATCGGTATCGGTGCATCCCTACTTCACATTATTTTTTTTTATTGAATTATCAACACGGTATCAGAACATATGAAACAATCTGGTGTTGAACATTACGTGGGAAGAATAAACGTATATTGATCTGTCCATTCATCTTTGAAGGTTCAGTTTTCATAGTCTACTTTCCTTTCCTCGTCTTTTCCTATAGCAGTGATTGACATGCATCGCCGGCCCACCTTCGAGGAAAAAGCGCTAGATTATTAATTAATCTCATTTATCAGCAAAGCATCAGGATGGACTGGATAGAACTGGAACCCCCAGGAACCCCTTTTAACTTAAAAGTATGCTCAGCTAATTATGTGCATTAATGCAGACAAGTTCTAATCTTGTAGAGCACTTGTAGTCTTTCTATTCTCCTCCCTTCTCGTCTTGGTGATGAAGGATCATGAATCCACTGTTGGCAAAACCTGTTGGCTTGCACCTACACTCGCGTGCACCTCAGATCAACTTTTTAACAATACTGCCATCTTTATTTTTGCTCGATGAAGTGTTTAAATGTGAGGTTTTTGCATGGTGTTCTTGCATTCGAGTTATATAACAGTCTTTATGCCGCACTGTGTTGTACTGTATTTTTGCCATACTTTGCAAATCCCTTTGTATTCCCGATACTGGAGCGATCTTCTAGCGTGCGTTTAAGATTAGTAATAAGCCTAATAAAAATAGTCTCTACCAACAGCCAGGCTACATAATGGGTTCATGTGCTGTGTGCAGAAGAACTATATACAGTACGGACCAACTGGTGTGTTATGTTTAAACAAACGTATCCGGTTCAAATTTTTATTTTTTTGAAAGGCAATACAGGGTAGTCCATTTCTCTTTCAGTGGTCGTTGGATAAATGAGGTAAAAAAAATAAACAAACCTCTAATGACTTTTATTGACCGCTTCCTGAACCTGCTACTGTGAATGAAAACTGCGTAGCCTAGAAGCTCTGCTACTCATTCGTCCACCACTGTTAACTGCCACTCATATACACACATCTTGTTACTATATTTACTTAGAATTATGTAAGAGAGGATAAATCTATCCAGTTATAGTCTGAGAATTGTCCGTCACAATGTGTATGTTTTATTAGAAAATGCAACAACTTGCGTTCAGTCTTATAACACTGTAATGTCACAGTGTTTCCTAGAGTTTATGTTTTTATTAAACAAATATTTTTTCGCACAATGAAACCATGGTAACAATGTGGTTATTTGTTTTAATATATTATTTTATTTTATTTTATTTTTTTTACATTTTGGGGCATTGGTGGCTTTAGTGGTAGGTTTCTCGCCTGCCATGTGGATTCCCAGCCAATGCCTAAACCTCAACCACTGGATCCAGTGCCGGATAAAATGAGAGGGCTGCGTCATTAAGGGAATCCGGCGTAAAACCTGTGCCAAGCTTGTGCGATTATTTTTACATTTATTTTCGTTTGCCTTTAAAGTGTTGAAACATTGCTGCACCTCTACTGTATAATCCTACAGCTGGTGTGCTCTAAACTATTCCCACATTGGCAGGCAGCCAATCCTGGGTGGTACGAACTAATAATACTTTTTTTTTTTAAGTTTCTTTAGAATTGTAACAAATAAAAAAAAAATAATAATGTCGGATCAGGATATTTATAAAATTCTGATCTAGGAATGCCCTAAAAATGTAATCGGCACATAGGTATTGTGATACCGTATCGAGTGGTCCTTGGTGGTTTCCATGCCAGCTGCTCAGTAATGATGCCCGAATATCCCGCTATGCACATTTCACACTCTGATGCTTTTCAGTTTGGACCTCACGAAAAAGTCACACACGACCCAAAATGCACAGCAGGCTTGGTTCACGCCCCGAGTCCAGTGGTTACCTCGATGCGTTCGAATCGCATTAACGTTTGCTCCGAGTCAAGACTGCGACCCCCTCGCTCAGGGGCTCTCACGCTGCTTTTCAACTCATGAGGAAAAAAACAGCAGGGACTAAACGTGAGAAAGCCAGGCGTAACGTTCTGCAGGAGAACATGAGCTTCTTTTGCTTGAAGACAGATGAACTATTTGACTCTTATCTGCTGCCAGTTTGACATAAACGCAGCTTAAACTGTTGATGGACAGTAAAGACGCTACAAGGTCATTAAAAGGCTGTTTACCATCTTCTAAGCAGCTGCACTTGATGTAAACTTGCGGGTAGCACCGATAACCGAATTTGTGCAAATGGCTTTCAGTCGAATTAGCAGAAGAAGTCCGCTGATGGTGATCTTTACCTGCCGTCATGTCCCTTCATTTCCAACAGACGTTTGCAGGAAAAACACGGCTAACGAAAAGCATTTGTTTTCACATAGCGAATGATTGAAGGAGATTTGTTTGATTCTATCCAAAGTGTATTAATTTGCCTTTGGAACATGGACTGTTTGATTTGATGGAGCAGATGCACCGACTAGATTCTGTCCCTTTCTTTCATTTCCCTCCATGATTTCCTGAGAAACGACAGCGATGTGCTTCATCTACGCGAGCCAAATAAACATTTAATAAAACGTCATCTAAAAGACGGTCTGTCTCACCGAACGTGTCCTCTGCGTGGTTTATGGCTATTATGCATGCGTAAGCCCAACACAAACAATAACTTCATTGTAAAGACTTGCTTTTAAACAAATACACACTCGTCCACAAGTCCTTTCATTTTTAGCCACTATATGGTAAACACTGAGCGTGTGCCAGTGCGCGCATTTCAAGAGGTGAAAGTCCGTATGTGTGTGTGTATGTGTGTGTGTGCGAGTATATAAGCCTTCTCCTGGAGAGCTAAATGGCGTGATGAGAGAGGACTACCGCTGGCCCGAGAGATAGGCTGCTGGGTTTTGCTTGGCCACAAAGCACTTTCAGCACTTCCGTGATGAAACAAATGCTTTAAGATGGATATTGGTAATGGAACTGAACACCACGTGTTTTGAGGATGTTTGACGTCGTTAAGAGCACAGTGTCAGCTCGGTAAATCCACCTCTAAATTAACGCGCGCCGTATTCTTCCTACAGCCTTTCAAGTCTGGAAGCGTTAAAAAAAAAAAGAAATAGTAATTGATCACGGATAAAAGACGTCAGCCTGCGGCTTTCAGGAAGGAGCAGGAGGTTGGGGGAATGTCCACGGAAACCTAACAAAAGGAAAATGATGCTATTTTTCTTAGTGCTGTGCTTCGTGTCAGTGCCTGGCCGCGTATGAGTCGGAATTTCGCTGGGAAAGACTAATCTGGAATTCGAAGCGCTGAAGTAATCAGAATGTGTTTCCAAAGTGCCTTTTCTGTCCGTCTCTAAACACTCCCGAGATGAGACGTTTATGTCTTGGACTAAACCGTTTGATCTATTCTCCGAAATGGTTCTTACGGTACGGAATAACTTAGGACAGACTCTGGCTGATTTGCAAAATTCAAAAGACGTAAACTTAGAAAACGATCAATATGCCTTCACGTCTGATTGGTCCTCAAAGCCGAAATGTTGCTATAAATTGCCGCGATTCTGCTCGGCCGATATCGCGCTCCTTATGCAACTGTTTAACGAGATGAAGAGTAACGTATCACAGAAGCGTTCCTAAACATCTCACACGGTTCACCAAGGTCGAGCGACGTTTCAGCTGCTCTACTCGGATGACTGAAGATCTCATCCAGTTGGAGCCACGTCCAGAAAACTCTTTCAGATTTCAAAATTGTTCTCGCGTAAGAGATGAGTGATGTCTTTTCCTCTTTAATGGATAAAATTGAGTAATCAGCTGGTAGATGTTCTCCATGATTTCTGGCACACGTCCACCACACCCACTTCTATTGAAATCTGAGCGATGTTGAGAACGATCGAGTAGAATCCACTCGAGTTTCATTGCTGTCTTATAGAAACAGGAAGCAGACTGGATGTTATTTTTGAGGATTAAATTAGGTTTGGTACTCCGGGTAGTCAGTCTAGCACCGGGATCGTGAACTTTTAGACTGTAGCTGACCGAAATAGATGCTTGGATAAATAATAGCCCTCTGGCACAAGCTTTTTCTGCAGAGCATGTGCGACCGCCAATACGTCCTTCTTATTCTTTTTACCATCCGCGATCGTTTCAATAGTAGTGGACTCTACACCCCTCTGATGGCGCGAGAGCAGTGTACTATCCGCTACTCGTTAATCCATGAATAATCTGTTACTCAAGGCACTTAACTCTATCTGCTCCAGGAGCTCTGTATCCTGACTGACCCTTCGCTCTGACCCCACATTTCTAACTGTGATCTAAGGGACATGTGACCTTAAAAGTCGGAAAGACTGACCTAACCTCAAAGTTGGAGGAAGAAAATTCTGATGAAATGTTTTGTGCATGTAAACACACATCTTATTAGATCAGCATTCCATGTATATATTTAAGTTGGAATCTCTAACCAAAATGATCTCAGTCAGGTTGAAGAAATTCGATTCATGTAAACATAGCTAGTGTTTGTAAAAAAGGAACATGCAGAGTTCATTCCGAACACAAGTGTCAGCCACCATCAGTAAACTCGCATGTACTGTAGCTGAAGCTATTGCAGCAAATAAAACAAATTGCTGCTAATAAAACAAATGTTGTTTGTGAAGTTTATGTTTAAAGTAAGTGCGTTCAAAGGGAATCTTGCTCAACCAGAAATACAGACATGAAAATAAACACTTCTCCTTCAAGATCATTTAAGCTGCCGTGCAGCCTCGGATAGCGGTTGACGAAGAGAAAACGAGCCCTTCTTCAGGTAAGGAAGTGAGATAAGGTCGAATACGTCAGTGCCTGGCATCGACCCAGAGTCTGAATCGTCCAGGGAATGTTGCAAGGCTGCCGTCAAACACAGACCCTCCCAAAGCGCTGTGCAGATAACCACACTTCCCTTACAGCATGACTTAAACAAACCAAGATGAGTGACACTTTGGTATCGATTCAGGGCAAATTTACAAAACAGTCCCATGCCCTGTGACCAGCAAACTGCCAAGTCAGATCATGGTAAATACTGTGATCTTTAGAACCACCATTTAATTTTCTAATTTAGCACATTGTGTTCATGCCCTCAGCAACTTTTAGCCATTGTGTCAGCTAGATGAGATTTGAGGTTTGTTGTTATGTAACAGATCAGGTTGTCAAGCATCTTTATTTTCTATTGATACATTTGTTTAGAGTTATCAGTATTTCCGCATACAGTGGAGCCTTGGATTGCGAGTAACTTGGTCTGCGAGCGTTTTGCAAGACGAGCACAATTTTTAAATTAATTTGAACTTGATAAACGAGCAAGGTCTTGAAATACGAGTAGTATGCATGCGCTTTGTCTGCCGAATGTCACGTGAGCCTATGGTTCTTCTCTCTCGCATGCTGCGGGATAGGGGGTAATCGTCTCCCATGCTCAGTCTCAGTGCATGTCCGTCAGTCGTATAGTCCACATTCGTGCGTGCCTGTACGGTTTTCTGTAACATTGTAACCACATGAGTGTGCGCGTAAAAGTGTAGTAACTGTACTGCAACAACGGCTCGCGTGAAGAAAAAGGTTAAAAAGGCTGTAGCATGCGGGAGAACGACCTGTTTAACGACGATGCAACGTCACATTTCCGCGAAATCTCCAAATGGAGGCAGAAGCAAGTGTCATTAGAGAGGTTCCTTGATGTTCCTTCGCAGTAGCCCCCCTCCTCCTCTTCTCTCTCATATTATTTCAGCCATGATTCTTTTCAAAGGTAAAGTGCCGATTAATTTGTTTTATTTTTTACTTCGTATTTTGTATTCATTATTTTAACATGAATATTTTTGGGTTATGGAACGAATCATTTGAGTTTCCATTATTTCTTATGGGGGAAATGCGCTTTGATATAGTTAATGGCACTTTGGTGAAGCAGAATACTGGCAGGAAAAAATGTATGAAATGATATTTAAACATTCAACAATATAAGTGACACAACATTTAAGTGTTTATTTTAAGCTTTTAGTTGTTTTTTCACCAGTAATAGAGCTATTTGAAACAAATCAAACATTAATCCTGTTAAATGGAGTTGAATTGAAAATCACAGTGGCAAAAAAAATATATATTTATGGGGCTGGGGTAGGTCAGTGGTTAGGGCATTGGACAACGGTTCAGAAGGTCCCAGGTTCAAACCCCACATCCACCAAGTTGAGCAAGGCTCTTAACCCTCAATTGCTCAGATGTATAATGAGATAATATATATATATATGCAAGTCGTTCTGGATAAGGGCATCTGCTAGATGTAGATTTAAGTCGAATCTATTATTCACAGCCGTGGTATCCAAGATCAGGAACAACGGAATATGTAAGTTGTTAGTGTTAGTATGGTGTAATAAGTGCTGGCTAACTGCCATTATCAAGATGTGAGAAATGATGGATGTTAAGCTATTCATCTATAATAAAACTTTTTCACACACATCCATACAGTCTTGGTAACTGGTAACTGTTAAGTTAAAAAAAAGAGAACAATTAATGAATACCCTCAAGCCATCATGCGTTTCTAGACTAATATTGTGCCCACAGTCATTAGTCAGAATTAACTGGGAGTATACAGTGCGTCCCAACGGACCGTTGCCTGTAACTTCATCCGCCCTTCTGTCGAGGGGAGGATCTGAGAACTGGCACGCTTGCTCACAACTGGGACTTGTGTGTTTTATTATACCTCTGGGTTGCAATTCGGTGTCTCCATACTACAGTATCCAGATACGGCAGGGCGTGCGAGCCGTGGTTCGTATTCTCGTCGTGCAGTGCATGTTCTGACGTGCCGCTTGGAAGGAATGTAAACACCAAGCACGAATGAAAGACGTAAGGCAGAGCTCGGTAAAAAAAGGGCTGGGCTAATCTCAACCTAGTACAAGGAAAGGCAGTGTGTGTGTGTGTGTGTGTGTGTGTGTGTGTGTGTGTGTGTGTGTGTGTGTGTGTGTGTGTGTGTGTGTGTGTGTGTGCATGCAAGTAAGAGAGCAAGTTACGCACTTGCACAAACGGCTGGTTTCGGCTACTTTGCGTAGTTGATCCTGCTCCACCTGTATTGGATTTGTTGATTTTCCATTGCATGTGTTGGTGACAAATCCTCGAAAGAGAGCGTGTAGAAGTAAAAAAAAAAAAAAAAAAAAAAATGATGCATGCGTCATTTTCGCTGTGACATTTGTCCGATCGCTTTGGTCATTGGTTGAGGTGTTCCAGTGGTTGGGATATGTATGAGTAATATAGCTATTTTTAACTGCGTTCATTTATTTTATAAGAAGGAAGAGGTGTTGTGGTTCCACTGGATCTCAAAATATTTTGGGATTCTCGGACCCGAGCAAGAAATAACCGTTTAGTGCAGCTGAAAATCCAGGTTGATTTTTGAATTTGCTCTTGACCTTTGTTCTTGACCTGTAGATAAATATGTCAACAGTCAACAGTGTGTATCAGTGTAGTGCGATCAAATCACATCCAGTCGAATGACCTGTGGTGGTGTGAACTAGCCCCTGGTTTTATTCTTGCACACGTGTGTGTGTGTGTGTGTGTGTGTGTGTGTTTAGAAAATGATGGAAAAAGGCATCCTCCCTATCCTGACTGTTGTAAATGAGTTTGTATGGTGAGAATTAAGTGTTTTATACTGTGTGTGTGTGTGTGTGTGTGTGTGTGTGTGTGTGTGTGTGTATATGAGTGTGAAGCCCTGTGACCTAGCTTAGTCATTGAAACTTTTTTTTTTTCTCACGCTGACTTCCAACAATAAATGTCTCATCATTTTTAATTGATTTAAGCGTTTTGATTTTGAACAGATATCAGAATGTCGAGCCCAAATACCAACTCAGTGTTTCATGCCAATATCTGATATCCAAATATGTTATTCATTTATTTGTCTTCAGTACGTCCTCGTCACCCAGCAGTAGGTCTCTGTTTTTATACATCAATTTTAATTAGAACTTGACAAGCCATGGTAAATAATTGTGTACAGTATATAACGGGTCCTGTCAATCAGGGGAATGAGACCTGGAGCGTTACTGGGAAAAATATCAAGAGGGCTTATGTTTGGATCGAAGCTGGGCTGTTACCAAGGAATAGTAAAGCAGGAACAAGGTGGAAATCTTGCACTCAGTAAAGGGTAATGTCCCTTTTCCGGACATTTATTTATTTTTGACTATTTCCGGAAATGTCTCTGAAATAGTCAAAATTAAAGGAGCTGAAGGCCGTTTGTGCCGAGGACTCACAAATGATATCGGATCTGAGAATACAGTATAAGATGCTGCAAGTAAGGAGATGATGTTTTAATATGGAAATATTCACACGCGCGCACACTCTCTTTCTCAGAGCTTTCGACTGATCTACAGCATGGCTGTGATCTTCCCCCTTCACCACTAGGGATTACACCCAATGCCTGTGTCTGGTGTCCCCTGTTTAGTAAGATCAGTCATCAGCATGAGCAGAGAACCAGCAGGGTAAAGGGTAGAACCTCCTCATAAGCCCTAAGCCTGAAATTCCTTGCGGCTAACCACAGCTTTCACTGGTTCACGTTTGCGTCACCGAACAGCATTCAAGATGCAACACGCAAACTCGATGCCCGAAATTCGGCTCATAGTCAAGTCAAGGGCAATAAAAGCCACCGAACCCGTGGAGTAAAGTATAAACCAAGACTAAAATGCAGATGTAGAACCTAAACTGCCATGCCCTGAACAATCCCACCAGGAAAAGGTTTCTTGTAAGCGTTGGTCTTGCTTTGGGATGGTCTTCATGAGGGCCAGTTTCATCATGGTGCTTGATGCGTTTTGCACTGTACTGTTCTTACAAGAACTTTGCTACTTTTTCGCCTTCGAGTGTGAAAACATTACTGCTGTGTTTTCTTAGCCTTTTGAGCTGTGCTCCGATGCTAACCTTTTTAAATCCTAGTTTTTATTCACACAACTTTATTGCCTTCACTCAGATGAATTGGGTTCTT
The DNA here is from genome assembly GCA_013621035.1 of Clarias magur. NCBI lineage: Eukaryota > Metazoa > Chordata > Actinopteri > Siluriformes > Clariidae > Clarias > Clarias magur. Next base: position 1,622,771 of record QNUK01000097.1, on the reverse strand, counting down.
TATATTCGGAACACTTTTCATCATGCATTAGTGCGACACGGCTGTCTGGCCAAGGCATTACACAGACTGTTGAGCACTTGTTTTCCGTGCTTGTTTTGAGTGCGAGGGTGGGACAGGCGAGGGACATATTTGGGGGATGTAAAATTGTATGTTGTACTGTGTCTTTTACATTATGGACTTTCTTCATGCACGTTTAAGAAAAGAGACACCAGTGGCAAGAAAAACATTCCTCAGGTGGAAATCTTGGAAGAAACCAGAACGAACAATTAACTTGCGTGATGATGTGTATCAATATATTTGTTAAAGTGAACAGAGGCAGTGGACTCAGCGTCAGCGTTGCCTGAGCATGGTGCAGGATCTTGCCTCGCCATGGGTGGTAATGAAAGAACAAGGAAAGGAGACAGAGAGAACAGCATAATGACTGCGTGCACCATTATTAGTCCCAATGCAGGCCTAATCGGGGTGTTTCATCGTCAGCTGAACAGAATGTTCGAGCGCTAAATGGAGACGAGCAAATTATGCATTTATTCGCCAGCCCACCAGGCAGGTCAAGTGAAAACCCCAGAGTAAAAAGTGGTAGCTAACATAGTACTGTATAATAAAGTATGATATACTGCAATAAAGTGTATTACATTAATACAGACTTGGGGAAACAAATGGGTACATGATCATGTGCTGTTACGAAATGTCAGCCAGTGGTTGAGCAGTGGCGTGTGCGGTATAACGGGTGTTATTTTTGTCTGGAACTTTTTACAGGGAGATAACTGTACTGTATGTGCGAGTAGGAGAGTTATGAGAGATATCTTTGACTGTATTTTTGTTTGCTGTTGTTGTTGTTGTGTTGTCCATCCTTCTGTCTGTCCACCCATGGATCAGTCTGAGATTCCTGTTAGTGTGATATTTCAAGAAAGGAGTGGGTGGATATTATAGGATTTGTATGGTGTTCTCACTGTACGCCGCAGATGTACAGGTTTTGGAATCGATCCAGTCAGGATGAAGGTCAGATGTCTAAGAGTGCTTTCACGCCTACAGACCTCAGTCTCTGTAAATGAAACGGTAAAAGTCTAATTTGTGTGTTTTCCCTCTTGATGTGGTTCCTTTCGTTTGGTGTGAACGCAGTAATCGCACTTTACTGTAGGTCCAAGACGTGGTTTCGAATCATCTGGCGGAAATCAAGTGCGGTCCTATAGTGAGAATGCATGCCACCCCGAAACAGGACCGATGTCCAGACGCGATGGATCTCCTGGAATATCTGCGACTGATGTGCACATCACTGTTCAGGAGGATTGTTGCACACTGTATACTGTATTGTCTTGCTTTGGCAACTCGGTGGATCGGGTGTGCCACCAGAGTATGTTAAGAATATTTATATTTATAGTATATATAAGTATATTAATAAGTATATTTGTGCACCCTTTATATATATATATATATATTCTTTTTATATTTTCTACTCTCTTTAAATCACATTAAGAGATTTAAAAAAAAATGCTGATTAGAATGATTTGGTCACAAACAATCATAAAACTGTGAAACTGGTGTATTTATTTTTGACTTTATTTATGCTTTTTTTTTCTTCTTTTTTTTTTCTTCTTTTTTTTTCCTCACTCATGTTTTGTATAGATGGTTGAAATGAAATAAAATTCACGTCATCATACTGTCTGGGTTGTGCGGAAAGACAGGCGACGTCACTCTATATTGCACAATCCTGACCCCACTCACACACACACACACACACACACACACACACACACACACACACACACACACACACACACACGCGCGCGCACACATATTACATGCTCTGACAAACAGTGGCATGTTTGTACACTGTCGTCTCACTTTTCACATGTGGGATAGATTGGATCTAAAAATATGAAATTAATAGAAATATCAAATAAATCAAAATATTGTGTTAAGTCATGTGTTTTGTTGTATGTACTGCACTTTTGTGCTGGGGGATTAGGTAATGCTGGAGCGTTCCACAAAGGGGAAATCCAGAGGAAAAAAGTTTACTACTGCGTTGATTCAGACCAGAGAACATGTGAAAACGCCCTAAAATGGATTTTCTTTAATCACCTTTGTTACATGTCTGATGTGGATATTTTTGGCATACCGAAGACCAAAAGGACAGAACTTGTACTAAAGGCTTCCCCGTCATGTCAGACATTAAAAGAATTTTCTAGTAATGCGAAGCATTTACTGTACGAGCACACCAAGGTGTATTCCCGCACCAGGAAATGCCCTATGCATCGCCATACACCGCCGAAATGCTGCCTTCGCTGTGGATTATGTGCGCTCGCTTTTGGTGAGAGCGACATTTACTTCGAGATGTTCTCCACCAGCTGTTGAATAAGTTTAAACCGAAATAGACACTTAACCTTTTAGGATTCCAGCGTACATGACAGCCGATTAGTGTTTTCGACTCGGCGTTTGAGCGTCTGTTTCAGAGGGTGCTGGTTATTCTCACTCACGGAAAGCATTAGTACAACCAGAACTCTTGGAGCAACATCAATATTGTTCGCTTTACCACAAGGTGCCCATTTATGGTGATCTGTAAACTCTCACACTTGCACAGGTGTCATCTCAGCGGTAATATCCGCTCGCTGTGTGTTTTTGCTAGAGACCTTGAAGTAAAGCCAGCGAGTCATTTGGAGAAGGTGATCACTGGAGATGGGAGGAGAAATTGATTCAGTTATGTATCGCGATTCTTTTGTGAATGTTTGAAAATGAATTTTGAATTTATATATATATTTTTAAATAAAATTTAAAGTAAGATTTTATGTTCCTCTATAGGTAGTGCATGCTAAACTATGCACACATTGATGGGCAGCACAGCATCATGTGTGGTGCTTGGAGTGAATTATTTGCAAAATTTGTTAAGAATTGCAACAACAAAAAAAAAGGATATTTATAAACTCAGAATATTTACAGAATATCAGTACAAATCGAATCGCCGATAATCAGGTTATCTGGTATCGGCTGGTTCCTGGTGGTTCCCATCCCTAGTGGTCGTAGAATGCTGTTGTGGTGGATACTCAAAAGGCCTCATAGAGTACACTGGTTAGGGGATGAATTGTATATTAGTGATGGGAAGCTTGAATTCTTTTAATCTCGTTTATATAAATGAACGAATCTTTTTTTTTGAGTCGTTTAGTTTTAGGCATTTCGTTCTTTTGACCAGAAATAAAATAAAATGCTACATTAAAAAAAAAAAACACGTCTACAAATTTTGGCTATAGTTCCAGTCATCTTCTCGTCCGAGTCGTTCGTTTTTTTGAATCTATTGCACTTCATAGCGTCTGTGGGAGTCACATGAGAAAATAACGAACGGCTAACACTTAGAAGACTCATTAAGGAGAACCGTTCAATTCTGTTACCTGTCTGCTGCACTGCATAGCGTCTATGGGAGTCAGGTGAAAAAAGAAGGGACGAAGGTAACGACTCATTTCTGTTTCCTGTACATAACCTGCGGAGGTTTTGCGACGCTTCGCGACGCCCAGCAGAACATGACCGGATCGGTCCTGAGCGACCCATAAATACTGTACTGTTAATATATATTTAATTGCACCAAGATTCCCTTTGAATATTTCTGCAATAAGGGAAGTTCTTCCCAAAGCAACCCCACCTCAGGCCAAACTCGGAGCGCCTCCTGTTTCCATTTGCACGCTGCAGAAGTGGAACAGTTGTGAGGACTTTTGGAAACTTGCCTAGAAGCTGTCAAGAATTTCCAGAGTTGAGTAAAGTCATGCTGCTTGAATGTTGTCGGTTGTTTCTAGCCATAAGGGAATCCACGAAACACTGAAGCTTTGATCTGCTTCTTTAAGCTTTCCTAATGAATTCCTAGTCAGTAGCAGGAACGCCGCGTTCCATCGCCAATGACTTGTATCTTGCTCGTCACTTGAAAGCCATTTCTACAAAGCGTTAAACAAACTTTTTTTTTTTTGTGGTGGCGGTTCAGACTCCGTTTCAGTGGCCTTTTCTCTTGTTTAAGGGTCTGAAGGATCGTGAGGAGTTATCACTCTGCGCTCTGCATTTTCCGTTTCAGACATACGGCCCAAGTTCATTATAGAGCTCCAGGGTTATAAGACTGTACAGTACATGTAGTTGATTTATATTATACACTTTTAATACATTTTAATATTTCGGAACAAGGAGCAAACCTCAATGTATAGCTGTATTGTTATTTATCAAGAACTGAGAATGCAATTTTATATTAAATTGTGATAAATCATTTAATAGCAAGAACAGGCATAGGCAACCAGATGATTAAAAAAATATTTGTATGACATCATTGTTAATTATAATGAGATAAAGAATGGTCATTTCAGAAGAGTATAAATGTAATGGTGGCACAGGCCGACTGTAGATGGTGAATATGGGTATATTTTCAGGATGAAAGTGAGCGGTGAGTTCAGTGCTGGTTTTTCCCGACGGCTGCAGCTTGCTGGTCAGGACTAAGGTTATCGCCTGCATGCTGTTTACTGGTAACTGCATTTTCCATTTTCCACTTTAGAACAATGCAGCAGCTGTAGAGCCTGCTGTTCCCTTTTTTTTTTTTTCTTCCCCGGGGCCTATTTTTATCCCACAGCGATGGAGCTTCTCAGTTAAAGACATCCTTTCCTTCAGAAAGCCCAGAGCTTGCTCTCGGAGACACACTCCAACTCCTGTCACCCTGCTTGTCATGCTCTATTTTTAAGTAAAAAGAGGAAAAAAAAATTACTTGGCTGCTAAATCGTGTAGAATTCAGGTTCATTTTAAAAGCTGTTTTTTTTTTCTCTTTCCCGCCATTTGATGTGAGTTGTTTTTTTTTGTTTTGTTTTTTTGCCGTTACTTTATTGTTGTTCATTCATGCTGCTTCATGCAAGTACTGTATGTGCTTCGGAGTTTTAGGCTGCAACGGCATGACTTAGTGCATTCCTAAGAAGGGAGTTTCCTTCTGGTGTTGTTTTTAGTTATGGTTCGTTTTTTTTTCATCCCTGTACAGTTAGCTTCTTTTGCAGAAAAAAATCATTTAAAAGATCAAAAAGGTTCCACCTTATTACTTCTTCTATACGTAGTAATCGGCGTGTTTACATTTGGGTTGATAAATATTTATAAACATAATTAAAGATTTTTTTTCTTGCCTTTGTACACCACCACAATGGATTTGAAATGAACCAATCAGGATGTGATTTAAGTGCAGACCATCAGCTTTAATTTAAGAGATTCGACCAAACATTGCATTCAGCCTTTCCTGCTACAATCACAGACTCAAAAGTAATTGGACAAGCTGACGATTATTAATACAAAAATGATTTATAATAATTGGAAGCATATAATGTGCATTCAAAATAGCAATTGACATTTGGATAGTATTTGGTTTATACCTTTTAATAAGGTAGAAACTGCCACAGGATCGTTTGACCACATATTAGTGTATAATAATTAGATAATAATAATTAAATAATAAATAATAATTAGTGTATAATAATTATTATTTTGATAATCGATTAGTTGGGCGATATTTTTTTCGATTAATCGGATAAAAACTAAATGCTTCTTTAATTTGATGTTTTGCTTATAACTATATAAAACCATAAATCAGGGTATTAGTTATGTTTAAAACTAAACTTTAAAAAATGCAAAAGCCACATATAGAGTTTAATGATCTTTAATTTTGACTTTAATTAAAGACAAAATTTGTTTTTGAACAGTATAACTCCTCTAAATATCCAAAATATAAATAAATACTGTAAATAAAAAAGCAAAACAATTGATGTACACTTATTATATTGGATGGCATCTGTTATAGTGGCTGCTTGTTGAGGAGTTTTATTATTATTTTTTTACAATAATTGCAGCTATTGCCAGCTGATAGAGAAGGAACAGCCAATCAGAAGTAGTGTGTGGAAGTCTGTGATTGGCTGGGTTTGTGGCAGTTTTGTAACACTGGACTGGAAGTTGAGCGCGCACAAAAAAATAAATGTTGCTTGCGCGTGAAGGCAGAGTCGAGCGCGCCCAGAATCGAGAAGTCGCGCGTGCGCGGAGAACATGTTGCGCGAGCAGGGGAGACATTGCACGCATAGAATCGAGCTGTTGAGCGCGCAGACACTGCACGCGCATAGAGTCAAACCGCTCGCTCAGAATTGTGGCAGGAATATAACGCCATAGGCGCGCGCTTTTTCCTGCAGGCGCTTCTGTAACCTCCATTGCGCGAGCGGCTGTGTATCTGTGTGTATCTTGTGGTCGCGCTCCTTAGTAACGTGAGCAGTCCAACTAATCGATAACGGCATTCGTTGACAACGAATTTCATTATGGATAATTATCGATTTTATCGATTAGTTGTTGCAGCCCTAATACTAATTTATTTATAGTCTGTTAGTGGTTTATAGTCTATGTACAATGGAAAGAACCCAGCCCTGTGAAATTGGGACAAAGCCCATATTCCTCAATTCCTCACATTTTGCTCTACATTTTAAGAAACCTGTCCAAACCTGGCCACCTGTTAGGCTGTGTTCCTACCCTTAGACCCGAGTCTCTGAGTCTTGCAGTGTCGTTCATACAGTACAATCTGCTCCCTCCCCCCAAGCCTCCCCGTGACCTTTCTTCTCTTTGGTAGAAAAAGAAAGGTAGAGTGGAGTCCAGCTGTGGACGAAGAAAGGCCTCGCTCTTAACTTAGCTCTAGAGCTCCATCGAGCCGAATTGTAAACCCAAAGCCCTGACTCTTAGTCAAAGCATCACAAATAAACCCTTTTATAGCAGACAGTGAGCCAAAGAGCTGAGTGTTATCCGTGTTTGTCCTGGTTTCATTGTTAATCATAACGAATGGTTGGGCGGTTACAAATAAGACGCATGCTTTCTCGTTTTATAAAGGTTATGCCTTTGATACGGACAATTTTAAAGATTGCATGAGATGTACAGTACAGTACCTTTGTCATAAATATGTTTATATCTATGGAAGCTATACTTTTGTTTAAGGATTTCTAGTCCTGCTCTGCGCCAGGGCGAGTGTTACAGGATTGGATTTAGATTTTTTTTTTGTAATGCAAGTTCATGCACACTTCTGTAAAGATTACCCCTTGTTTTACCTTCCAGTAGAATTAACCCCATATAATATATAATCCTGTCTGAATTGGCATGCATCATTTCCTGGGGGGGGGGGGGGGGAAGAAAGAAGAGGAGACGTTTCACTTTTTCCTCTAGTATAAACACACTCCAGAAGTGCTCTTTTCTGTTTTCTTCCAGCAAAAACAAAAAGTAAACCAAGTCTTGGCTGAGTTTAAAACCCAGAACAATAAAACATACAATGGTTAAAAAAAAGGAATCGTCGGAGAATTGATGCTTTTAACTGAATTCTTTAGAGAACTCTAGTAGAGGTTCTAATCATGTTGAGATCTGACCATTGTTAAAGCGTTATATACAGTATAAATAAACTAGACTTGAATTCAGCTCTTGGGACACGCTAATGCGTAAACGTGAAGTCACTATTTATTTAAAGCCTGTATAATAAAGGTTATGTATAAAAATAGGATTCATATAGTATGCATGCAATGTACAGTGACGAGCGATTTATACAGTATGTTAGAATGACTCACGCTGTTGTTGTTATAATTAGTAGTATCATAATAATACACAGATCCTGTGTAAATGAATCATAAGTGCTACAGATGTCCTTCCGGCAGCACAATATAACAGACATATATGTATGGAAATCTGATCCTGTTAAAAGTAGAACAGGAAACATTTATTTATTTATTTATTTATTTATTTTAACCGCAAAAAAACTTCTAATTTCGAGCACTGTGTACCGTTCAAGTGACAATTTCACAACATCGTATTAACTCCGGAAGCAGTTATTAAGTAGGACGGGATTGTGTTCCCCTAAGCTGCACTCCTTCGCATCCAGGGCTGGGTGCGTGTGCCATTTCATGAGGGTTTATAGCGAGACAGATGGAGGATGTTTGTTTTTTCTCTTCACCTCTCCAAATGGAATCAAGGCATCACCTGGTTTTATTTACTCATTTCTTTTTTATTTTTATTTTAATACAAGCTTTGGCACCTGATCAGGCCTGAACGAGACAGCTGTCTTGTAAAAGTAGGGTACATTACATTAAGCTCCAACGTCGACGTTGCTTTGTTCGCCGAGCACGAGCTGCGCGTTATTAGATCCGTGCCGTGTTTAGTGCTGCAACAGCTGGCCAGATGCCTTTGGGGAGAAAGCAGAGAGGTCGTCGCCAGAGAGGTTTATTTGGTTCCAGGGTCTCGAGGAACAATACGATCATTAGTAATCATATCAGCTCTATATAAAATTATATAAAGCGAATACTACGTCATGGAAGTAAACCTATTAAATTCCCCCCCCTCCCCCCCTCCTTCTCCCTCTCTACACAAAACTCCGAGCCGTCCCAGAGACTCCTAAGCGAGCCAGGCTGTCTGGCAGAATCTGCCTTTAACGACAGGACTATTTCCTCTGAATCTGACCGCACTCTTTTCCGTGCACTTTAGTCTGGTTTTGAACTGTTCCGCTACTTCGGGAGTGCCTGAGTGTGGTCCGCTCCTTCCCAGAGATCTGGCCTCCATTAGTAGCGCTTCATCTCTTTATCGATTTGCTGCGACGTGATGAACACATGCTCCGAACGAGCTGCTTCTCAGAAGTCGTTCAAAAGCTCGGCTGATTAACGAGTCGACGTAGTGTTTGAGGTTCAGCCCGTGACATTCAGGGATTTGACTGAGAAGTATTTGGCACACGAAGCATGTATTTCGTAGCTGTTGTGGTGGATGCCATGTTTGTTTTTCTGTTTTCTGAGTCAAAATTTTTTATCAAACTTGTTCCAGGTTTGATAACCAGCCAAAGTCTGGTCTGGCTAAATGCACTGGTGTCATAATAATAATAATAATAATAATAATAATAATCATAAAGTAATTTACATGTAGTACATTTTCAGCTATTAAACTGTCACAAAAATAATTTGCCAGTAAAAATAAGGCAAATGAAATCTAATAGAAGACTTGAGCAATTTTTTATTATTATTATTATTATTATTATTTGAAATTCTATTTGATCCGGATGGACGAAACTGGACGAATACACAGAGCCTGATGAATCTTTAATGATGCGTTCCATATTTTTGAAACAAAAAGACAAAAAATCCACACCAGCACTCCATCCACATTCGGAACACAAAAGAACGGCGTATGACTTCGGACCAGAATGTTTCGAGATGCGCTTTAAAACAAGCTCCTTAAATTGCAATCCATGGGGCGTGCTGAGCACATATACGTCCTGTAGTCAGTTTCGTCTCCCATTCTCGCATCCTCTCCCGGACAGGAAAAGCCCAATTACAGAGATATCGATGCTACGCTGCAAACCCGATGGCCTGTGAAATGTCTTGTGTGCTTCTTGCGAGACTATGTTTGTCCTGCGTGCAGAGCAAACAGGATGCCGTGTTCTAAAGAAATTCAGGAGATAACGCAGGAGAAGAAAGAGAGGACGGACTGGCGGATGTGTTGGAGGCTTCAGGATGTCAGGGTAGAAAGAGTTGAACCGGAGGGCTGGGACACACGCCGACAGCTGACGGACTAATCAGGGCGTGTCTGTAGATGGATTGTGCCCTACTGTAGTTTAAAGGAAGCTCAGAGTTGTTCAGGTCTTACGTGTAAGCGCTGCTAACCATTTCCTGTTTACTGCCTGTTCTTGTACGAGACGGAGTCTTCATGTTCTTCCTTTCGCACAGGTTCGTGTGGCGCCATGCTGGCTTTGTGCATGGAAACGTTTTTTTTTTTCTTCTTCTTCTGATGAATCATTAAATAGATGACCAGAGTAGCTGGAAACACCCTATACATACTGTAGACTCCTCCTATACAGACAATTCTGCACACTTCTTCCTTTTCCCTCTCCCTAAAGCAAGAGCATGTTCTCGTCCAAACCCTTTCTGTAAAATGTTCTTATAAACCCTTTTTTATTAGGTCTTGGTCAGCCTGATTTTATTTCTCTCTGAACTTTAACTATAACGTAGACTTGGAAAAGCAGCCACTTGTTTTGAAAATTTCTTACCCTCTCACTTTTAAACACATGGCACATTATGTATTTTTGGTAGAGATGGGGAAATTTTTCGAATGGCGATATATATATATATATATATATATAGATATAGATAGATAGATAGATAGATAGATAGATAGATAGATATAGATGTATATATAAATTAAGCAAAAAAATATGTTGAGCCGTTTTTTTTTGTTTTTTTTTGCATTTTTTCCTCTGCAGTTTTTGATAATGTAACGGCATAAAAATGCATTTCTCTCGCATTTTGATGCTGTTACATTATCAAAAAAACTAATTTTTATGCCATTACATGCTAAAAACCTCCGATCTGCATTTTTCTCTAAACTCTGTGACTCAAACCTGCTCATTACACACATTTATACTGTTCTCAAAATACTGCATGTGCAAAGTAGTCGAAAATTGGGTGCGTTCGCAGCCACTTAATCAGTGCACTCACTGTTTAGTTAAGTAAAACATCTCTGTCTTCTTTATAATCCTACAGTTGGTACACTCTGACGTCACTTATTGGTTTTGAAAAAGTTTCACATTTTAACAAAATTGATGGGAAAATGTAACATCTAATCACTATATTCATAAGATCGTGATACTTACAGTATAAAATCGCAATTTTAATTGAATCGCCACTTGGGTATCGGGAAGTACCCGGTGATTCGCACCCCTAATATTTGCCATCCACTCTATGACCTAATGTTTGTAGACACCTGCTCATCGCACCCATGGGTGATTCTTCCACAAACTGTTGGCACAAACTTGGAAGCATGCAATTTTATAGCCTGTCTTTGTCATAGAATTCTAATTTCCTTTTAAGACAAACCTCAATTATTAGGAGCCTTTGGCTTCTACACTATGCCCAAAAACATTTAGCCGTTTATTAATGTAACCAGGCAAATCTTTGTAGCCGTGCCGATTTAAACTGAAGCCGTGAGTACGAGAAACTTGCTGTATCTTGTACCCCAATGGGGCCTGCGAACTTTCCCTGTAGTCTCAGTATCGATGTAGAGGAGGCAGGGTTTGGATGGGCAGGAAGTGAGAAAACAAACTCTTCACCTTGTCTGCATCCAAGTAAGATGACTGTAAAGAGAGTGCAGGAGTCTAATGTTGATTAGATAATGATGTCTAATGTTTGCGAGCGCTCTTGAGTGCAGTACATGCTCTTCAGTAGGCTAATGCTGGCCAAGCAGACATAGACACAGGAGAGGTGGAGAGGAGTCTATCACCGGATTAAAGATTGCTAAAGCGGTGCCTGTTGACTGTTTGGAGAAGAACTACATAGCAAAATAAAAACGTCATGTGCATTGGCGACCATGTCATTCGCCATCTGGAGCACCGCTTCACCGTAACCAAGAGCCCCAAATTTGTTCCAGCATGACAGTCCCCTTGTGCGCTGAAGCTCCGAGCCATCCTTCTGGGAAGCATCGTGACACTGGAATGTTAAACGCATGACATCACTGGCTAAATGGTTAAACCCCATTAGCTACACTCCAAATTATCGGGGGAAAAAAAATTTCAGAAAACGAGATGTGCATATACAAGATAGTTGGGTATCAGCAAATATGTTGGGTTCCACTATATCTAGTACTCTAGCTATTACAGGGTAGCATAACCAAGATTGGTAAACCAGCGCATGAGGAGGATTAAAATGCTGGTGTAAATGCATTTTCCCAATGCGCCAATCCATCACTCAATCCCTTTCTGTGTCTGGCTCCGACTTCCCAAATCCCCCTACTAACCCCTGCATCACACTGCAGACTTTTTTCTGTCGCTCTGTGCAAGCGCCAGCGATGAAGAGGCTTCGGCTGTGTAATCAAATACAGTTTCAATAAACACATTACATAATACATTTTTTCCTTTAATGTTCATCACTGGCTCGTGACTTCAAAATATCTGATTAAAACCAGGATATCATTAGATCATACCTCGAACGGTTTTAATCCGTAACATCTTTATTTCTAAACGAAATCGACCCCAATGACGCCTGGGATTCAGATCAGCGACAGACTAACTATAGACGTGAGCGGGTCCGCTGGGGCTGCGCGAGCCTCTACATGGACTCTAGACGAGTGCATATGTCCAAAGTTGGAGAAATCAGCATCGCTGGTTTTTTTTATTTATTTATTTTTTTTTAAACACCGAATATTCCAGAGGGTGAAGCATGGTAGAGAACCGAACTACTTCTGCATGCTTTTCCTCGTCTTTTAAGTATGGGATTTGAATCCTGTGCCTGAGTTCTTAAGACTTAAGACTTCCCCGAGTCCGATGCACATTATTACAGATCCACTACCAGGGTCGTAATATTATTAATGTTATCAGTTATTATTTAGCACAGGACTGTAAACATTGTGTATACTGGAAAGTCGTGTTCAGCCTCCCAGCACTCGAATGTGACGGTTGTGCAGAAGGCAGTAAGGCAACATGAAGAATTGCACCATTGCACCGTTTAAATCAACGAAGGTGGGACGCTACTTTGACAGATACAGATGTGCTATTTTCTTTTCTTTTTCAAATATTCATCATGTGGGTATGGTCTCGATGGTCTCACCACGCCAGAGTCTTCCATTTTCGGCAATAAATGTGACCAAGAACCACTTATTTCCAAAGCGCGAGCCTATTTTGCTACCAACCACAGACCTTTTTCCTGTTGCCTGTCAAAAACCATATGAGATTTTATATATATATATATAAATATTTTTTTTTCCCCGCGCCTTCCAACGAAACCAGTTAATTAAAAACTAGATTCTGCGAACACGTTTAAAACCAGTGACCGTATCGTGCCACTGGAAAGTTCACTGTGGTCATATAAAGTTGTAAGTCAGATTCTGAAGCTTGTGGCCAGAAAAGTGGACCAAAGATAACGGACTCTGTGTGGCGTATGGATGGAGTGTGTATAGCTCTCACCATGTTCCTGGCTCTACTAAGAGTCATACGGTATAGAGACAAGGTTTTGCTGGGAGAGACAATTCTTCTGGGTGGTTTCCTGCTTCCCAGTCTTATCTTCTTTGCTCAAGGGCAGCATTGTTTGCCATCGTTTTGGAGTTACTGCACATGACTGCGTAGACGTCTCCCTGAATCCTGTCCTTGTATGTTTAGGAACGAGACCTTGCTTCAGTACAATTTAGCTTGAATCTACTATATAAAAGACATACTCGCTGACGGTAGTGTCCCGTCGACAACATTTTCACCTCTCCCTGCTTTTTCCCCCGCCTTATTTGTACACTTCTGGTGTAGTGCCCAGATAATGACCACGCTGTATAAAACAATGTTTCTTTGACACCGTGTGCATTCCTCCGTGTTTTGATCTTGTGCTTGTGAACTTGTCATATGTTGTGGTCTTAAATTAGACAAAGTCGTCTTCTCTGTTTCGCTCCTCAGTAAAGCGATTCTGTCAGCTCCAGTGCAGCCAAATGACCGTGTCAGATAACCCCGGAGATTAGTGTAACCATGCACAAGTCTTTTTTGGCTTGGTGATGCATGAGGACGCCGTGTGAACACTGGCTTTTGTTACCCAGGATGAATCCTAATTTGTCGGGTATTGTATAGAGACCGGACTGGAAATGGGAGCTAAAAATGTCCTTTCTTGAGAACTGTTCCTTAAGACTACATAATTATTGCGAGATTCCAGTTTGGCTCTCTGGAAGCAAAATATGAAGAAATAAGGTGTGACTCAATACTTGCACAGTAGTGTAATACTCACTCTATTTCAGTAACTCCTCGTCTTTTCTTGGTCAGGGCTGCAGAACATCTGGAGGACACTGGGTGTGAGTAGGGAATAAAACCTTGATGGGATGATTGGGGTAGCTCAGTAGTTAAGGTGTTTGACTGCTGATTCCAACCCTAGCACCACTAAGCTGCCACTGTTGGGGCTTTAACCCTCAACTGCTTGTATGAATAATGAGATAGATTTAAGTTACCCTGGGTAGGGGCGTTTGCCAAATGCCGTAATTGCAAATGCAGTCCAATTCATTGCAATCCAATTAATCGCATGGCATGTCCAATTCATTGGTATTAAGAGGGAGATTTAGCATAGCCAGGCCACCTACTGAGATGTTTGAACTCAAAAGAACGTAGACAGTATGCACCCAAACAGTTCGCTGAGCTCGTGATCAAACTGGGGATCCCGGAGCTGTGATGCAGCAATGCTTCTCGCGCATCTCTATAAATAATAAAACTAAACAGGAAGATACATAGGCTGTCTAAAGTGGCAGCTTTGCCCCTGGTACAAGTTTAAATTTGTATGAACCCCCCAACTGCTGGAGGTCTGAAAGTTGCAACCTATGATTACTTCAAGACCACACATGCACAGCACGGTCTCAAAGCAGAATCCACGAGTGAGTAAAAGCCACAGTAGCGCTCGAGTGGACAGGAATACCTCAGATCTAGGGTACGAGTGTTTGCATAAAAAACGCTGTGTGGTTCAGGTGGTGTTTCAAAAAGAGCTCAGGGAACATCCTGTTAACACCCAGCATAAAGTCACACCCAGCATAAAGAGTGTTTTAGGATGTCAAATGATGGTCTAGTGGTTAGGGTGTTGCACTTCGCTGATTTGGAGGGACCAGGTTTAATCCCCGGAACTATGTTGAAGTTGCCCATGTTGGGCCCTCAACCCTCAACTGCTCAAATGTACAATGAGATAAAATGTAATTCGCTCTGGATAAGCCCGTCTGCCAAGTACCAAAGTAACAATGGAACTAGAGGAACCTTTACTCAGGGCAGTCTACAGTTTGTGTCTTTTAGAGAAATGATGTGTGACCAGAGCTCAACCAGACCTCGCAGTTCAGACTAAAACGCGAAGGCTGTATTTACATTTTCCCCCCGTACTGACTTCCTCGAGAGCATTGGTGTAATTAGGCTGTGGTGTTGTCGCATCCTGTGCTAATGGTACCGATTGCAGAGATTTTCTGCAAGTTCTCGATGTTCGTCCCCATGTCTCCGCACGTCTCAGGAAGAGTGGGTCAAGGCCACTGATTGATTAATTCTAACTGCTTCCTCGTCCTCCGTGGTCCCGGCCTAATTAGTTCTATAATGAGTGACCCTTGCTGAGCGTCGCCTTAGCGTGCCTCTCTGAAGAAGGACACTCCATAACAATCCAAACAAGGAAAGACGGCTAACAGGGATCGCTCTTCCTCTCCATTTCTCTCCCACTCAGGCTAGGTTGGAGTGCCCTGTCCTTGCTCAGTCTGTATTTTTAGCCCGGTTGATGTTCCCCAGATACTCCTCAGCCTCCTTTTCCGTGATGTGGAGCTCAATCTGTGACAGCCATCCATGGATGACGGTATTGGAGCTCTTACTGTATACTCTAACCTGAGGTATAGTGAATGAAAGGGAAAATTAAATGTAGTCACTAGAAATGGTGTTTTCATTGCAGAAAGAAATTGAGATCTATGCCTAATATTTTGGTCTTGTAAGCAATGATGGTTTTGAGTGTGTGGTGACTAGTGATTTCCGAGGCTGGTGACTTTAAATGAACCTTTCCTCGGCAGCAGAGTTGAGTTTTGGTCTTACTTTGCTGGACGGTCTTCACAAGATGCACCCGATAATACCGTCGTTGCAAGAACCAGCTGACCTTCATGTCCTGAAATATCAACCAACTCTTGTTGTTGTTGTTATTGTAAATTAATTACTTAATTCAATATGTGTTATTATTTTATCATTTTGATTTTAGAATGTAGAAAATCGATATTTTAGGAGATATGTCAGTGTACCTTGGCGGAACCTCATGGTGTCTCATTTTTATCATTTGTGACGTACCACAATAGAATACTTAGAATTAGGATTTGGTTATTTCCATTTAGGCATTTGACTGACTTTTGACTGACTGATTTGTCCAGACTGACTTACATTCTTATCTCATTATACGTCTGAGCAGTTGAGGGTTAAGGGCCTTGTTCAAGGGCCCAACAGGAACTGCTTGGTGGTTGTGGGATTTGAACCTGGGACCTTCCGAACCATAGTCCAATGCTGTAACCACTGAGCTACGCCTTATGTACGCTCACTTTATGTAGTCATAAAACAGATTGCGCTTAAGTATTTGGACTTTTTTACATGAGCCAAGCTTTTTGTGTCTTTGAGCTCCTGTAGTAGCAAGCCAATGTTTGGAGATGATCAGAACCATGAGTGAGAATTTGTCGAAATCCTCAAAAACACATTGCAGAGAGTTGACTTGATAATGTCACTGTACAGTTGTAGCTACTTTATTTTAAATTTAACAATGATTTAGTAATCATCAGCAGATTATCAGCAGATCTGACATCTAAAACATGAAAGCCAGTCAGATAAAGATCAAAAGAAAGAAGGGAAATCAATGTCCGCGGATGCCCCACTAAGACGAATGTAAAAAGAGGACTTTTGATTGTGCAGAATAAAAGTTTTATGAGAATAAAGTTCTCCTTTATTTTTCTCTATATAATCCACTGCTACACTAATCACTAATGCACTTATCCCAGCGTTTCACTAGTGCTTGGATACCATCAAGGAGGACCGTTTTCTCAGTACGCCCAAGGAATGATCTGCTTCATGTCTGAAACACTGGCCTCCCGGGATCTCCTTTAACGGCCCGAACATATTGAAGTAGCTTGGAGTGAGGTCAGGATCGTGGCAATAACCGACGGTTGTGAACGATCGTGTGTCCAGTTTCTGTAGTTATGCGGCTGTAATTAGCTGTGGAGCTCTGATTACGAGCTCGCGCCTGCGGCTGCAAGTGAGCCTGATCTTTTTAATACTCTGAATGACGTCACAGATCTTAGCTCTTGTGTTTAGTGCACAGTCCGTCTTAAATGCAAAAAGTTTCTCCGAGAATAACTCGGCATCGTTGCTAAGAGGAGGTCAGCGGAAGGATGGAGTCGATGTTCGGAGCCCTGAAAAGAAAGTCATTGTTGTTTTTTTTTGTTTTTTTTCCCACTGAACGCCGAACCAACATTACTTTAGACAAACGCTCAGCTTTATGTCTGACGATATTTTAAAATCGTGTGTCTTTCCTACAGCGTCGATTAGATGCGAGGTACGGTCGAGGCACTTGGGCAGTATACACACACACGGCAAGGCGGTGATTGAGTAATGAAGCGTTTGAAGTGGAAGGGCGCTCCTCGGCAGGGATCAAGAAGCGAGTAGGTGTGTTTAGCGGCAACTACTGCAGAGGCAGACTCAGTCTTGCAGTTTGGACAGTGAAATCACAGTGCGCATAAACTGGAGTGTACGGCTTTGTGAGATACAGCACTGCTGCCCACAAGCAGTGTAAAGCCAAGCCGGTGTCATGCTGTTCTCTCTCTCTCTCTCTCTCTCTCTCTCTCTCTCTCTCTCTCTCTCTCTTCTCTCTCTCCTGCGGTCTGTCAGGAGGAATCACACCATCCAGATAAAAAACAAAGAAAAACTAAACCAGGGACTGTTTCTATCCACATGCGGTGTATAGTGAGAACATGAGCAAAAGAATTGCAGCATAAGCTACAGTAGGTCCATAAGCATCATTTGTCAGTATAGATTATTGCATAACTTAGTAACAGTTGGTTAAAAGGAAGCACCACTGGCGGCATCCTTATCTTAACGCGATCAGTGCTGTTCTTGTGGTCAGAGGATGTATAACCACGGTACAGAAAAGAAACGCTATATATACTGTATGTAATACACATATAAAATAAGAAGCTTTTGATGGTTAAGATCCTGTAATGCTGATAAATATTTCCATCCCCAGAATAAGCCAGCCAGTGTGACTTGCCTTGATTTACTGAGCAAAATAATAGCAACTATTTCCAAAACAAAAGTAAATATTAAATCTTGCTCAATCATATTTTTCCTCGCTCATCCAGTCCTTCCCGAACGGGTTTTCTCTGACGTGACGCACAAACCAGGCGCATGGCGTGATCAAGCAGAACGGATGATCGCGGCATGATCTAGCTTATAGTTTTCGAACCAGTCGCATTAGTCATTTAGGTCGTAGTGAAGCACGTCTGTCCGCTTTTCTCACACTCTTGGTTTTCTTTCTTAGCTGCTGATTTAAGGATAAGGTCGAACCATTTCATTTAAATAATCACTAAGCGTTTCATAATGCAGATTTGTGCACCGCTTATGCAATGGATTAGGCACTTTTTTCTTTCTTAGTCTTTTCAATTGGCTTTATGGTTTGTGCTTTTCAAGTCTTGTACCATTTTTCGAATAAAGCTTAAAAAAAAATATATATATATATATATATTGTTGCATGCCGTTTAACTTAATGAAAACTCTGAATATATTGAATGAAACGTGAGAATATTGAATGGATTCCGAATATATTGATTGAAAAATATATATATTGAATGAATTCTGAATATATGGATTGAAAACTGATATATTGAATGAAAGTCTGAATATATTGAATGAAACTGAATATATTGAATGAAACATGACATCATTAAGTTCTCTCATGAATATTTTCCTAAACGGCATGCCATAATATATATATATATATATTTCCAAACACATTGTAATATACTATATTATATGGTATTTATAGATATGATCTCAATGTCACTGTTAATTGGTGTTATGATTTAATTAACCATTATTTAAGGTTAATATAATGAATATGCACAATGATTAAAGCTTGGTTCTACATCGATTGGAGGTTCTGAATGTCAGTTTTGATTACTTTTCGATTGCATAGCTCTTATATTGTATGTTGGGAATATTTTGCATATTTTTAAAAATTATTATTATTATGCACTTTTCGGCGGCACGGTGGTGCAGTGGTTAGCACTGTCACCTTACACCTCCAGGGTCCGGGTTCGATCCCCGGCCAGGCTCGATTCCCCTCTCTGTGTGCATGGAGTTTGCATGTTCTCCCTGTGCTTGGGGGGTTTTCTCCGGGTACTCCGGTTTCCTCCCACAGTCCAAAGACATGTAGGTTAGGCTAATTGACGATCCCAAATTGCCCGTAGTGTGTGAATGAGTGAGTGAGAGAGTGATTATGCACTTTTTGTTATTCCTGCTGATTAAGGGGGTGCACGGTGGCGTAGTGGTTTGCACTGTCACCTTGCACCTCTAGGGTCTGGGTTCGATTCCCGCCTCAAGGTCTGCGCTCATGGCTCATGCAGTTTGCATGTTCTCTCATGCTTGGTTGGTTTCCACAGTCCAAAGACATGCAGATTAGCCTAACAGCTGTTCCCAAATTGCCTCGTAGTGTCTGAACAAGTGTGTGAATGTGTGTGTGTGCCCTGCGATGGATTGGCACCCCGTCCAGGGTGTACCCCGCCTCAAGCTCTGAGTGTCCTGGCATAGGCTCCCCCAGACCCTGTTTACAGGATGAAGCGGTGTAGAGTCAGTGAGTGTGAGTGAGTGTTAACTGACGAGGCAATGACATTGAGTTTTGGGTTCAGTTGGGGGGGGAAAGAAAGGGAAATAAGCAAGCCATGGAAATGTGTGCGTAATGAGGCATGTTCTCAATGCTGCTTGTGTACAATCCAACATCCTGATAAAAACTGCATAATATTTTGAATAGTGCCTTAATTACTATTTAATTATAGTCAATTTATTGAACGTAATGTATATCTTAAAGGCATCGTACTTGGCAGAATTTCTTCACCCATGCTTTACACAAAGTTTTGCACAGATCTATATATACTGTAGGATTAACACAGATGTGTGTAATATAAAATCTCATTAGAACATTGTTCAAAGTTACAGGAGCGTCGTGCTGATTGGCCTTTTAAGGGAGTTTAAGGGTTAAACGATAGGAAATTTATAAAGAAGTCAGAAAGTTTTTGAACCTATAATCATTGATTTAATGAACAGCAGATCATTTACCTGTAATGAGAATAAATAACCAACAGGGCTGTACCGGTAGGCATGCTTGCACTAAATGATCCAAGTAAATGCGCTCTAGCTTTAACTAGAGCTGGCAGCATCACACACCTGTACCTGTATGTCTGCAGACTGGTAGCAAAAGATTCATTCAAATTTGTACATGCTTGAACAGACTTTTTGTTTATTTAATATATAATTCAGAATTCCTTTGTAGTGCTGTGCGCAGCCATGTTGATTTGATGTCACTTTATAAATGGAGAGGGGGGGAAAAAAATCTGATTTGGAAAATAATAACCCAGATGTGACTTCCGTTGCTTCCGTATTTACTCAATTGAGAAAGAAGGGTTGTGCAAAAAATAGTAAGAGGTCCATCAGCAGTAGCGAATAGTGCAAATCATTTTGAAGCACTCACTCATCATCTATACCACTTAAACCTGTATTCAGGGTAACGCGGGGGCCAGGAGCCTATCCCAGGAGACCTGGAGCACACCCTGGACAGGGGGCCAATCCATCGCAGGACACACACACATACAACCTAACCTACATGTCTTTGGACTGTGGGAGGAAACCGGAGTACCCGGAGGAAACCCGCCAAGCACGGGGAGAACATGCAAACTCCATGCACACAGAGACGGGAATCGAACCCGGACCCTGGAGGTGCAAGGCGACAGTGCTAACCACTACACCACCGTGCTGCCTATTTTGAAACTACTGTCCTTTAAATATGCTTCCGTTAAAAGAACCATTGTTTGCGCTATTTGCTGTAGATAGTGCCGTTACTATTCGTAAACAACTTGCCACCTAGAGATGTAGATGCGTGTTTATTTATGGATCGAAGGTGTTAGGTTTGAGAGGAGCGCCCGAGGCGATGGACAAAAACCACACACGGACGCATGACGGACAAACACAATCGGTCTGAAGGGTTCTTGTTTATCATCAGCAAGGAGAGCATATTTAAGCTTTTGGCCAGGTGCCCTATGTCACGTACATCAACGCAACCAGTCATTAGGATGCAAGTCAAGTCAGAGAGAGAACCAGAGACAGACAGACACACAGACAGACAGATGATGGGAAATATACAGTAATTCATTCGCATTTTCCGGTTAAACGGCATAAGCTGTTTGGTTGTACTGCATCAGGTACAGGTTATAGGAAGTGTTACCACGTGAGGAGTCAGGAAGCGTAATTAGGGGGTTGTTTTATGGGCAGAGAGACATGGGAAAGTTCACATCCTGTTATAAAACCGTATGAATGATATGTGGCTTTTATGTAATTAGGAAATGTTTGGAATAAATAAAAAGTTGCACATCATACATTGCAAGAGAGTTTTTGCATTGAAATTCAGATTTTTTATACTTTATGATGCAAGACTCCAATCATTTTCTCCTGATCGTTCATGCTTTTGTGAAGTTTATTATTTTTTTTTTTGGTTCAGTATGAATGCAATAAGAATGATGTATTTCATTTCTTGTTCTGGTGTCCATATGGTATCTCTTAAAAGTATTAAAAAGCTTCGAGTTTGGTTTGTAAAAACCACACAACAGATGTTTCAGTGGAATTTTAGCAGACTAAAAATGAACTGGGTCAGAGAGAGAGAGGGAGAGAGAGAGAGAGAGGAGTTGGCTGAGTAATTAACAGAAACCTCACTGGGTTACAGAGGTATTCTTAGCCCTCCTCCAGTCGAGACCCGTCTCTAATTAGCGGCAAATTAACTGATGCTTAAAAGAGAGAAGGTGCAGACCTCATTTCGGAGGAAACCCCCGAGGAAACGAGGCCTACTTCCGTACACATTCTCTCGAGAGCGGCACTCCACGGCGACCCCGTACACACAGCTGCTCAAGGTCACTGCGCTTCTACGCTGATATTCTGCCACTCTATTACGAATATACAGCCTACTGTTGTGTTTCATGCAACACGGCTTTTACTTTCATTCATGTGGTGGCTTATGCTCCAAGTACAGAGCTGTTAAAGATAGAAGGGTTGCGGGTTGTTTTTCCACTAACTGTCCAGCCACGAGAAAAAGCCAGACGCGGCCACAGCTAAAGACACACACGCATGCATGTACGTGCGCGCACACACACACACACACACACACACACGCACGCACACGCGCGCTATAACCAGAGACAGAAAGCCACAATGTAACATAAGGTCTGACTCAGTAGTGTCAGTCACACCATGAATAAAGCTGACTTGCTCAAGAGCCAAGTAATATAGAGAACTTCAAGCTTCAACTTGCAAGCTCTGTAATTTTACACATAGTCCGTGAAATGTTCGAACCAGAATGGAGTAGTGTCTTTATATTGCAGATTTATTTTTTTTTATTTTTGATTATTTATTTATTTTTTTGTGATGTAATTTGTGTTGCGGCCCAAAACATGATGGCTTATTATTAAAAATGTAAAATAATATTAATATTATTTATTTAATAAATAAATAAAATATTATTTAATAATATAAAAAATAATTACGTGATTAGAATCATGTGCCTTGCGCATGAATTTTAGTTGTTTTTGTTGGGTCAGATTGTTACAGAGAGGGGTGGGGGGGGGGGATTAACGATTAAACCTAGACATAAACATTTTATGAATGCTTTGATTTATAAAAAAAAAAAAAATTAAGTGCAAAATTTCTTTCTTTTTTAAAACGTCTTATAAAAACAGGCAAACCATTTAAAAATATCGCCTTTTTTTCCAGTTTATCATAAGATTAGCCAGTGGTTTGCATATGAGCAATTAAAAAAAGGACTCATGTAGACTCATGGCCAGCGTTTCCAGGGTGTTTTTTTTTTTTTTCTTTCTTTTTTCTCCTGTTTCTTTTTTTTCCCTAACATACGTGCCAAGCATTTGAATCAAGATTTGGCTCCGAATTGGTACTAAAGGCTGTTGACCAATTTTGGAAGTCTCTAGTGACACCATTTTGGTACTGTATTTCTGCCTCTGTTCACCTCCCAGTGGTGCTTTTTTAAATAAAGCAAATTAAGTCTTTTCAAAGAAATGTATGCAAGCCTCCACTTTTACTCCTCAAGTCAAGTTTCAACAAAGCTGTTGCACTTATTGTTTATGAATTACAGACATTTTTGTTTACAGTATTTTAATAAGAATATCCCTTCCTTTGCCTTAAAAAGCGCTTTGCTGAGTTTCGAACTCATCTCGTCACTTTGTCAGTAACCACCAGTGACCAAGTCCTATTGGTTCCCATACACATTGATGGAGTAGCGCTGACTCTGCCATGTGTGTCAGATGATGTGGTATGTCTTGGAAAATCAGCCTTTGCTTTCCTTCTCCATTTCCTTTTCTTCCAATCATTTAATATTGCGAATATTGAGAACTGGACATGCCAGTATTAAAAAAAACAAACAAAAAAACAGAAGTGGTTTTATTTTTATTTGTTTACTTTTTTAAAGCAAAGTCTAATCCATATGTTCTTTTCTTGAGTTTGCATCTTGAGGTACATCCTCTGTATTTAAATGCGTGAAGGCGTCTGTGTGAGCAAAGGACGAAAAAGAAAAGAGTTGTTTTTTTTTCTTGTTCCTTTTTTTTTCTTTTTTTTTTTGTGATTTGGTTAGACACTCAAGGAAAGTATTGTGATCAGGCACTACACGTGTCTCGTGGTGTCTTCCAGGTATTTTTATGTTGCTGAGCTCATCAGTACATTTCGTCTTATTTTTATGAAAGTACAAAATCGTTCCTTTGCATCCACAGCTTTTTATTAAACCTGATTTGACTACACTTTACTTCAGATCCATTGTCGTGGGGTTCCGAGGCAGAAAAAAACAATTATGTGACTGTTCCAGGAAAAATGGACTTGACTATGTGTTTTCTACATTAGGGACTTAATTGATGTGTAGTAATGTTTAGTATAATATTTATTATAATATAATATTTAGAAGCTGGAACGGATACGCATTCTTACTAAACCCATCAGTTTCTTTTTGCTTTATTAATAATAATATTTTTCGCTTTATTGTTCCATGTGTGTGTATGTACTGACAAGTGTGAAACGTTGTATTGGCTGAAAGGACAGTCGATCTGTGGAGACGCCTTTTTTGCCCCCTCTTAATGGTTTGCTTTAACAGTGTATAACTGTAATTCCACTGATTAAAGGGGAACTTGTTTTTTTCATAGTATGCAGAAGAACAAAAACACTTTTATAGACATTTTTTAGTATAGTTGTCCCATACTGTCCTAAGCATGTCAGTACAATATTAATTTCTGCTTAAATAATTAACCATACGATTGTCTCTGGTCTTCTGACTTTGATATGTTGTTGGCCATTGAGGATAAAATTTGGTCTTTAAAAAAAAAAAAAAAAAACATGCTCCGCTAACATGCGCGAGTGAGACGATCCAAACAGGACTGACTCACTTTCCTGTTTCATTTCATTTATTTTATGCTTTGTTTGTTTAGGGATTTTAACATGAGGAGTAATTTGTAGCTTTCCGTTACACATGGGCGTTTGGGTCACTGGGGTTTCTAATGCATCTCTAGGGTTAATAATCACAGAAAATGAGAATGAAAATGATTTCCCATGTAAAGGGAAATGAATGGGAATAGCTGTACAGCCCTAATAAAGATTACAAATATGGTTTGCATTTAAAATCTTTATTGTTGGCAGAAAGTCCAGTCCAACAGTAGTGCAGATTCTTATTAGGCAAAACTCAAGAATCACAAAAAAGTGTAAAAAAAAAAAAAAAAAAATCATAAATATCCCAATTTGATATATATTAGGGCTGTCAATATTAATGCCTTAATGCATGTGATTAATTTGGAAAATTTAACACATTAAAAAAAAAATTGCAAATTAATCACATGACCAAATTTGGCCCTAATGGCTTCCCATAATGGCAGTGTGGTTACATGGTTGTGTGTGATGGCACGTTTAACGTGGATAATAAGATGAGTGAAGTAACATCACCAGGTGTTTCTGAATGGCAAATCTAATGCTAAAAAACTTCAAGGAGAACTATTTTTACAAGAACGCATTAAATCTAAGATGTGGGAGTGGTGGCTCAGGCGGTTAAGGCTCTAATTTGTTTGATTTTTGGATCTGAAGTTGCACCGTCGGAGGGCTGCCACACCCCATACTTACCCAGCGACTGCATGCAGTGCCGGTCTCATTCGAGAGATTTGAATTCGATTTTATTTGTTAAATGTTAATGTTTGAGGAATTATTATAAAACTGCATAATCTGTTTCCTCCAACCAGTTTATACATTTCTTTATTCCACTTTTACATATAATACAAATAAATTTGAGTATTTTTAAAATTGTGATTAATCAGACAATGATTGTGAAATTTCTAATCAAGTTACAGACTAATATATATATATATATATAGATTCCGTAACAATTCTATACAAACTCGGCATATAATTACGCTGTGCTGCCTGCCAAGATGTGAACACTTTAGAGATCGCCACCTGTAGGATTATAGAGGAACTGCAACAAATTCGTACCTCAAATGCATGAATTCAAAATGAATACAAAAAAAAAAAAAAAAACTTGATCTTGGAGCGAACTAATATGCAAAGTTATCGTGTGGACTTTTTTAAACTAGTTCTTCAGTTTAGTATTGGCTCTGGAGGTTGTTAAACATGCAGTTTTACTCTGGAGTTCAGTCTTACTCAAGTGTCCTTTGACAGACAGCTTGTTTTTTGATGTCTGCACCTTTTCCGTCTGACGTGCGAGTATGCTTCTTAAATGTTTTGTTTTCGTATTGGAGGGGGGGGGGGAGGATATAACAGGCGGATAATACAGATTATACGTTCTTTAATACTGGTGAAGTAATTCCTACTTTTCAAACTAGTTGAGGCATGACGTGTGATGAGATACTGAACAAAAGGCTAACATTTCTGACACGCTGATAAATGTCTTGGCAAACCAGAGCGATTTTCCAATCCAGTCTGATTGGACAGCTCGCGCTCGTCTGAGTGTATTGCGCAACGTGTGTATATTTTATTTGAAAAGACCCTGCGGCCTGGTGAAAGAATTGAGCGTTCTTGTGGTAGTTTTGCGCGAGTGGGGAAGATTTCGGACGAGGGTTCGGCGTGTCCCGTATACAGTATAATCAGCTAGATGACATTATTCATTTTGAGGAACCTGTTCCATAGACGAACAGGTGGAACCCAAGTGCCATTTGTATGTGCAGTCAAACTGTCCATATTTAGTGTACCCAATTTTAACTCTCACACTCGGTCTTTCTGACCCTGACTAATAACACAGTTGAGTTTTCATGTCCTTATATAGCTGCGGCAGTCCGTGTGTGTGTGTGTGTGTGTGTGTGTGTGTGTGTGTGTGTGTGTGTGTGTGTGTGAGAGAGGGAGAGAACCTTGTTCAGACACCGCTGGGAATTGTTTTGTCTTCCCTTCTGTTACCCTTCCCTGTTTCCCCATATTTACTACTCAAATTGCACTTCCTTCGCTCCTGGGAATAGTTTTTCTGGATCAAACCGGAGCTCCGAATCGAGTGAAGAAACAGATTTACGTGCTATTTTTAGGACTCGCCCAGCTTGAGGTGCATCAGGCTCCCGCTGCTAAGAATACGGGTTTGTTTTAGAGTGGGTTAGAATATGAAACGTTGCATAATTTCGTAGTCATTAGAGATTTTGCAACCGCTCAGGGGTGTGAGTCACGGTTTACACAGAAATGTACGTTTTTTTTGTAGAAGTCAGCGTAAAAATGATTGCGAGTTATTAAGGGGCAGAACACTGTGGGAAAATCATGTATACAATGAAACATGCATCCCTCATACGACCTCATACAAAAATTGTTGTAAATCTGCAAGCCATTATGAAGTATGCATAATATACAGTACATACCAAAAGTTTGGACACATCTTCTCATTCAAAGAGGTTGAATTTGTATTATGGCAAGAAAAAAGCAGCTAAGTAAAGAAAAACAAGTGGTCATCATTACTTTAAGAAATGAAGGTCAGTCAATCTGAAAAAATTAGGAAAACTTTGAAAGTGCCCCCAAGTGCAGTCACAAAAACCATCAAGCACTACAAAGAACCTGGCTCACATGCGGACCGCCCCAGGAAAGGAAGACCAAGAGTCACCTCTGCTGCGGAGGAGAAGTTCATCCGAGTCACCAGCCTCAGAAATCGCAGGTTAACAGCAGCTCAGATCAGAGAGCAGGTCAATGCCACACAGAGTTCTAGCAGCAGACACATCTCTAGAACAACTGTTAAGAGGAGACTGTGTGAATCAGGCCTTCATGCTAGAATATCTGCTAGGAAACCACTGCTAAGGACAGGCAACAAGCAGAAGAGACGCGTTTGGGCTAAAGAACACAATAAAGAACACAATAAAGAAAACTCTTTGAAAGAGGAAGGTGTGTCCAAACTTTTGGTCTGTACTGTATACAGTATATATATGTGTGTAGACGTACACAGCACAGCACGGTGATGAGACTCTTAGCTACAGTAAAGCATTTGCCTGGTGCATACTGTACATTTAAAAAAAGGGAGGCTGTACGTCCTGGCCAAGGTGTCTGATCAAGGAAAGCTTGATGCCTTAAAATCATGATTAACTCTGAACAGATGCGTCATTCACACCACACCACACCACTTGCACATTACAGGAACTCAGCTGGGATTTATTGCCTCATCCCCCTCATCAAAAGGTCAGTCTTCGTCTATACCGCTTCATCCCGAGGACAGGGTCGTGCGGCACCTGGGGCCAAGGAGACTTCGGCCATGAGGCGGGGTACAACCTGGACGGAGCACACACACTCGCGCATTCATTCACACACTACGGGCAATTTGTGAGCGCCATTTAACCTAGTCTGCATGTCTTCGGACTGTGGGAGGAAACCAACCAAGCACGGGAAGAACATGTAAACTATACTCGAACAAGGCGACGGTGCTAACCACTATACAAGGACCGTATACTGTATAGTTTTATAATCGACATTGACCTGTTCCATCAACTCAGACAAGCATCTCATTTAGCTGCTGATAGAGAAACAACACTGATCTGAGAGATTTGCCGTTCACCGACACCTTTATCAGCGCATTATTTCTTGTGGCTGTTATGAAAACCTTGATCTCCAGTGCTGTTTTGTCTTCAGTGTTATGAGTGTGCCATTGACAAAAGGTGTGAGAGAGCACTTTTATGAACTAGTGTTTATTATTATTATTATTATTATTATTATTATTATTATTAATTCATTCATTTAAAAGACGTCTGTTTTAAATGTGCGCCACCATTTAGAACAAGTGCTGTTCAGAATTCACCAAATGACATTCAATAAATGCAGGGCATCGTCTATTTGAAATGAATATGAGGAAAAATACGTGCAGCGTAATACAGTACAGTATGTAGGTTGTTACAACACACATTCCTAGCATGCACATGTAATAAACTATATGTCCCCATAACCACTATCCATACAGTAGCACATGCGTTCTTGCTGCATGTAAAGATTTTGAAGGTAAACATGATTTACAGGATTGAGATTGAGTGATGCATGTCTCTACTCGTTAAACGCACCAGATGTGTGTCGTGTGTTCTGCCCCAGCCGACGCTTTGGCGTCTTTGCTTCGTCTTTTTTTCCGATTGGCTTTTATAACGTCTCCATGGTGTCTCATTATTGTCTCTTTCTCGTCCCATTCTAGCTTGCAAACCTTCAGAAGACGTGGCTGCAGGAGTTCTATCAGGTAAGCACGTTGCAGTTCTTTCTACTCTATGATGCACCTTATGAGAAGCCGAGCACCTGTCGGCTACAGCATTTAAACGCCGGAATGGAACAAGGCCCAGGACCTCACGTTGTACGGCTTCGTACAAACCTCATGGTTTGAAGAAAGAGAAGCTTTCCGGGGTCATGCGCACTGTGTATCGGAATGCAGCCGTAAATGTGTGTGTCTGCTCACTGATCACACTGCCAGCTGCTTCAGAGTCGTTGTTCAGACATATGCATTTTTTTAGCAGGTTGTCTCTCTCTCTCTCTCTCTCTCTCTCTCCCACACACACATGCATGCGCACACACACACACATACCGCCTTTCATCTGGTAGCAAGCGTTTGAAAAACCACAGCTTTTTCCATTGCCGGCTGGGGGGGAAGTTGGTTGCAAAACACAGTTGTATATGAGTGTAACAGGACGATCTGATTCAAATTAAATGTTTGTTAAAAGAAAAGTACAATTGTTGTAGAGGTATTATGAGAGATATTTGTGCTGATATGAAGATTGCACCTTGCATTTTACATGTGCAATATAATATAATATAATATAATATAATATAATATAATATAATATAATATAATATAATAATAATAATAATAATTTTACTGCTGAGTTCTGCAATGTTCTTAATTTTAACAGGTGACTGTTGGTATATTTATTATGAAGGTAATTAATATAAATAAAGGATTCAGCACTGCAGTCCAACTATGTCTAAAACTGCTTACTTTCTATATATATATATATTTTTTTTTTACAGTTCCAATAAAAGTTTCTGATCGGTTTCACTCACACTGTGACTCTGGCTCTGAGAGCATGTATTCTGTGGATTCAGTAGGATTCAGTGATAGTGATGAAATTTTATAATAAGCCTTTGTAAATATGAGGGTGAAAAAATCCTTTGATTGGCAGAAATGAGCTTTTACAGACATGGTTGCTTTTAGGGATGGAGGGAGGTTGCTATTTTTTATTTATTTATTTTTTTTGAAACACCCTGTTCAACTTGAATGCAGCTCGTATATCATTTTTTCATTTTATAGTTCAATGTACAGTATATGAGCTGTTTGGGCTTGTATATTTTACAGTGTTAGCTACTCAGTTAATTTACATTAAGTTTTGTAGCAGAGGGCCTCCGAGTGGCACAGTGGTTAAAGCGCTCGCCCTATCATCCGGAGATCGCTAGTTCGAATCCCGGGTGGTGCTGTAACCTCTCGCAGCCGGAGGTCTAGAGAGAGCTGATTGGCCGAGCTCTCTCAGAGGGGAGGGATGAGAGGTACATAGTGCTCCCACATTAATCACGGCTCTACAGCCAATCAGGGGCGTCTGTGAGTTCGCGCAGCGGAGGGAGCGGATAGCGCTGTCCTCCGAGTGTGTTACGCCGCCCCCAACGGTCGGCTGGCGTCACGTGGTTCGGAGGAAACACGTGATAGTCTTTGGCCCTCCCGGCTGAGTGGTAATAGTAGCCTTAATGTGGGAGCCCCCTAGTGACGGGGAGGAATTGGACACGACTAAATTAGGGAGAAAATCGGGGAAAAATCCAAAAAAAAAAAAAAAAGTTTTGTAGCAGAAATAATCACGCTGTATCAGTCAATAATTGCAAACTGATTTGGCTGATTGCGCAACTTTAACTTCTGCTTGCTATAATTTTTGCACTGGCAATCGACTCTTGTGTGTGTGTGTGTGTGTGTGTGTGTGTGTGTGTGTGTGTGTGTGTGTGTGTGTGTGTGTGTGTGTGGCGCGATTCCCCCAGGAAAAAACCCCAACACATTATGACATGAAATTATATCTCAGGTTATGTATACTAGCAACACAGCGAGGCAGGTTAAATATATGTACTACTACATCCATAATATTGTACTCGTTATGATAACAGTTGCATAATTAAACTTTGTTTTGTAAACCGGCAAGCTAATGACTTTATTATTTATATATCTCATTTATTTTCCAACAAGCATCATTATGTTCCACACCCCAATTAAGAATTAAGAGTCATGACCAGAGTCTGAACTATTTCCTCTTGAGGGTGTGTAGACTGGTTATATATTACTCTTAATGGTTCCAGACAAAAACGTGCGCAGAAATATGCCTGTGAACTTGTACAGTATATCCACAGTATTCTGAATGATCTGTGGTATATTCATTCAGTCGGAAGTTTTCTGTTATTTATATCTGCCGGCTGTGTGCGTCTCATACGAATCACACTGTCTTAGTAGTACAAGTCATAATATTTTGTCTTCCACATACAGTACTGTGCAAAAGTCTTAGGCGCCATATTATCTGTAGTACAAAGTTTTGTTATATAAGGTTATGTCTGCATTATTATGTACAAGACCAGACCATCTTTGTACTGTAGATGCACTACAATTTATGAATAAATAATTTTATAGAAGAATATTTGCATGTCTGTAAAGAAAGCGACATTAATGTACATGACAGATGAAAGAAAAAAAACAATCAATAATGTAGACTCCTGGGTTTTGCATGAAAATAGAAAGGAGCGAGTGTGACGAAGTTACCAAAAGAACTCGTATTCTCCAGCATGCTCAGTAAAACCGAACAGCTGTTTTCTTTACAGTAACTCTTTGCTTGATCGTACAGTAAGCGGTAATGTTCGATACAGATTTGCGCGGTATTCTAAGTAAAACAGCTGTTAGGTTTTACTGAGCATAAAAAACTTGTATAACAAAATTTGTACGACAGATAATATGGTGCCTAAGACTTTTGCACAGTACTGTATTTCACTGAACTGATTCTCAAAATACAGAACAAATAATGTCCCTTATCTGTTCAATTCGGAACAGGTCTTTCCGTTTCCAAATACAGGATGATTGTTTATTTTGCCGGTTAGCGATCCTAGTCGCTCCGCTCACGGTGTTTGGAGCCGATCCCCGATCACAGAAATCCGAATTGACCAATCGCAGTCATCCTATACTGTATCTGGCAGCAGTAGGTATTAGTGGTGTGTGCTGCGGTATTGTATATTGCTCTGCAGGCTTTGTTGACTCATTAACATAATTAGCGTGTACTGTGCATGTACAATCAGTGAATGTGTTTGATCTGGCTCTAGATCCTAATCAATGTCCTGACAACAGAACCGATGTCTGCTTAAGATTTCCGATGGGCAGTTTATTTTATTTGAAACGTTTCTTTATTGTAAGGCAACATATGCATTCTTCATGGAGAAACCAACAGAATAACCTAAGCTCGACTAAAGATTTCATTATCCAAGATGGCGCCCCCTATGGCAGCTTCGGCACAACCCTCCGTAGTACTTTCTGATCCCGATTTTCCATTGCATAAGTAGCATCAATGGGCTCTCGCAAATGCCGACATGCTTATCTAACAACATTCCCCCATTCGAACATGCAGCACATGGAACAAGGCTGCGTCATTGAATAACAAACCGAAACTCTACACCGAATGTTCCTCAATGAACGCACACATCAGTCTCTTTGTATTTGATGAGCCAATCACGGCTACACTTTAGTAAGCAGCGAGAGCAGGCATGTCAGAATTTCTGCGTTTGTAAAAGACAGTCTATGACTCTGGGATGTGGGATGAGGACTAACTGCTTAAATGTTGCACACCTCTGGGACTTTGCACATTGTTCTGCTCATGTTTGGACATTTTACACACACAAGGACTAACTTCCCTCAGCTGTAACTTATTTTGTAAACCTTATACACTTTTATTTCAATTAGATTTTATTAGCAACCCTGTACATATTGTAAAATTTCCAGCTAAAGTGTATCTATATTTGTGTAATGTTCTCTAATTTCATATTTTATTTCTCTATTTGTTTTTCATAGTCATACACAGTATGATATACATTGAAATGCTTATATGACCACCGATAACCTAATAATTTAAGAATACAAAGAATAAGAGTTTTCAGTAGGAATATAAAGTTTATATATAATTTATATATATTACAAATTAGAAATGAAGAAAAATATTAAAAAAAAAACCTTTTAGCTGTAAAAAAAATATGTCATGTACATTATGTAATTTTATTATTATTTATTATTATTATTAAAAAAATATATATTTTAGGTCACTGGCGGTCGTATGAGCATTTCACTATTCTGTGTATGGCAGTGTATGTGACCAATAAAATTTAGATTTGCATTTGTGCGTAGCTGCTGTGTTGAGCGAATAGTCGCTCACTGGCAGTCCACATGCACGGACGGAGCGGTCAGGTAAACATGGGCTGCCTTAGCCAGAGCTGGAAGCCGCTCTTTAATTTTCTCTTCATTTTTATTTTTGTAATAATGGTCTTAGTCTTTTTACTCTCTTCAGAGTACGACTCGAGCTTTTTTTCTTTTTTTTTTGATGGCTTCTGCTATACGGAGGTGATTGAGTGATGGTCGACTTAAGGAGCGGATAACTTTTCATACTCAAATTATTCATGCTGTGTTGTTCATAAGGTTATTTGTGTCAAAGCATTTTGCAGATGTTCCCCCACATGGTTTCAAAAACTGTATATTGCAAATTTGATGTCTTGGTAATATTCCCAGACTGGCTACGGCATGTTGATGTGGCTGTGGACTCAACTTCATGGAGTTGAGAGACAACCGATCAATAGAAATGAACTGATTTTGATAGCTGTTTTGATAACCTATTTGCAAGTTGAGTATTTCATTGTTTGAGGTGCTTGGGTAATATTTGTCAAACATTGTCAAGATAATGTCTCAAGTTATCTTTTCCACAACGAACTGTAATGTGTGTTCGGGGTCACGTAAATTCGTCCACAGTCTAGCTGATGACTTGAGGTCACACTGAAGAATTCCGAGGTAGTCCTCCAGTATAACCTTTCCAGTTCCATAAGCAACAACATCCACAAAGTATGAATGCCTTTGGACCTTTACTCATCCAAACATACCTCTTTTCAGAACTTTACTCCAGAAGGATTTTTTTTTTGTCCATGTGATAAGCTGCAAAATTTTTATGAGCTTAAATGTGTCGATTGTGGAGTAGGAACTTAATCAGGAGCCAGATATTGCCTTGATATTCATGTACATTGTCAGCGTATATAAGCTTCTGACTTTGTTTTTTTTTTTTTTTATGTTTATTTACAATTTTACGAAAAAGTTTTTTAAAAAGACTATTGTGCTGTTAGAATAGAGTGTTTTGGTTTTTAGATCTGAGGCAGCAGGTTTCTTGACCTTTCTGCTGCTTCACAGCTAGATTGAACCATGTCTGTGGAAAAACTCTGTCCACTCTGGAATTACGTCAAATATATACCGTAAACTGAATGCATTAATGAAGCAGAGGATTATACAGAGAAATCAAAGTAGTTTTCCTCTTATATTATTCTGTTATTCTGCACAATCAGAAGTCCCGGTGTATTGCTTCGAGATTTCTATCCTGACACTTTAACGTCTTCATTGAGCTACCCACATGATTTCTTTTTATAACTTTCACCATGTTCCTTTATACCTGCACCAAATTTCGGACACAGCCGATTGGAACAACCAGCATCTTTTGCTATATAGTAGCTTGCTGAAGGAGTTTTCTAATTTTTTCCACTGTTTAAATTGATAAATCTCCTAAATGTTCACTTTCAGTTATACAAGTCCAGCAGTTCGTTAATGTCTTTTAAGCACTTTCCTTTAATTGGAGACTAATTTGAAACAGAAATGCAATTTACCAAGAGTTTGGTCTCTATTTCATATTAAAATAATTAGTTTGAGATTCACTATATGGACAAAAGTATTCAGCCAAATGTTTGTATTGTATTGTATCCAAATACATGTACTTATATGCATACATATACAGTATATGGAGTTGGTCCATCTTTTGAGGCTATAACAACTCTTCATGGAAGGCTGTCTTGGAGTGTTTCTGTGGAAACTCGTGCCCATTCATTCTGTCGAGCATTTATGAGGTCAGGCACTGATTGGACGAGAAGGCCTGCCTCGCAATGTCCGTTTCGGTTCAACCCAAGGGCGCTCGATGGGGTTGAGGTCACAGGGTTCTGTGCGGGCCAGTCTAGTTCATCTTCAAACCATGTCTTTATAGTCCTTGCTGTGTGAACTGGGTCACAGTCATGTAGGAATAGAAAAGGGCCATCCCTAAACTGTTGCCACGAAGTCTGAAGCATAGCGTTGTCTAAGATGTCTTGGTAGGTTGAAGCATTAAGATTGCCCTTCACTGAGGATGAGGGACCTGAATTCAATAATTAACAGGTGTGGCCAAATACTTTTGTCCATATAGTGTACGTTTCACAAAGCTTGTTTTGTGTCAGATTTTATTATTTACTATTTTTTAATGAACTTAAATCCTTAATGAGCTTTAATTGTGGTGATTCCATCAGTTTTGTCATTGGGTCGTATCCCCAATTGAACAGATATCACATATAGAACAATGACACTAACATGGCAGCAGTAGGTCTAGCAGAAACATGTGTATATCTGGCTCTGCACGATTGCTCTGTATACTTTGTTTACTCATTAACACCACCATGTACTGTCCATGCACTGTAGTTTACAGTCAGCAACAATATTTGTTCTTTTCCCGTGAAGTTCATGCTGCTCTCCTAAACTGCTGGAGATTTCTGATCTGTAGTCTATTTTGCAAGCTACCGATAACAAGACATTCAATGCATCTCTGCAAAGCCGCTCTTTGTGTATGGTCGATTTACCTGACACAGCAGTTAGCGAAATGATAAAGTAGTTGTATTTAATTATCAGGCAGCATTTGACAATATCCATGAACTGTGTAGTTTATGGATAAGCAGTTCTGGATAGAGGCCTGTGCCTGCAGGAGTGTGGTTTCTCAGTAATCATACAGGTGATTTCTCCAACAAGGCATTTGCATATTATGAAAGGCAACGCTTTTATAGCTGGTAACCTCAGTCACCACATTATTTACATATCAAACACACGGAAATTTGTTTCCACTTTCTGTTAAACAGATTTTTGCACTTTAAGCTGATCGGCGATCACATCAACCGGCTTAACAAGTGAAAAATAGAAACAGCTTGTTGAACTTGACTAATTGGGTGCAAAGTGAAAATGTCAAAAACCCGTACTCCAAAAGTGAATGGAGTCTGTTACAGCTGAGCATTGTAGGAGCTGAATTTATTACATCATGATTTTATGATTCTGTATCCCTGTGTACTATCCAGTGTTTTGCAGTGCTTTATTTTGTTTTATTACATTTAGTTTTTTCATACTATAATAAGTGATAATGACTGAATTAAAGCACTTTGATGCAAACTTAAAATGCTTTGTATTTTTTCAATACAATACATGCCTGCCTTATACTGATTAAATTATTGTTTAAATAGCTTATTTTTTTTATTTGCTTGGTGAGTACAGATTTCATATATGAGATGTGAGAGATGAAATGGGTGTGTATGTGTGAAAAAAAGCATATGAGATTGAGAAATGAGAAATGGTGTGAGATAAATAGAGAGAGCATAGAAACATATCAAAACACATACTGTATGGCAAAGGTGGCAGAAATATTATAGCCAAACTTCAAATCTATCACCAGTACCAATTTTAGGGGCCAAACAAGTATAATTGCCCGTAATAATAATCCATTATACTTTAATAAGCATATTTAGTTCTATTTCTGTCAAGAACAGAAGCAGATTTTCAGGACATTATCTCCTACACATTTTTCTGTTCACCAGATATTTGATTTGGATATTTGGCTTTGTATTGAATTGTCTGTCAAACTACGTATGCATTCAAAATTCTTCATAATGAAAGAACAATGAGGTGAGAATTAATATTGTCCAGAAACACAGATATTGGTTGTTTTATGCTAGGCGGTGGGTATGCTTTTGCTTTTTTTTTCTTTCCGCCACAGACATGCAATACTCCAGCAGTGAAGCTGAGGAAAGGTCAGAAAAGGTCACTTTACTTGCACAAAGCTCCAGCCATCTGCTAGACAGTATGACAGATGGTGTGCTGATGATCAGATCACAGTATTTTAGTAGTGAGTAGTATCAATCTATCAATCTCAGATTATGATAATATGTTAAGATATTATGTCTTCGCCTACAAAGGACCTTTGAACACTGGCATTGAGATTTTTAGCCAGTTTAAATCGCCTATGGGAATCACTAGGGTGTCCTGATACGACAATATGGCGATATTTGGGTATTCGATTTATACGGAGATTTTAGAAATATCCAGATTCAGTATTACTCTTTTTCAGACTTTGTTACAATTTTAAATAATTTGCTCCAGATTCCAGCCCCTATTCAGAGATTAATTTAAGTACAATATAAAAAAAAACGCATTAACCTTATAAGATGCTAAATGCTTACAAAGGGGGTGTTTTTTAGGGAGATATGTAATTTCCGCAGTTGCCAGGAAGTCCATGACACTTTTTATATTGGTCATTTTAATAAAATTGAGAGTAAATATTGTTCTGGCCCTAACAAGAGAGCATGCACACGCGACCACGAGAGAGAGAGAGAGAGAGAGAGAGAGAGAGAGACTTCACTGGAATTATTGCAGCTCATGTTGACCAGAGTTTGGAGGCAGTCTGCATCTATCCTTATCTTTTCTTATCTTTCCTTATCTCTCTCTGTGCATGTGTGCATGCACATGTTTGTGTTGGTTGTATCAGATTTTTTTTTTAGAAGTCTTTTGCCGTAAGGGACACTAAATGACAGTTATTTCTAAGCTTACACTCATGGAGGTATGTAAACAAAGAAATAACATGCGGGGGAGGCAGACTGAGGAGTGTGTAATTATGGAAGTGATATTCGGCACAGCTAATGTGCTGCTGTGGTCAGTCTAGTTTGGATAATATGGAAACCCTTTTTGTTTACTTTGGAACAAGTAGCTCTGTGTCCTCACACACAACCACCATCTGTGTGTTTGCACGCACACGTGTGTGGTTGTGTGCGCAGTAATATTGCCCAGACACAAAATAAACACAAAATTCTGCTCCTGGACCCAATCGGCATCTCCCGATAGAGATGTGCTTCAGCTTTTTCACTCTTCTCTGTTTTGCTGATGCTTTGTTGAACAGCTCATCATAAGCCGCTAATAGTAGCATCTTTAACGATCGCTAGCATCTGTACTAGTCTATTGACTAATATTAACACATTTACCAGTCTCATAGCTAATACTAGCATCTTTACCAGTCTAAGAAATAACACTCGTAACTTTACCAGTCTAAGAAATAACACTCGTAACTTTACCAGTCTAATAGCTAACACTAGCATCTTTTCTGGCCTAATAGCGAACATTAGCGTATTTACCAGTTTAATAGCTAATACTAGTATCTTTACCAGTCTAATGGCTAACACTATTATCTTTGTCAGTTTAATAGCAAACACTAGCACCTTTACTGGGCTAATAGCTAACATTAGCATCTTTACTGGCCTAATAGCTAACATTAGCATCTTTACCAGTTTAATAGCTAACACCAGTATCTTTACCAGTCTAATGGCTAACACTATTATCTTTGTCAGTTTAATAGCAAACAATAGCACCTTTACTGGGCTAATAGCTAACATTAGCATCTTTACCAGTTTAATAGCTGACACTAGCATCCTTACCAGTCTCATGGCTAACACTAGTATCTTTATAAGTTTAATAGCAAACACTAGCACCTTTACTGGCCTAATAGCTAACATTAGCATCTTTACCAGTTTAATAGCTAACACTAGTATCTTTACCAGTCTAATGGCTAACACTATTTTCTTTATCAGTTTAATAGCAAACACTAGCACCTTTACTGGCCTAATAGCTAACATTAGCATCTTTACCAGTTTAATAGATAACACTATTATCTTTATCAGTTTAGCTAACACTAGCATATTTACTGGCCTAATAGCTAAAACACTACCATATTTATCAGTCTAATAGTTAACAGTTTCATAACTTATAGTCTAATAGCTAACACTAGCATAGCTAACAGAAAAATATGTGAAAGAAATGTTATTGAATTCGTCTTAGTGAATTTATTATAAAACCATGATATGTGATGAAGGAGAGAGAAATTGTATGTGTTGGAATGCACAATATGCAGTGATATTTGTGTGTGTGTTCAGATCGGGGAAGGCCTGCTCTTACTAGGCTTCACAAGAATGACGTCATGGAAATCTCACAATCTGTTGTTCTCGCTCTCTCTCTCTCTCTCTCTCTCTCTCTCTCTCTCTCTATGTTGAAGAGAACACTATGGGAGACTGGTAAATCTGTAAACCAGGGGTGTCCAAATCCAGTCCTGGAGGGCCAGTGTCCAACACAGTTTGGTGATTCTTCTTCTCAAACACAGCTGATTTAACTAATCTGTTAATTACTAGGTTCAGTGGGTGTGTTTAGGTGTTGGTGAATTACAAACTGTGCTGGTCACTGGCCCTCCAGGACTGGATTTATACACCCCTGCTGTAAACTACGATCTCACTGCAAGTGTATGTGTGGATGTAGAAAATGGCACTTTCTCTCACGAGGTTAGCTCATGTACACGGCACGGCCATACAACCTTAGGAGCATGTATGAGATCTTAGGAGAAATGTACTGTAATGTGAGAAGAAGATGGATTTGTTTTGTGTTTTTTATCAGTATCTCGTGTAAAACTTGAGCTTTATGATTCATGTATGCATTCGATAAGAAATGAAGATGTGCTTTTGGTTACGTTGCATAAAGGAACACACAGCCTGCCTATAAAGATCGCCTGCGTGATAAAGTATCTAGGTTTTTCCATTCATGCATGAAGCTGACGTTTGATATGTGGTTGATACAAGGTCAGAGAGAGAGAGAGAGCGAGAGAGAGAAGTTATGTGAGTACACTATCAAACAGAGCTTTTCTGCTGGAGGAAGCAGCTCAGCTCAGCAGTTTACTCATGATGCTGCACCTTGTTGCCATTTCCACTGCTAAGTGAACCGTGCTGTATGCTAATACCAATACTGAATTTGGTTGCCTTTTTTCCCAGGAATCATGTGAGAGACACTGCAACGGACAGGTGAAGTGAAAAGTGCAATGGTTTTAAGACTTCATTTCCTTCCAGCCCCTATGATTTTATTTCAATAGTTTTTACAGCATATTAAATGAGGATAATGTGTCTTGAATATACTCTTGGTAAATGATTAAACTTATTAAATATATTAATGTTTTTCATGGAGACCGATATCTCAACATTTATTAGACAATACAATCTTGGCTTGTCCCATCTGGATGCACAGCCTCTCCTTATAATGGTTAGGAGATTTCTCAAAGGCTTGGAATCTTGTCTCCACTTGTCAGGCACAGAAACAAGAAGTCCAGTTTATTTTGTGTTTGTAATTGATAAATATTGTAAACAAATACAAAGCTGTATCAAAGGTAATGCAGATGTGAGCATAACCTTTTTAATAACTGATGTAGGTCGTGCAAACTGCAAATGCTGGTAGAGTAATTCCTCCTCATACAAAAGGTTTGAACCCAACTCCGGAATCCTCTTTGAAAATTCCCTTTCTCACAGTTGATGATCTCCCATTGCATGGTTTGTCTTCAGTGCTGGTACAAAAGAAACAGCACAAACATTTTCTGGCAGACTTTTAAATGTATTATTTATTTATTTATTTATTTATTTTTCATTTTATGAATTAATCGTTGAATATTTTAATTTAATATTTGGCATCATACACTTCATTCAAACGTTATTGCTACTATGGAGTCCTTAGCTTTAACATTCTCAAATGTACTCTGTCGGAAAATTAAAGCTAATTCATAAGGAGAAAAAATGTTAATAGGAGATAACTAACATGCAATGGACATACAGTACAGTACTGTGCAAAAATAATGAGTGAGACTTTCTTGTATTTGTTTATTGTAGTCTTATGGAATAGTTCTCCAGCCTTCCAGGACTTTTTGGCTCTCAATTTCTTGTCCCTGTACCTGACCAGATCCAGAGGAATGTTTTTGTTTGTTCAAAAAACAGTGACCTACAGTTTGAAACAATTTCTCACTCACTATCTATACCACTTATCGTGTACAGGGTCATGGGAGGAATCCCTCGGGACACTTGGCGTTGTTAATCCTGGACCCTTCTCAGGACGCAAAGCACACATACACACACGCACTCACACACACACTATGGCACATTTGGAAACACCAACCTGCATGTTTTTTGGCTATGTGAGGAAACCCATCAAGCACGGGGAGAACACACAAACGTCATGCACACAGATCCTGAAGTGGGACTTGAACCCTTGACCCTGTATGCCACTCTGCTAACCACTTCGCCACTGGTGATTATTATACTGGTGATGCTGAATGCTGAGTGATGGGAGCAGACGAGAGGGGAAATGAGGCTTTTGTACTTTGTGTCTTTTAATCTTTAATCTAATCTACATAATTAAATAAATTAAATGTACAATATATCAATATGAAGGAATGAGTGAGGAATAACTCAAGACTGTATTTACAGAGTGTTTGGGCAATATGGCGCTAAGGTGCTAGAAATGCATGTTGCTCGGCTGCTCCAGGGCAAAGGGTTGCCACCCAGTCCGCACATACACGCTTGGCATGGTTTTTTTTTTTTTACACCGGATGCCCTTCCTGACGCAACCGTCCCATTTTATCCCAGCTTGGGACCAACACTGCATCCAGTGGCTGCAGTTTGGGCTCTACCTGGGAATTGGACCTGGGTGTCCCGAATGGCAGGCGAGACACCTACCACTGAGCCACTGGTGCCCTACAAATAAGAAATGCATATTATATATTATTGCTTAGACTTAAAGGGACATTATATGCAAAACGAGACAAAAACATACTTTTTGTTTTTGTCTTTTTTCATTTTTTTATTGGCCAGGGCTTAAACAAGTCTAATTAGATTTTTGTCCATTTATTTTCATATAGGAAGTAACAAGCTTCCCGCTTGTTGCTCAGCTCTGCTGCTTACTGGTGGGGTGTGTCTCAGCAGTGGCTCATTTATATACACACTATATAAAGGCACATTAAAAGGAAAGGAGTGAAACATGCATTACATAGGGGTGTTTCAGCTGGAGCATTTCACACAAACACACGAACACACACACCATCTTATATTTTATAGTAAAATATGGGATGGTTTAAAAATAATAATAAAGCAGTGCAACGTGCAAATTAATTGTTGTTAAAAATTGGTTGTAGTAAGTGCAGTAATACATCCTGTAACATGCACATATTCACTGTGTCAGCGTGTTTAAGGGGAAGGAGGAGGTAGAGTTGATGAAGGGGGGAAGCTGTTGCTTATTAGTCTGACAGCTTGAGATCACATTGATCTAGCCCTGATGCCCTGATGAAGTTATTGATCTTCAGCACAACATATCGTATCTTGTACATGTATCTCTTGACAGTGGAGGATCCAATATGACAGAGATCTCAAGCATACTGCGACTGATTTCAACAAATTCTCAAATATTATTGCCATGTCGTCCAGCCCTCACCGAGACGTACAATGATGGAGAAACTGGGAACATTGGTGTATGCAGCTTGTACTGTAGCTTTTAATGAGTGTTTGTACATGCTTTCTCGACTACTATTCCCCTGATACACTGTGTGTGTGTGTGTGTGTGTGTGTGTGTGTGTGTGTGTGTGTGCAGTAAGTAAGTTTAATTTCTGTGAGTTTTACAGGGATGCTGTTGGTATTATGTTTTGCAGATTGGTTTATTGGGTTATATTGGAGCGTATAAACTTGTTCATGTGTGTGTGTTCTCTATAATGATATAGCATGGACATATTTGCATTTAGTTTGGCGTAATTCCTCGGTTTGGAGGAAGGGGGAATTTTTATTTGAATAAAAAAAAATAGGAAAATAGGAAAATCCTATGAGGTTTCTGGTTTTGTTAGGGAGCTGCCTCGTTCTACCGGGGCCGGCGGTCAGTCCTGGGGCTCACATGGTGATTTACAATTCGGGATTTTATTTTTCTTACCGGTATATACAATACAAAGATAACAAATTAAAATTGGTGTGAGTCATTTGGCTAGAAAGCTTTCCCGGAGGAAGAACCTGACATGCTCACATGCTCATCTGTAACGATGGTCAGCGAACATTGCTGTCATCATGACATCATCTTTTAGTCACACATTGTGTGTGAATGTGTAAATGATTGCGCCAACCATATACCCGTGTTGCAGGACAAGGGAGATTCCAATGCCATGGGGCTGTTTTGTTTATACTTGCACAGAGTCTGAAAAAAGGCCTTAGGCAGAATTAAAACATTATTAGGACGGTGTAAGATGTCTTTTTTTTTTTAACACATTTTGCATGCTGATGCAGCAGGAAAAGTTGAAATCTCAGCAGCTCCAGGGTGCCTGGACTCATTCTGACCTCAGGTTACTTTCACTATCGAGTTGTGCATGTGAGACTTTGTGTGTACATGATGTCCTGTGCTGGAACAGCATTTTATTTAGGGTGTATTTTTGCCTCACACCTAGTGTTCCTGAGATCTACTGACCAGGTTATTATTGATGTCACTTTAAACTATAAATTTGTCAGAGTAGCTGTGGATAACTTCGATTTCAGCCCATGGCACACCATGGCACCGCATGGTCTCTGCTTCATAACGTTCTCAAACTTGGGGCGTGTTTCATTTGCCCAGTATAGAGATGCAAGGAATATTTAAAAATGGCACAGCGTACTCAACATTTCCACACTATTTAAAATTTTGAAACACACTTGTATAGGGGCCACCCTTTTCCTGCATGCATTACAGTTCAGCATGCATGGATCTAATGTACAGTATGGTGTTGCATTATTCTCAAATGGCACATGCATTAAAAAGCATGCATTAGTTTTTAGTCTCAAAAAATCTGTGAGCGAAT
This sequence comes from Clarias magur, assembly GCA_013621035.1. Classification (NCBI taxonomy): domain Eukaryota; kingdom Metazoa; phylum Chordata; class Actinopteri; order Siluriformes; family Clariidae; genus Clarias; species Clarias magur. The sequence goes on along the minus strand of QNUK01000097.1, from coordinate 1,579,514 downwards.
TAATCTCAAAACATGCACATTTCATGCACTAATCGCAAAACAAATAAAGTACAAATAATTAAAATCATTTAAAAAAATAATAAATTCAGAAACAAATCAGGTTTTGGTCCTCAGTGGTAATTTTGAAAATGGGTTCAGAGACTCCAGAGATGTGTATCGATGAGATAAGCTCGTCTGAGTCCGCTTTTTTAACATTTTTTCAATATTTTATTAAGCTTTAACTAGAGCTGTACGATTAGATAAAAAGAGTGATTATTTTGATTTAAACTGCGATTATGTAACTATTAAATGTACTGTACTATTTTGTATTTCAACATTTATCTAGGCTAACAGCAAATAATGGCAAAAAATGGTCTCATTAAGAGAATGTTTGCCATTATTTATTCATCACCTAAAAAGCATTAAAAATGAGCAAATGCATAAATCATTGACAAATTCTTCATAAATAACTGATTATGTGTATATTACCTGTAATAAATTGCAGCCTTTGTGATGTAATAATTGTCGGTTAGCACTGTGACCATGCACCTCAGGGTCTAGAGTCCCGTCTCAGGTTTGCGTGGAGTTTGCATGTTCTCCTCCTCGTGCTTGGTGGGTTTCATCTGGGTCCTGGACTTTCCTCCCACACTACAAAGACATGCAGGTTAGGCTAATTTGCGTTCCCAAATTCCCTGTGGCGTGCGTGTGTGCCATGCGATGGATTGGCACACACGCGAATGTTAATTTGCCTTTCAATACGGCCCTTAAAACTGCACAAAATTGGCGTTTGAGACGTCGCCAGATTCAATTACACTGTACAGTTTGTGAAAACCAATACAGACCATAACAGTCACATGCGCTTTTTAAACATTTCAAGTCCACATGTAGACCTGCCTTTGCTGCTCTAATAACCTCCACTCTTCTTGGAAGAATGTCCAGTAGATTTTAGAGGGTGATTGTGGTGATTTGCTTATTCAGTCATGAGAGGATTAGTGAAGTCAGGCACTCCAGTCTAGAAGGAGCTGTAGGGTTGCTGTTCAGTAGGGTTGAGGTCGGATCTCTCTTTCTGGGCATGACACACGCCATCTCCTACATCAAACTTAACAAACAGTGACATTGTCATACTGGAACAGGCTTCCAATAAAGGAAAATCTTTACGTTTTTGCATACGAGGACATCTTCTAAGCTATGTATCTTCTTAATACTTTGGCGGTTGTTTGGTCGGTGCACAATGTTCAGGGACTTCAGGCAGAGACGTTACTGTACTTTAGGTGGTTACTAATGCAGTAGGAAAGTCGCAGGTGACAATATCTGTCTTTTTATAGCTTTTCGACTGTTTGCCCATCTAAGAGATAATATATCTAGTCTCCAGTATAAACAGCAATTAGTAAAAGATAAGGTACACATGAAAAGGAGTATAACTATTTTACAGTCAAAGAAAGAAAACACTCCCCTTTAGCAAACATTCACACTGTCCTACATCCGCGATCTGCCTGAATTTTCCAAACACACACTGTGACTCGCGTCATTTAGGATATACCCCTCATTTTATATTCCATTCCAGGAAAAGAGTTATGTATTTACACTCAATTACATGAAAAAAAAACAAACAAAACAATGATGATGACGGGCAGTGTGTCTCCCTTACTGTGTGCGTATGTTTCTTTTATTCTCACATGACCTCCCTAGATTCAATACAAGAGTGTCCATGTATGTGTGTGTGTGTATATTGTGTGTGTATGTATATACAGTATGTGTATATATATATATATATATACACACACACACACACACACACACACACACACACACACACACACACACACAGTATACGTATATTGGACACAAAAAATCACTTGGACACAAAAAAAACCCTAAAAATAAAAAATGTGCATGCACATACACATATGTTGTCACAATGTGGTTGCAAACCAAGGTTTTAGTGTGTATCTACTGTATATGTAGATCTGTAGATATGTTTTTGTGTATGTATAATATATACACATGTATATACACACCCATGTGCAACTTGGTCTGCGAGCATTTTGCAAGACAAGCCAAAGATTTTAATAAATTTGAACTTGATAAACGAGTGAGGTGTTGAAATACGAGCAGCACATATACGCTTTATCTGCCGAGTGTCACCTGATCAGAACTGAGCCAATGATTCATCGATCTTTCGCGCTTCGGGATTGTGGGTAATCCTCTCCCATCGTCAGTGTCAGTGCGCGTGTGTCACTCGTATAGTCCACATCCGTGTGTGCGTGAACTGTTTACGATAACATTGTGAGCGTGTGTATGTGTAAAGCATTATTGAATTCTTTTTTTGCCCAGGTGTAGTGACTGTTCTTTAGTAATTGTACTGCAACAACGGTCTCTGGGTAGAATAAGGTTATAAAGGCTGTAGTAGTGCGGAAGATGATTCTGTTTAACAGCAATGTTACGTTACATTTCTGCGAAATTTTCAAAAGGCGGCAAAAGCAATTAGATTGTTATTAGAGTGGTTCCTTTATTAAAGTCAGATGCAAAGAAGATTCCAGTGACCAGAAGGATCAATGATTCAGTTAGTGTGTGCGTGAGCGTGTGTGTGAGATGGGAAATTCCTCCTCTCCTCTTTCTCGTCTTGCACCAGCAAAGACTCTTTTCAGAGACAAAGTGCAGGTTCATTTCTTTTATTTTTACTTCATATTTTGTATTAATAATTTTTATATGAATCATCAAAGTTTCTAGTATTTCTTTTGGGGAAATTTGCTTTGATATGCAAGTGCTTTGGATTACAAACATGTTTCTGAAACTAATTATGCTTGCAATTCATATACTGTATGTGTTTGTATATATGGATATATGGAATTGTTATTATTATTTTTTACAATACTGATAAATATGTATGGGACAAACATGTCACAGAACACACCCCACAAATTTAGAAGTGTCTAGACAGTGGTGCCAAAGGTACATATTTGTTTTTGAGTGACAAATTTGGTTTGAAATTTCTAAACCAGTCTGTATTAAGCCAACCTTGTTCCTGTTATTCAACTCTTACCCAAAGTGCACTAATTACTGGAGTTTGGTACACGTTTTAAAGGAGAAGCTTACGGTGCTAAAATTGTTAGGGGTTTCATTCACTCCAGGCGCGTTTTCTTCTTAGAGCCCGAGCCTGACCAGGCAAGAATCTATATCTAGTAATGTTTGCTCTCCTCCAAATGTTTAATAATGGCATCCTCATAATGACATGCCATGCTTTCATAGACGAAGTATAACCATTATTATTAAATAATTAAATAATTATGTTTTACATGAAATAATTGCATTAATGAGGGCGGAAAATTTTTTAAAAATTAATTTTTCATGTCTTGCAGAAATGGTGTGACAAAGCTATGTGCAGGAGTTAATAACCAGTCTGACGTACAGCTCTCTATGGCACCATGTGGTGTACAGTAGAGGGAACAGATAGTGTTGACCTTATTAGTGTGAGCTGGGAGCTGTGCAGATGTAATGCAGTCTGTGTCTAGTGCAGGTCGTTGCACTAAGTGGCACACCGCAGCCTGATGGAAAATCCATAGCGTTATTGCTCTACATTACCTTTATTTGATTTGCCTCTTAGTGGGAATGATTTGGGCTACTGGTGCGAGTCGACCTAAAAGCATGCATGTGTCCCGGCCTCCGCGCTCCCCTGAGAATCGCAAATCCTGAATGACACCTCTACAGAGCCTGCCTAGCATCCAGCATCCAGCACCCTGACCCCTAGTGTGTGTGAGTGCTGTAATTCACTCCACTATGGATCTTCTGTTACGAGTCACGAGGAGGCGCTGGAGCCACACGCAACCAATTGTAACCTCCTCTCGCTCACACGCTGATGTTTATAGCTGTAGCGCTCTTTCTGTCTCCTGTCTCACTTACTGTATGGATCTGTCTTTCTCGTTCTCTTTGCTCCATTTCTCCCGTGTCCATTTCTTGTATTACTTTTCCTTTACCTTACTTATTTTTCTGTCTCTCTTCCTTATATCTTCTCTGTCTCTTTCCCTCCTGTCTTTGTGTCCTTATGTTTTTCTGAGTTGTTCTATGTGTAATTACGCGTGTGTGTGTATGAAACCACAGGCGCGTGATGATGGATGGCATGTGATGCTTTTGTACAGATAGAGGGCTTAATGCCTGGGGCCTCAGGAGTACAGATACACACACACTCTCTCTCTCTCTCTCACACTCACACACTCACACACACACACACACACACACACACACACACACACACACACACACACACACACACACACACACACACACACACACACTCGGTGGCATACACACATTAGCAGTGGTGATGTTTTCCATACATGTACTGTACGGCTGCATGCTATCTGCTGATGCATTGTTTCCTTTCCAGAGGCTGAACTTCACACACAGAGGTCTAAATGTTCCCAAACCCCGAGAGTCAGATCCACAGACCCTCTGCATGTCTCATGCATATACCCCCTCTTACATAAACACTCCTTACTTACACAGTACTGCTCTGTACAGAAAGTTCAGTTCTGGTTAGACGAGCTGTCTGTCTGATTTGTGGCTTTAATATTCTCTTGAAGGGTGGAACAGTTATGCAATAATGAGTTCTCAAATACAGCTGGGTAATATGATGATAGAATCTTTATTAGAATGACTGGGTGTGCATCTTTCATATTTAACAAAAGCCCTTTTTAGTAGGCAGGAGACTTCTTCCTTTAAAGATTCATAATTAGATGTAGCAGATGCTTTTATCCAGAGCAACTTCCATTTTTATCTCAGTTCTGAGCAGTTAAGGGCCATGCTCAAGGGCCCAACAGTGGCAACTTGGTGGTCATGGGGTTTGAACCTGGGATTCACGTCTGTGATGGATGGATGGGATGGATGTGATGGATGAGAGAGTGCAGGCCACTGTTCCACCGCACTACTGTTCTCATCTGGGATTCAAACTCGTGCTCTCTTGAGGACAGAAGATACAGGACTTTCTGCTGTGTCTGTGCGTATACTGTATACTGTATATGTAGGGCTGATTATCTGGTCATGGCAGATCAAGGTGAAAACCGTCATTCTGATCACTGGCCAATCGATCAGTGCCTTCGAGTGATGAATACTGTAGTATCGCAATAAGCATTAAAGCATTTATTTTACAATAAAGAAAAATCAGTATGTTTGGTTAAAAGCAACTGACTAGGTGTTAGATTTAAACATCATCTTTGATAAAATGTTAAAAATAGTAGGCTTTTTATTATACTGTATGTACAATCCATTAAAAGAAAAGAAAAGAAAAGGAGAATTAAAGTTTTCAAAATGCAACGAGATTTTTGGTGATTGCCTATAGTATATATACTGTATATTCCTCATGTATTGTTATATTATAATATTGTCCTTAATCACATTATAGAGCATCTAGAAAAATTAGATCATGGAAAAAGTTTTTTTGTACTTTTATTAAAAAAAAAATTGAAACTTAAATTCTAGATTCATTACTTGTAACGTGAAATATTTCCAACTTTTTTTTTTTTCAGTTCAATGATTATGGCTTATAGATCATAAAATTCCAGTATCTCAAAAAATTTGAATATTTCCTAAGATCAGTAAAAAAAAAAAAAACAATGAAGTGCAAGATTATGTTAATTTATACACTCAGTACTTGTTCAGAACTCCTTTAGCAGGAGTTACTGCATCAGTCGGGTAGCACATGGAGGCGATCAGCCTGTGTTACTGCTAAAGCGCTATTGAAGGCCTTGTTGCTTTGATAGCAGCCTTCAACTCGTCTGTACTGTTGGGATGGTTGTTTCTGATCTTCCTTTTCAAAATACCCCATAGATTCTCTTTGGGGTCCAGGTCAGATGAGCTGACTGGTCAATCAAGCACAGAAACATCATGGTCAGAAAACCAGTTAGTGGTAGTTTTGGCACTGTGTGCAGGTGCTAACTAGAAGGATGAAGTGCTCCAAAAGCTCCTTGTACACTGCAGCCTTGACTTTACTTTGGACTTGATAAAACACCGGGGAACAGCACCAGTAGATGTCATGGTAGCCAATATCAGCAACGACTGTGTAAACATCAACTTCTCTGGGACCTTGAACTCCAAATGAAATGGGAAATTTACTTTGATCTGAAAAGAGGTTTTTGGATCACTGAGCAATGGTCCAATTCTTTTTCTCCTCAGCCCAGGTAAGATGCTTTTGAAATTGTGTCTGCTCCAGGAGTGGCTTGATGCTAGGACGGCAACAGTTGTAGCCCATTTCCTGATGATGTCTGTGCGTGGTGGTTCTTGCTGCACTGACTCCAGCCTCACTCCACTCCTCTTGAGGCTCCCCGAAGGTCTTGAATCGTCTTTGCTGTGCAGTTTTCATGAGGTCGCGGTTCATCCCTGTCGCTTCTGAACCTTTTCCGACCACGCTTCCCCTTCCAGGCAGCGTTCCATGAGTATGTTTGAATAAAGAACCTTCTGTGGCTTGTGGAGAGTGTCGATCATCTTCTGGACAACTGTCAAGTCAGCAGTTTTTCCCTTGCGTGTACTGAACTAGACGGAGAAATACATGACATGTAATATTATTCTAAAATATAACGTAAAAGAATATTTTGAGAAGCTTGATGTTTGATGTGTAAGCCGTCATCGTGAATGAAAACAAAATAAAGCTTGAATTATTTCCACATCGCACCACACCAAGAGGAGAAACGAACTAGTGTTCAGTTTAAACAGACTACAGTCTGTATGTATGAAAGCACACTTATGCTTTGGATGGAAAATTAAGTGTTTTGTTTTTAAGTGAACCGTTCTCAGTGGCCCCAGATACCTATTTTTTTGTGGTGTTTACATTCCAGGTGGACTCAAAAGGGTCCGTTTTTGTTCTGGATGTTTAAGCATTGATAAGATCTCGCACTCGATCATGTAATAGCTGTGTAACACTGAAGTGTCATCCATTCTTTGCTTTATTTGGTGCTATTGTGTGCTGAAATGCTACGATTTGGCTGAAAAACAGAGCAGGCAAGACAGGATCGAAATGAAATTCCTGAAATTTTTGATCCTGATCCATCAAAATCAACTTTTTTTCCCCCCAAGCTTCATGCCATAGAGCTACAGTAGTACTGCTGATGTAAGTGCATTGACTGCATGTACAGTATTACACACACGTGTTACTGTATACTTGTGTATCATAGAGTAACAGTAGTTTCTCATACAATACTGGTATTAGTGCTGCTAGGAATGTAAACAATCAAATCTAATTACTAGTACCACGGAAGGGACGGAGGCAAATACTTTTTCATGCCACTTTCATGTTGGTAACTCAAGCTCGTCTGTGTGCACATAAATTGCTGAGTGGTCAATCTTAAGGGCAGTGGTGGCTCAGAGGGCCAAGGCACTGAGTTACTGATCGGAAGATCGGCGGTTCGATTCCCAGCTCAGCCAAGTTGCCATTGTTGGGCCCTTGAGCAAGGCCCTTAACCCTAACTGCTCCAGGGGTGCTGTACCATGGCTGACCCTGCGCTCTGACCCCAGTTACGCTGGGATATGCGAAGAAGGAATTTCACTGTGCTGTAATGTATATGTGACAAATAAAGGCTTAACTTAAAAGCTTAACCTAAAAGCGCTCGGACCAAAAAATAAATCCAACATAAAAACAGTCTATGATGAACTACAGTTTCAAACAATTTCACGTTTTGTGTAAACCGGCATGTTAATATGTTGTTTTAACGATTGTTTGCATCATTCGGTTCTTATTGAAGTCAGAAATTTACATGCTCTATTCTTCTATACGTAGACACACCTGGGTAAAACATGGATGAAAGTGCATTTGCTGCTACAGTCGCATTCGCCTTGGTCAGTTTTACCGTTCGATGCTACAGATGTGTGCGTGTTTGTTCCTGTAGAATGACGCGATTCGTCTCGCGGAGTGCTCCGAGATCCTGCAAGCACCATTTTAGAATTTAAATAAATGTGTTGTGCTTCACGGAATGTCCACCAGATGGCGCATGGAAAGACTTTATCTAAAAGCTAGACCAAGTACAACAAAGAATTGTGTATAATAAGTGAGTCTAATACAATATTGTTTCCAACGCTGAAGCAAACCTATAAAAATCTGACCTCGACTGATGATGCATAATATTAATGCCACTTAACATTTAACACATTATCACTTGTATACCAGTAAACTGGTCACCTCAGGCTCACTCATGTGCGGGGACCAAACCTACAGCACCCTAAGGATCTGCCTCTAACATCCAGGTGCCGGACACGACAGCACACCCCAGAGGCTCTGTGGAGTGACGCGCCATGAAGCCAGAGCTGCTCCAGCTGCACAATGGGCATAATGTTCTGTTTTGTAATGTTAGGGATGATCAGATGTGTTAACAAAGCTATAAATAATTATGTTTTTGGTTTAACATGCTGCCAATGTTGTATGCTCTTTTCCAGACGGTGCACACACACAGACCACACTTTGTGGCAATACACTGTCAAGAAGTGGGAGGGAAAAATTACGAGAAGTCCATGGCACAAGTGGGCAGCTTTTTCAAGTAAGTGTGCTACTGTCTTCTTTTGAGGAAATACATGCTCTGAAAATCAAATCTCGATTTAGGACATTTGTAGCGTGATTGAGAGCTCATGCAATTAGAAGATTATCTAGGGCATCGTTGCTAAATATTGTTTTTGTCCTACATACAGGACGAAGCTAGTTAACACTAACAAAACATTTCATTTGAACTCATTAAGAGTTAAAAAATGAAGAGCCTTTCGGCTAATTTTAAAGGGATAGACACTTGAATATATACAGTAAATAAACTTATTGTTAAAGGAATATACTTGATACTTACATGCATAATACTGTATATTATACATGAATAGTAAAAGTGTGGATGAGCAACGTGATTGCTGCTTTACACTTTCACCTTTATATATGTATGTATATTATATAGTTATTAACATTTATATTTATGGATGGATGGTGGCTTAGATGTTTGGGCTGTCGCCGTGCACCGCCAGGTCCTGGGTTCGATTCCCAGTGTCGGGTCTGTGTGCATGAGTGTGCATGTCCTCCCTCTGCCTGGTAGGTTTCCTCCCACAATCCAAAAACATTAGGCTCATTAGGCTGATTGGCGTTCCCAAATTGCCCGTAATGTGTAAATGTGTGTGAGAGTGTTGACCGGAGGTACATTGCACAAAATGCGAATAAATACGACGGTCACCATCGGCCTCCACTGTCCCTAGTTGGACTACAGAGGATATTTTTATTATGCCTTCCAGGGTCCATGTAAAAATTCTGCAGGCTTATTTGCTTGATTGCTTGATTTGATGTAATTGAATATATTTATTTAAAAGATTTATTCTTCAGCTCTTTTAGGTATAACACCGAGGTTCGTTAATTTAATATTTCATTTGCAAAAGTATCCATAATTGGAAAGATTTTTGAAGAGCTCGTTTTCTTCTGACGCACAGGTCAGCAAATTCAAATGTTTTCTGACCGTAAAATTTACTTTGAAGGCTTTAGTGCTCATAAAACCATTTACATATCGTCATGTGGCAGAGCTTGCTTCTATCGAAATGATTTGCAATTATTTGTCAGTAAAAGATCATGTAAATCTCGGTTCAAGTACAGTATGCTGGATATTGATGTTTGATAACAAGACAATAATTTACATAACAAAATCACAGCATTGCTTTAAAAAGTTTTTGTTGTTGTTTGTTTTGAGTGTTTTCTTTTCTTTTGATCTTTCTTATTACACCTTGTAGTGATACAGGAAGGTTTTCCCGTCGATACTTGTTTACTAGTACTTAAAATTCCGTCATTTCCATTCAATTTTCATGTGTGCCACTTGCAAATTCCTCTCTTCTACTCTCACTAGTGCCGCTTTCATTCTTGCTTTAGGCACGGCCTGCACGTAAATATGTTCCCTCCTCTGATTACATCATTACTTTTCTGTACATCCTTTATTGGTGTTCTGAGAGAGGGTTTCCCCTTTCCAGTTTTGCAGAGTTCACTGGCGCCCTCTGTTGGTCATAACAGGAACAATACCAAAGGAGTGAAATACCTCCTGAACATTGCTGTACCACTGTACACTTGATTTGTTTGTAATGTAACTGTGTGATGTATGGAGTTTTATTTTTTCCTGTCAGAGAGTTATTGTCCAGTGACGCCATGAAGGAGTACAACAGAGCCCGTGTCTACCTCGACGAGAACTACGCGTCCCAGGAGCATTTCACAGTAAGATGTCTTTCTTTTTTTATTTTCTTTTCTTTTCTGTTTTTGTTTTTTTTTCTGTTGTATTCGAAGGTATAACATTTGATTTCTTACCCAACCAGCATTTTGCAAAAACATTATACTGTCAATGTGGATTTAACCCACTTCCAACATGTGCTTCCAACAGTAGCTGCTGGGAAATCTGTATAAAACCCTGTCCGAGTTGTATTGCTTATTTTCTTGAGCTTTATTTGGCTGCTTGTCTCCACTAATGGAGCAAAGGTACAGACTTACAAGCACCATCTGTGACAAAAAAGCCTGCATTTACGTCAAGAGACTGCAGTCAGTAACATGTGAGACAGGGAAGCGCATCGGCTGCTGGTCATCTCAGGGACACTGATGGTATGATAATACCATCCTTACTTATACGAAGGACTTTATTAATTACTACTTATCAATTGAGTCTGAGTTATCATCTGATCTGATGATCTCTGTCCACGCTGCTGACGCAAGTTAAGGATAACAGTCGATAGCCAAGTGTAGCGGCGTGGACAGAGATCATCAGATCAGTAAAGTCCAGAGACAAAGTTCTGCTGACACAGGTTAAGAGGACAATATCCAAGCAAAATGGCAGAAGAAACCTTTGGAAAAACAGTTGAGCAACTGAAAAGGGAGAGGACTTCTGCGAAAAGTAGCTTCACCAAGCAAGCTAACTTTCTCAGCAGAGAAGCACGTAATTTGCCGGAATCAGAACTTAAAAAGGAGTTCAAAAAGCTCTCCACTGGAGCACGGAAAGTTTTTGAAGCCAATGACGATTACAAGGCTGGGTTACTGGCAGAGATTAAGGCTCACCGAGAAGACGGTGCAGAGGCTTCACTTTCAGCACAGCAAAAAGCTGATTTTAAAGAAACAGAGGAAGAGTGCAACACAAGGCTCAAGGAAATTGACGAGATGTGCAAACGAACCTCTGGAAAAGATATGGTCAAGCCGAAATGGCAGCTACTGTTTCCACGGCAGAGACAGCTTGTGAACGCGCTATCAACATGCCTGTCGATACCATCGGCTATAGTATACAGTTGGACCTCTTGATGAGACTGGTGAAAGAGGCAACCAAGGCTCTGGTAAACTGGGAAAGGTGGACCCCAGCAACTGAAAGAGCAGTGTTGGAGGCTGTAAGAGTTCAGCAGTAAGTGTGAAGCGAGAAAGCACAAGAATGCAGAGAATGCACAAGCATGAGAAGCTGATGTGAAAAATAAGATGGATGTGATTGCGTCTGCAGCTCAGATTATGCCACTAGTAAAAATCAAACCCACAAGCTTACCTAAATAAATCATAAAGCTTACTTTAAATAAATCATAATTATGAAGAATGTGATATTTTTCCAGGCCGCGTTGTGGATTAGTGGTTAGCACTGTCGCCGTCCTACTACCTCCAGGATCCAGGTTCAAATCCCGCCTCTGGGTCTGTGTGCATAAAGTTTGCATGTTTTCCTCCCACAGACCGAAGACATGCAGATTAAGTTAACTGACATTCACAAATTGCCTATAGTGTGTGGGTGAGTGTGTGTATATATGTGTGTGCCCAGTGATGGATTGGCACCATCCTGGGTGTACCCTGCCTCGTGCCCCAAGTCCCCTGGGATAGCCTCTAGGCCCCCGCGACCCTTTATACAGGATAAAGCGGTATAGACGATGAGTGAGTGAGTGAAATGATATTTTTACCTTAAATTTTTTAGCTTTGCTGTGCAAATACTCGTATAAAGTAGTGTGTTTATTTTTTAGGCCAAACTAACCCAAGCAGTATTGTACACATTATGCTCATTTCCAGTTAGCTCTACTTCCAAAGAATCAGTGCTGTTGCACGGTATGTCCACAAGATGGCAGCACATGGCTACTAATCATGATGGCTTCTTGCCTTATTTTATCCAGAGATGTCCTAAGTGTATCAATGCATGGTCAAAATTATAATTAAAAAGAAACAAAAAAAAACATTTTGATAAAATTAAATACATCATATAATTTAAGCAGATATAATTTAAGCAGATATAATTGCTTTAGATTCTAATGTGAGGTCATCGTTAACCTTTTTCCCCCTTATCAGATCAGTTTGATATATGGATTATTAATTAACACAACATTGATTTTTTATAATTCTTTTATTGAAGGCACCACTGTGCAAGTCATTCTTGTAATAAAATAAACGCGTCAGGTTTTAACCATCGGTTATATCAGTATGAAGGGTCCACAGTATGCGGTCCCAATATAGCAGTTTAACAATGAGAAGGTTTCCAGTGTATCACACAGTCAATAAAATCCTAAACAGTCTAGTCATACAAAGCATGTGCCATTTGCCGTTTGTTTTTTTTTCCCAGTTTCGATTTTTCACTCCAGAGTAATTGTTTGTTGTCTGGTCAAGCTGTCAATTTCCAGATAATGAGAGTGAAGGTAGTGTAGGAGCAGCTTGAGCCTGAGAGCCGTCTCTTCTCCTTCTTTTCCCCTCTTACCTGATCCTCACAAAACCCACCTGAAGGAACCAAATGCATATATTTTGAGGAAATCTGATTAATTTGATTAAATCTTTTTTGTATCTAATATTGGAATAACAGTACAGTAATGCATGACAGGATGTTGGTGTTTATGTTGAGTCCTCTGTTGTGAAAAATTTAAGGGGCAGCATAAAAAAAAAAAAAAAAAAAAAATATATATATATATATATATATATATGTTTGTTTTGTTTGTTTTGTTTGTTTTTTGTTTATTTATTTATTTTTAATTTTTTTTATTAAGCTTAGATTATTTAAGTTTGTATGAACAATATATATAATAAGTATATATATATATTCCATTAATGTTGGAAGGGTTTATTAAAAATAATAAAATTAAATAAATAATATATATATCTATATAATATACAAATATAATATATAAATATAATATACATATATAAATGCATTTTAAAAAATCCTTTACTTAACAGGAGACAAATGTGTGTATAAAATGAGCACTGATATGAATTGATTGATTTGTATTTACACACTGATTGTGTGAGAGTTTGATTTAATCTGACTTGCACGGCTAACATCCTAAAACTATCATCAAAAACAATAGAAACAATAGCGATGTATGAGATCAATTCTTATATTTCATTATTAATTCATATATATTTTCACTTTTTAAACAAAAGAGTGGAACACGTATTCGTAGGCCTGAAATGCTACAAGAGGTTGATTCATTAGGAAAATGCTTCCCTTCACAGCGAAGCACGTACTGTAGCATTGCTGTTTGAATCAATTAGTCCATCTACGTTTTTGATCCAGTAGCATTGATTAACGATACCCGACTTCATTTTCCAAACGTGCGAAAAAACAAATATTTAAATATACTGCATGTTGTGAGCCAAGTCATGGTGCTTTCGGGTTCACATGGAAGGTGCTACAGTATAGTATGTCCCTGTTCCAGGTACGAGTCAGGCCAAAGAGTTGGAGTCGGTTCCCCACACTGAAAATGATTAAAAATCGAGCGGGCAAGACAGGGGAAATGATTGAAATTCCCGAGTCTTTAAGTCGGATGGTCATTATTTTGAATGTACTTCAGCAGGATTAAAACCAGGCTCGAGATGCAGGTCGTATCGGAATATGTCAGTAGACATACAGTCCGGAATCTGAGAGCAAAACAGACAACGCCTAGCTTCTGCATTTATTTTACTACGATGTGATGAATTTTGAGTAAAAAAAACTTTGAGAGGCGTTCATGTCAAACCTGGACTGGACTGGTTGATGGAAATTTCTCGTGAATGAAGGTATAAAACCAAAGGACATTCACATAAGAGTTAAAGTGCAGTACGGTGATGAGACTCTTAGTCGCAGTAAAACATTAGAATGGTGTAAACGTTTTAAACAAGACCTTACGTCCGTCGGCGAGTCCAGCGCCTGATCCTTCGACGTGAATAGACGGATAACTTTGTCACCAGCTTGTGCTCTGGCACACTGAGAAAACGTTCTACCTTGATGATATACAGCTACATGACCTACAGCTACATGAGTAAAGATTTCATTCTGCACTCTCAACAGTCCCGCTTTGACTTGAACGCCCCTTGTAGAAGCTGTGAACTGATATAAAATCGAAGTTTGTACACAACCGTGTGATCCATTTTAGAACGCATGCATCGGCGTGGCGTCTGATCATGTGCTTCAATCGGATAAGACTTTTTCCTCGAACGTGGTCAGTATAGTAACTATGCTTACTTTGAAATAGGGACTAGATGATTTCTCTGAATAGTTTTGATTCAGAAATCATTTCCATAACAATAGAATCCATTTTAAATCATATCTGGTGTTCTCTGGTCTGAGAGGGAGAGTGAGCGGCGGTGAGTGAGTGACAGGGGTGGCTGTTTTACAGCCTAGTTAAAGTATACAGCAGGTAAAATGTCAATTAGGAAAAGGCGAGCAGATCACATGGCTCGCCGTCAACCCTGTTCCACTCTATTAATATTTATCATCCACCTCTAGCCCTGAGCCCCAGGGCTCCATGGGTAATGATGTGCACTAATGTCTGCCTCTTATTACCACCTCGTGTGTGTCCGTGTGTCCCCCTCTACAGCTACATGACCTACTGTAGTACATGTGTTTAAACCAACCTCCATTGTAAAGCGAGCCATAGCTGTGTGAACCGGACGTCTTAATTGGAAACGTGTCCGTCTTGGTTCCAGATAAGAGCAGATAAAAGGCAGCAGAATTGGACCGCGAATGAGACGTTCTAATGTGACAGGGGTTGTGGGCCTCGACTTAAACAGTGACACGGATCAGCTCTGTCTGACGGCGTAATCTGCCCTAGTGTCTCATCCGATTTGACATTCCCGTTGGGAACGGATCTGCAAATCAGACGGATTTGCGGGAAAACGTTACTAATGTTGCATGTTTGTGTTCATTTGCACTGCGCCCATGGAATCATTAAGGTTAAGTTTACGACTATGAGACGCATGGATTTGACACAAACACGTGCTCGGAGTTCGCGTTCTGTTCGGAGGGAACCCGCGCGCGCGTCCCCTCCCGCGGGGAAGCTGTGTTTGGGCTGCTGAGACATTTGTGTCACGGCAGCAGACGTTATCAAGTAAGGAGGGTAAGACAGTTTGTCAGGTCATGAAACTTTATCTTGGTAATGGCTGGAGGCCAGCACTCTGTCAAAGTGCCCCGAGCAGCTAGCCGAACTCAGACTGCTAACACGCCGTCTCATCCTCGCGCCGAACTCCAGACAGGATCGTGGTGTTGCTAGGAAGACTTGTTGCAGAAAAGAACAGCAGAATCATACTGCTTTCCATGTTTTACCGCGTGTTGATTTCGGAATCTTGTTTACATTAGATGAGCGTGTAATCCAGGCCGTGGATTCAGAGCTAGTAGTTCGGAGACCATAGTTTTTTTTCTCTTTTTTTTTCTTCCTTTTTTTCCGGAAGATATGTCAAGCTATGCATCGTAACCGTCCAAGTTAATGGACCTGTTGGCACCGTACAAGAGCACAAACTCTTCTTCTTAGTTTAGTTTCTCTTCGAATGCATTTTCATTAGCTTCTTTTTCTCGTGTTGATTTTTTTTAAATGACATTTTTCTTGAATAAAGCTTATTAAGGCCAGCACTGTAGCACTAATCACAAATAGTGTTCCGGATGCTTAACCTGCGTTTGCGACCTGAATGTCCTCATATTAAGACACACGAGATTTCATCTCGACTGCATTGTCTAGCCTGCGTATTAGTGTGCGAGATGCAATTTTGCCAAACGTCTTTTAATTTCATAGTTATCAGCTGATCATAAAGAGGAGAAAATGCTATGTACATAAGAGTCTAAAATCCAATAAAAGACAGATAAAAAGATGCGGCTTGGTGTGTGTGTCTGTGTGTGTGTCTGTGTGTGTGTCTGTGTGTGTGTCTGTGTGTGTGTCTGTGTGTGTCTGTGTGTGTCTGTGTGTGTCTGTGTGTGTCTGTGTGTGTGTGTGTGTGTACACGTGTGGTGGCCTGCGATGGATTGACGACCCATCAAGGGTGTATTCCTGCCTCATACCCAGTGTTCCTGGAACCATTTTTGAAAATGATGATGATGATGATGAAGAATAGAAAATGTATTCACACTATTGTTATGCACTAGATGTTTACATTTCTGGCATTTAATTATACAGTATATCTACCCTGGTCCTGAACAGAGCTGCTCCAGTTTGTACTTTTCCTGCACAAGACGATTTTCATATAGTTCAGAGACAGAGGAGGTGGAGCTCGGCCAGCTGTTTATCCGCGCCCGATTTGCACAGACGAACCAGCTTGTGGTGGACTCAGTGAGCCCATGTGGAAGCCTGTCATTACACACTTTCCTCCTGTGGCGCAAGCATGACCAGGGTAAAAAGATAACATAAAATAAAAAACGGCAACCTAATTCCATAGGCTCTGGTGTGGTGTAAAGTACAGAGCAATTTGAATGGAGGAGAAGTCAGTGGAGCAATATCGTAGCGCCATAACTCTCCGAGGCCATCAGTCAAGCTTTCAGGAGTGCAAATACACAGCACACATCCACTCAGGCCGACCCCGACGCACGTGCGCGCGCACACACACACACACATGCACACCCTCTCCCTAGACATATGTTGAGCGGCAATCGATGAGTCTGCCATCAGAAGTGAATTATTAAGGGGATAAGGCAGGCTGGGGCACCGTGGAAAAAATTTGGGCTGAAATATACACACAATTAATAGATTGTACAGAGAGGAGGAAAACGAATGCCTTTATTATGGCGAGCCTAATCTGTGGAATCGGAGTTCACGCTCTCCTTGGCACTATCACAGCAATGAGCCCATAACATCCACTTATGTGTGTTTTCCCTCTATGTTGTCCCCCAACATCCCCCACCCCACCCAGAACTCTCTCTCTCTCTCTCTCTCTCTCTCTCTTACAGCCACACACACACACACGCGCGCGCGCACACACACACACACACACACACACACACACACACACACACACACGGGTGCAGAGCCTGGGGCCTCATAAAAGCAAGCTGATAAAGTGGTGTGTATATGGTTGGATTAGTTTAGTGGGGGCATCAGGATATAAAGTGGGAAGTAAATCAGATGGGTGTGTGTGTGTGTGTTTATGTGTTGCCCAGACACAGATAATGATGTGATTGGAGCGTGCAGGGGCCTGCTGCTCTGTGTACATTATGGTGCGTGGCCCTTGGTGTGACTCCTGTGTGTGTGTGTGTGTGTGTGTGTGTGTGTGAGAGAGAGAGGGAGAGAGCGCATACAGCCCCAGTGAAGGTGAGCCTGTCATATCGATCTTTTTAACGCTAAAATATGAGCCACTTTACTCTGCTCCCCAGCCCAGTGATGTGAAAAATAATAACTCGGTCCCAAATTAAAAATATTGATCGCTTAGTAGGTGTTGAGAGCAAATAAACACCCACTGAAGGATTTTTCTCGGCCCTCCCCCCCATCTTTCTATGTCTCCGACGACGCTCCCAGCGTGTATACACGCACACACACACACACACACACACACACACACACACACACACACACATATATACTTGGGGCATCTCTCTATCTCTATCTGATGACAGAAGGTCATGCTGCTGCTGCGGGGTGTGTAAATATGATCAGAGCGTGTTTAAAGATGAGGATGTGTGGTGTACATCTCCACGTGCGTCACTCAGCACAGATGCGCATCAACACTTCACGCTGAAGGTCCGTCGTCATATACAGTAGACACTTGTACATGGTGCATGAGTTTTCCTTTTTGGATTATATAGGGCGGAAAAAATCCGATTTAGAAATCTTTTAAAAAAATAAAAAAATTTTAAAAAATAATTATTCTGATAAGTATTTTTATTGCATCGATGTTTATAATGTCTTGAATTTGATTGCTTAATCTTATTATGAATGCACTCTTTCTATAGTAACAGCGTACAGAGATGTACACAGCGTATACTGAGCGTGAAAGTGGACGCACTACATTATTATTTATTTATTTATTTATTTATTTATTTAGCATTTAAAGAAGGAGTCTCCAGTGTCGGCAAAAAAACATTACAATTTAGGGCTTGGCATTGTTTTTCTTTTCTTCCTTTTATTTTTTTAGGTAAGTTATAAACTGCACTTTTACTTGTAAAGATAAAAAAAATTTTTTTTTTTTTTCCATCAGTCAATTTTTTTCTGAAACAGAGAAGCTGGTATAAAACTCTGTTTATCTGTTTAAAATAAGTGATAACATGAGCTTAATTTTTACTATTATAATTTTTTTTGGGCAGACGTTCCACAACACACAGTCAGGTCCATAATTATTTGGACAAGGACACGGGTTTTGTGTCGGACATCACCCTAAAGGATTAGAAATGAGAGGAGAAAAAAAAAACGAAGATGTGAATTAAAATTCAGGAAATTTTCATGTAATAAAAAAAATAATAAAGTCAAATAAAATGCAGACTTTCAGCGTTATTCAAAGTGGTTTAACTAAAATATTGCATTAGCTGTTTAGGAATGACTCCCTTTATTTTCAAAGGCTCAGAAAAGACAGTGTGATGTCCAGGCATGGCATGCTTCTTAGATACGTCATGATGAAGTAAAGTGTCTAGGGTTGAATTTGCGTTCCACAACATGTAGCCAAGTAGTCAAGAGCACTCTGGGGGTACAGTACAGTACAGTACAGTAGGTACAGTAGGCTTATCATTGTTGAGGTCTATAATTGCGAGACACCTGTGTGAATGATACATCTACATCCTCCAGTGTTTTGCTTGTTAAATCTCTTGGATTAAAGCTAAAGTTGCCAGGTCCATTGTGATGGTCTACACAGGCAAGCATACTACATTTGTGTTGTCGGAACGAGTTGTAGAACTAATTGCATGTAACGATAGACTAATAATAATAATAATAATAATAATAATAATGACAAATAATAAGCATATTTCTATTTTTTATTCAAGACATACAGTATCAAGTGGTCTTATCTTGGTTAGAAGATGAAACTATTTCTACTATTCAGTCTAGAATAAGAACCTGATGAAGTACAGTAATATCATTTTATTTGTTCTTAAATTAAGATATGATGATACATTTTGTGCTTTAATATTAAGCAGAGTAATTTTACACACTGGCACCTTTTTACCCAATCGACAGCATGTAACTGTATAAGTGTTTCCTGATATGGTGTTCTTGAACATGCCACCTACAGTCCAGTACAGTACGACTCACACCCATGTTGTATTACAGTATTTCACCTGATCTACCTTGTATTGGGACTTTATCCCTGGCATAATAGAATAGTTCTCAAATTTTTTTTTTTCAATTTTTTTTTTCTCCTGTTTTGTGTCATGCTGTTTTGTCTTGTTATTTGTTTTGTCCTGGAGCTCTGTCACTAAAACAAATTCCTTGTACGTGCAAGCGTACTTGGCAATAAAACTCTTCTGATACTGATACAGTACATATTTCCTCCGCATGAGAAGAAATGGCCGATTAAGACGCCTCAGTTCTCCAGCAGCGATATTGTTAGCCTTTATGTTACACAACTGAATAATCATTCAGATATATGCCTTGTTCTTTGTCTTCTCACTTTGCTGATTGATTGGGTTTCGACTCAATAATCCCGCGCTGGCTCGGCGGATGACGTGGCCCCTGCGCTCGTCGTCTTTTTGCACATCTGTGCTTGACATCGGTTTTTTTATTTTTATTTTTTTTATTCCTTCACTAACAGATGAGCTGCCACCGGACCATCACACTTGTGAGAAAACAATTGCCACAAGGTTAATTTTATTGCAGGCTTCATGCATTTGTGAGCAGGCAGGAGGTGTCCTGTGCTCGGCTCCTGATGGATGGGCCTGCTAGGCTGGCTGGAATGAGAATAAGAAGGAAAGAAGGGAGCTTGTGCACAGGGAATGTTGTAAGTTATAGCTGCAAAAGTGTAAATCGAAGTGCACAGATAAATAATGGTGGAAAGGATATTGTGTAATATTTTGACTAGGATATGGGTTATGGATATGGGTAATCCTGCAACTGGCAGGTTGTAATTGAATTTTAGTTATGAAGCACTGACAGTGGTTTGGTTTTAATTCTTAAGCGTAATGCTTAAATTACCATTTGAAAGAAATATGTGGAGTGTAAATATAATATTCATGTAAGGGATACACTGATGAAATACCATGTTTTGGTATCATCAGGCTGATGCTGAGTACTGGATTGGATTTCCCTGTTGTTGCTGTTTTTTTTAAATATATTTCAGTTTTGCACATTTCAACTTCAATCACATTTGCTTGAATAAATAAACATTATGTAATCGTTTTGATGTTAAGAATACAGCTAAATTGTCAAATAGCTAATGATTTATCCCATGTAGTGCCTACGATCTTTAAACGTCTATCAGAAATCTATACAGAATTGTGCGAACGTGTAGAAGAATGTCTAGTGCAGCGATACAATAAGCATGCCAGTGTTTTGCTCTGATCCATCTCTTCATTTTCCCAAAGCATATTGATTGCAGCTCATCTTCATTTGCATGCTGAGGCTAGTATGGTTCACCCAGGCTCCCAGGCCTATTATATTCCCATTAGCTAATCTCTCTGGTTTAATTTCCATAATCTCCCTGCTATTATAGCCTCTCACACTCATGCTCTCTAGAGGGAAAAAAAAAGAGGCTGCCTCCCAATGGGACCTTTCTAAAACACACACACACACACACACACACACACACACACTATTGCACGGAGCATTTCACAATCACATGCACAAACAGAACATCCGACACCACATGTTTCTTCACCCCTGCAAGATGGATGCATTGGTGAGATTTTTGTTCCCTTTGTCAAGGCCGTTTCCCAGTCAAAACTTGTATTTGTTTGTGGGTTTATTTTTCCCCCCTCTGTCTCTATGAAAGAATGCTTCTAGGGAGCATGACTAGATCACATGACCATTCCTCTGAAGTACGAATGGATACTCGAATACGAATGAAAAGCTTGATCCTGCACAGCGTTTGTGTCACAGCAGCTGTCAGTCGTCTGGAATGCTTGATGTTAGAGCTGCTCACTAGCCTAGTGCAAAACTCACTAGCCAGCTCATCTCCATTTCTTTCCTTAGCTGTCAGTGCCAGCTGATCGGCTAATACATACTTCTGTCTGATCAACTGAGCGCTTAAACCTGCTTGAGTGGGACAGGCCGGTCAATTCCAATCTTTTATACCGAAGATCCAATTTGATTAACTCATAAATGAGCCTGTCTGAGGGTCTCCGTCATGCTTCTAAAGGCCATTTCCGTAAAAGAAATAAAAAGCAAGTCTGTTCCTCACACAAGCAACATCGAATCCTGTCATACAGTACCTGTAACTCAAAAGGCTCTCAGTTCAACACGAGCGCACAACACTAAACTGCTTTACTGAGCCTAAGCCTCAAACATAACTACAGTCCCTAGGACTAGTTAGATCTAATGAAAGTTAAGGATGGTGCTTGTCAAGTTTGTAGCAATGGATTCAAGATCAAATCAAATCTTAATGTTGTCTTGTTAAATCTACAGTAGCTTGCGTCACAGAATAGGCAGTCTGATTATTTTAGAGCAGTTTAAATAGCAGAGGTCATTTGATCAACCAAAACTTTGAACAAATGTCTAATTGACTGAGACCAGCCCAAGAGGCAGAGTCCATCTGACCAACTCGAATCTTCCCAAACAGTAAGCCCATCTGTTCTGCTCAAATCTGCCCAAACGCAAGCCAGTCTGATCATCTGAAATCTTCACAGTCAGAAAGCCAGTCTGATCAATTGCAATCTGTCCAGACAAGGTAGTTGATTACACAACTGCCAGTCAGATGAAATAATGAAAAATTCTAATTCAAATTTAATTTGTCACATACACCGTCATACACAGTACGATATGCAGTGAAATGCTTATACGACCGCCTGTGACCTTAAAAAATTTTACTTTTTTTTTTTTTTTACAAGAAATAAGGAAATAAATAGTGAATAGAATGAAAATACAGTAGTTAAACTATAAAACAATATACAAAAATTTTCTATCCATCTATATATATATATATATATATATATATATATATATATATAAATATAAAAATATAAAATATAACAACTTATAAAAACCTATCTGTCTGTACAAATATTGCAGTAATTTTAATGAAAATGAGATAAAGGGAAATGTGAAAAAGTCCTGGAAGTGGGCAAATATGCATATATGTGTAAATGTGCGCTTGCCATAAGTGTCCATTCGATGAGTTGTGCAAAAAAAAAATGCAGAGGTGTTTTAGTCCAGTGTATTGGTCTGATTTGAAGAAGAAGAAGAAGAAGAAGAAAAAAAAACATGTACAGATGCTGTAGAACAGAGAATGCACATTATAGGGTTTCCCCTGGATGTTAATTAGCTGATAAGTGTAATGTATGTAAACTGGCTAGTTTGATTAACTGAAACCGAGTACTAAAGTAAACCACTTTCATCAACTGTGACTTTATATAATATTGAATTATTATACGAGTTGGCAATTTATTATATCCCAGAGTTCAATCCTACTCAGCAAAGAGAAGATGATCAAGGAGTGATCAGGGAAACATGCCCTGTGTGTGTGTGTGTGTGTGTGTGTGTGTGTGTCCTCTCCTGCCATCAGTTTCATATATTGATTGAAACTTTCTGATTTAACATATGCTATCTGTACACCCCTCACTCACTCTGTGGTTGCATTTTAAAGGCTTTTAATTTTTTGCCAGTGTCCTTGGCAAGGCTGTATGAGCAAAGAGATATAAAGGTGTGCATTTCCACTATACATGGATGCCTTTAAAATTGTGATGTCCTCTAAAAGGCTTGCTTTAATTATATTGAACTGACTTTGCTTACCCTTGGGTTGGTATATTGTTGGGGTGTGGTCTTAGCGATTTTATTATATACCGTATAATAATTGTGTGTGTGTGTATGTATGTATGTATGCAATAACGGCATTATGCATACATGTTTATGCACTATCAGCATTTTGAATGCAGCTCAAGCTTCTTAAATCTACCTTCCTTTTGAGTATGCATAGGCATGAATGTGTGCTGGATAGAAATATTATATTTGTCTCTTGATTAATGTGTTTGTCACAGGTCATGGTGACCATTAACTATGTATAGTGTTATTTAGAATGCTTTCATTTCTTCTAATGAGAATGTTAACTTTAATACCTGGCTGCCATGTAAAACATTGGCAAATATTAGGCACTAAAACCATGTAGTTAACCCATGGCAGTGGTTTACTTAACTCAATTAAAAACCAGCACGTAGCAGTATTTTTTTTTTTAACACTTTTGACACTTTTTAACAAGTTTTTAGTCCTCCACTGTCACCAGTTTCCAATTAACCACATAAAAAGTCGCTGTGACAATGAGCATTGATTAAGAGTCCTTTCCCATCACCCCTGGGGCTGAGAACAAGCTGATAATTAATACGTTTGACTGCAGAAACTCAAGTCAACAGCTCCTGTGATGGATCGACTCTGCGTTTAGAATAGCATGCAGAAAATAACCCCCACGTGGGCTGGAGCTGAACCCTATGGCAGTTATAAGCTCAGCTCATTAGCAATGCTCTATGCCACCTCTGCAAATTAAATACCCAACGCTTGTCTTTAGTTTTTTTTATTTATTCATTATTGACTCCCATTTAATAATTCATTAAGCCAATGTATTCTAGTACTCGATGAAGAGCCCTCAAGTGCAGACCGAAGTTCCCCGATCAAGGAGAGTCATGCAGAAAACGAACAATATAAAAACAACCAGATGTTTCATCTTAGTCAGTAGTGATGTGCCTGAGGCTTGTTCGGCGTCACAATCATGGCGTTGAATTTTTATCAGTCACCTTTCGGATCAACAGAACCACTTGTGTGTGTGTGTATAGACTCCTAGCCATTAAATGCCCCACCCTAAGAGATTGAGGACAGGCAGTGGCTGTCGTCAGATAAAAAACAAGTTAATTATTATTTTAAAACATCTGCATTGTTTGCAGCCCAGTATCAGGGTTCATATTGGTGTGTGACTCCACTGTATGTTCTAATGTTAATATGTAAAGTTGGAGGATTTATTTTCAAACTTTGCTAGCCTTCTCTAGGTCTTCTAGCACACTCTCTTGACTTTCTCTGGCCCACTTGGACTGTAAATACAGGTACCATAAGGACAGGTTTTTAATCCTTGTCGGATCTAGCAGACAGGTGTGCCGATTGCGTACGCTTTATAGATGTTCCTGGAAGAACCTGGATTTTTAATTTAAAAAAAATCTAATAAAATTTAAATTAGAATTTGAAGACCTTATTTCAGGGACAGATTTCCCGGGACACTAATAACATCAGTATAGTCATGACTGTTTTTATATTCAAATAGAATTTTAACCAAAAGTTTGATACATAGGGTCTCAATACAGAGTAACCGCTTGGCAATTAATTCAACTAATGTTGGCTATCAAATGCTAAAGAGCAAACGAGGCTTTTAAACCCAATGAGCAACAGAAAAATCTCTGCTGTAGTAAACAAAACTGGCATTATTTTACTGCTATTAGGCAGTTGTACAGTGGAACCTCGGATTGCGAGTAACTCGGGTTTACGAGTGTTCCGCAATACGAGCAAAGATTTTTAATCTAATTATTTGATTTATTTGTTTTCATTATTTCTTATGGGAAGGTTTGATTTGGTTTACGAGTGTTTTGGAATACGAACCCACTTCCGGAACGATTTATGCTCGTAATCCAAGGTTCCACTGTATGCGTTTCTGTATTTTGACAAAATCAGTATGTGAGAGAGAGATGTTGAATGTAAAGTCCTGGCCACCAAAAAAATCTGATTGTATATAGGTGGCATGGTACCTTAGTGATTAGCCCTGTCACACCCAGGTTCGATTCCCGCCTTGGGGTCTGTGTGCATGGAGTTTGGGTGTTCTCCCCGTGCTTGTTGGGTTTCCTCCGGGTACTTTGGTTTCCTTGTACAGTCCAAAGACATGCAGATTAGGCTAATTGTTTTCCCCGTGCTTCGGGGTACTTTGGTTTTTTCCCACAGTACAAAGACATGCAGATGAGGCTAATGGGCGTTCCCAAATTGCAGATAATGTATGAAATGAGCGTGTGTGTGTCTGTGCCTGCTGATGGATTGGCACCCTATCCAAGGTGTACTCCGCCTTGTGCCCGAAGTCTCCTGCGATAGGCTCCAGCCCCCTGTGACCCTGTCTGTGTTTAAGGATAAAACGGTATAGACGATAAGTAGGTGAGATCGTATATGATTTGTGGAATTCGGGGAGCTGCTATCAATTTGTGGGAGTCTCACAGAACTTGCGGGAGAAGTGGGATTGTTGTAAACCGTAGTCAAGACAAAAACTGAAGTGCGGATGCTCTAATTAGCTCCCACAGACGTTAATTTCATCATCATCATGAAATCTGTACCAATTTTTAAAACGACTTCGATATACATTCAGGGAAACATCAGTAATAAATAACTAAATTACTCTGGACTATTATTTATTACATAATGGCATTTCTTTTTTTTTCTTTTTTTATTGTCCACATTTGCCTCTTGTAGTGTGTAGAAAAACCACTTACTCTTTCAACCGTGGCTATTTTCTATGTTCTCTCTGTGTCACTTCTCATCTGGTGCTCGTCTAATTGGATTTGGAGCTCTAAATCAGATTGCTATGATTGGGTTATCCTCCTGAGTACCCGATGTGTCATAGGTGGAGACTTCATCTGCTATTGTTGAGACCTTCATCATATCGTTTCCAGCAGTCACAGGGACAGACAGCATAGCAGCACTTAATATATTTGAGTAAGCATTACACTTCACATACACACCCACAATCTCAAACACGCACACACACACACACACACACACACACACACACACACACACACACACACACACACACACAAACACACACACACACACACTCACACACACACACGCACACACATTCTTGCGGCGGCCTCGTCTTCCCCTCTTGTACAAATAATGACATTTGAATTGAGCATTGACCAGCTTAATTACTTTTAAATTGTCATTTTAATTTACAGTGATATAGTATTGATCACACCGGCCCATATTAAGGCCCTCGGTGGAACAGATGATGTGGAATTAAACACGCTCTGTGGGTCCTCTGTGGGCCTCCGCGGGTGCGTCAGGATAAGAATGATATTTCCTGCTAATGAACTGGCAGCATGCAGCAGCATGAATCCGCGGCCATGCCGGGGAAGAAGGGAATAATGGGGTTTGGGTTACTCATTCACTGCCATGCGCCAGGTCTCATGCGATTCATCCGCAGACTCCGGGTCTCGCACGGTCTTGTTTGCCCGTCTCATCCTGCCGGCCTGACCTTTTCACTGCTAAAGTGTATATATATTGCCACAGACGCACACTCGCACACTGCACACAGACGGACCTGAACCAGGTTCCTCATGTAGGAGGAGGGGGGGATCTTCAGGGAGCCATCAACCCCCAATTCCAACATTGTGAACTGAGGACAAGTGTTCCGTCCCTTGTTTTCTCTCATTCCCCTCTCATTGGCTGCTCGCGGATCTGAGACGACGGAGGAGAGATATCTCCCGTGAGGCCGCGCACAGCCAGGTGCGGATATGTCACGTACGAGTGGTTAATAGCACGGATAAATCGTTATTTTAAATCTTGACCATTTCTCATTTCTGAGGAGGTAAGAGAAACAATGATGATGATGAGTTTTTTTGACGGACAGGCTCTAATTATATCTCGAGGTAGTGACCGTACATACATTTACTGAGGATACACAGAAACAGAGCTGATTGTCCTTCAGGATATATTGGATTTTCTTACTTAATGTTTTTTCGCGAGAATGGCCAAAGTTATTGTTTCACCTGATAAAAGTTGAGTTCTCTGTATCTCATCTTTTTCTGTATCTCCAAATGTTCATATCTAATTCTGGAGTCGGAAACTTGTTTAAAGTTCTAATGTAATGTAAGAATCAGTACATTTAAAGGTGGAAATGCCAGTGCTGTGAAAAAAATTTTTTTTAGAAGCCATTAGATCCCAAACCGAAATATTTAGAAGTCGAATAAAAAATTTTAGAGAGGCGAAATTGAACCCTTTAACCCATATCGAGCCGAACTCGTGCAGCCATGCTGATTTTGATCTTGGACTGTTTTTGTTAATTTTTGTTTACATTTATGTATTTTAGTTCATATATAGTTAGTCTGTTATTTGCAGAATTTCTGTTGAATTCAATTAAATAAATTTTTATTTTTGTTAAAAACATACATACTTGTACTTCGATTTGACACTTGGATTTGAAAGCGGTGTTAAAGCATCCTCCCCATAGTCCTGATCTCGCTCCATTAGACTTTCACCTTTTTGGGCCCCTGAAAGCAGACCTTCTGTACGAGGACAAAGATTCACTTCTGATGAAGAAGTGAAGACGTCGATGCATTCGTGGCTCTCAAGTTCAGCGTAAAACATTTTTTAATGAGGGAATATGAAAGCTAGTTCACAGATGCACATAATGTCCCTGTCTTCCTCTGGGTACTCCGGTTTCCTCCCACAGTCTAAAGACCTGCAGATTAGGCTAATTGGTGTTCCTAAAATTGCCCGTAGTGTGTGAATGAGTATGCGTGAGTGCCCGGTGATGGATTGGAACCCTGCCTCGTGGGATAGGCTCCGGCCCCCCACGACCCTAAAAACAGGTTGAAGCGATATAGATGACACTCAGCCAGTGAGTGAGCTTTTTTGTGGTCAGGGGTGGCTCAGTGGTTAAGGCATTGCACGATGGTTCGGAAGGGCCCAGGTTCAAATCCCACAACCACTACGTTGTCTCTAATGGGCCCTTGAGCAAGGCCCTTAACCCTCAACTGCTCAGATGGCTAATGAGAGAAAGATTTTAAGTCGCTCTGGATAAGGGCGTTTGCAAAAGACCTAAATGTATTGAAGAGCAAGGAGATTATGTTGAAAAAGTATGTATTTATTTATTTTTACGTTCCTAGTGGCTCGGCTTGCTCAAAGTTGCAAACGAAAGGAACATGGTGTTCTCATCGCATTTTATTATTTTGTTAATATATTTAAAGAGGTCTATTTATTTAAGTGGGAGATAAGTGATCTTCGGTTTTTATCTCCAGTGTCGCATTTTCGGATATTACCTGCGCTACGACGGCCCAAAAGGTGGAACCATTTCAGGGATGAGATGCACCTTGACCACAACCATCTTACTTTGACTGGCATTGGAAACTCGTGCCTTTGGATTGTTGGATGTCTTCAATACCCGTAATGGACTTGGCAAAGGGTCTATGTGTTCCGCCTCGGGCCTTTCACTCTCCTCTCTTATCCAATCACCTTATTCCAATGCTCGTGCAATGTTTACTCAACTGGCTATGCATTTACATCAACCCATAACCACAGGCACTACTCATGGCAAGCACTTAATCGAATTAGCAGGTATTGTGCATCAGATTTTGAACACATACCAGACTCGACTGCTTCTCTGCCCTCATTCAGTCACTCCCTACAGTAGGTTTCACTCGAGCTGCTGCTTTAATTGATGGCTCCTATCTGTGATTGATTTCCGAGTTCTGCGTCCGCTCCTTTTTATCCTTGTGTTGCAATGAAGTTATCCACTCAGACACAGGCTTATATAATAGCACGTTCTGTCAAAATGGAGAACGCTTTAATCTCGGCCCTATTCTGCTATTCAGCTACACATGAATGAGTGGGAAAGAAATGCATACGCTTGCCTAAGTGTTCCCGTGATGCATATTCCTGACAGGTCTCTGCAAAAACTAATTAGCTTTACATGCTTCCCCGCTGTGGTTATTCGGAGATAAACACAAAGCAAGTCACCGGAATGCCTTCAGCCTCTCGTTTTTTCCCCTAACAATATTAAATGTTCACAGAGCAATTGATTTTAAGTAGCTCTTAACCCGAGTCAGGGGAATGAACAATGACTTTGTCGTGCTCCCTGTCCTAACAGCAGCAGTGTGTATCTCGTAAATGAACTAGATGCTCCTAATAAGGCGGGATAGCATCTCGGAGACCCATAACGAGCTCCTTCTTCTCTCGCCTGGACCCCCCTTTAAATTGACTTTTGTCAGGGACATTAATACAGCGTATTCAAGATTATAGAGCTAAAGTGCTTTTCTGGTTATGAGGATCATAAGACAGGGTTTGCTCATAAAGGATGCTAATAAAAGGGTCAAATATGAGCTGATGTACTGGGTTATGGGTGATGGGTAAGATTTGCAACATTTGAGATTTGTGCGAAAATGGACGAAAATTGGGAGACGGTGATGTGCATGAATGGATCCTTTATCAGCGCGAGGGTAAAATGTGAGCGGCGTGACTGCATCTAACGCACCTGAGAGCGAGTGAGCGAACGAGAAGTGACCGAGATGAACGAGCGTCATTCACCGGCCGAGATGATGGGAAACTTCCATGTGATCTTGTGCCGGACAGAGAAAACCACTCATAAAGCAAGCAAGTAAACATAACCATATTTCCGATTCTAATGCTTTCCAAGCAGACTTTAATCACACACAAAGGCTCCCAGTGTGAGCGCAAGTCATGCACAAGCTTGGCCCCTCAATGCCTTGCTTGTGTGTGGCAATCCTCAGTTAATTAGTACCTTGTTTAATGCTCCTGTAATTAGATTGCAAGCTATGATTGATAATTATTTTATGATTTTTTTTTTTTTATTGGACTCAGCCTTAACCATCAGGTTCTCGTTCTTTGACTCAAATCTCATGTCTCTCCGAACACTAAAAACTTTATGTTAATTTTTTTAGAGAATTTGTTGGAAATTTACCATTATGGATTCGCACTTTAAGATTTCAATACATCATCTTAGTTAATCATTAAAAGCATACACACACTAAGAACACTGTGTACTGAACCAGTACGATTAGCCAAGGAAGTGTATATTAGTTCATCAGACATATCAATGTACCCTGGCGTCGAAAAGAAGTGATTAGATACGGTGGAACCTTGGATTACGAGCATAATTCGTTCCAGAAGTGGGCTCGTGTTCCAAAACACTCGTAAACCAAATCATCATTTCTCATAAGAAATAATGAAAACTCAAATTATTCATTCCACAGCCCCCAAAAATAAATACATAAAATAATTAATACAATTTATAAAATTAAAATAAAACAAATTAATCTGCACAATAAATCCAGACAGATAATTGTTTCCGTTGGTCCGTGTGTGTGTGTGTGTGTGTGTGTGTGTGTGTGTGTGTGTGTGTGTGTGTGTGTGTGTGAGAGAGAGGTGAGAGTGACGCTCAGTGTCAAAATAAGAGTCGCATGCGTGATACATGATACTCGGCGCTCGTAAACTAATACTTGCTCGGTTTCCGATTAAAAATATTTGCTCGGCTTGCGGAACACCCGTAAACCACGTTACCCGCAATCCGAGGTTCCACTCTAAATATTTAGTTGTCTGATTAGATGCAATTAATCTACGCTTAAATCCTTTCATTCTGATATATATTTTATTTTTATTTATTTATTTTTTCTCAACAAACTGAAAGATGATTGATTCAAACATTAATGCATGGCGTTTCCTTTGCTGTTTGTTTGATTTGCTTTGCTTTTTTTTTTTTAACAGTTTGTCCAGAATTACAGGAAATTATCATTTGAATATATTAAACAAATGAAGAAAGAGTAGAATGAGGCGCTTGTGGTCGAGTTCCATATAGGATGTAAAAGTGGGAGGCGCCGGTGCTAAACAGTGGGTTTTATTAAAGGACATTCAGGACTTTTCCGCCTCCCGACTATCTGTTCCTTCTGGCCGTTTTCCGGCTTCACCCCCGAAAGGCTGGGAACGACTCCTATTTATGATTTCAAGAGAACATCTGCGTACAGAAACTCCTCTTTTTTATTAATCACTATTATTTTTATTATGATATACCGCCCACACCCTTCTGCATGTTCTATATTCTGTCAGAAAAAAAAAAAAAACCTTTCTACCAACTGCCAGCGTAGCCTCCCCATGCCCTGTCTTTCTCCCTCGTCCTCTCTGCCGATGCACTGAAGTATAACTAAGCTAGCATGGAGGATATCCCGTTCAGGCCCGGCCAACTTTACATAACACATCATCGGCAGGCATCCGCTTTTACATAAAGACAAAGACGCAGCAAATACCGTCCGGAGCTGGGACTTAGCGGAGATGAGGGAAAGCGAGCAGCTTTTTCTCGGTTCCATGTAAAGCTTCACGGCTCCGTGCTCACTGTTTGTGTCGCGAAAACGCCTCTGACTGTAGCTGTGGAAAAGGAGGCCGGCTTCGCTCACAGAATGATACCTTTTCTCAGCCGAACTCTTTTTAGGTCTTGGAAACCCAGCGCGGCTTTCCAAAAGGCAACAGATTATACGCCGTCCCCTGAGGTTGAAACTTTAAACCTGAAACTTGATTTGTACAGACCGTCCTGGGTTGTAATCCAAACAGCTCCACAATTGATGTTTTGATTGAGCATAGCAATATGTGGTCATATAAATGTAGCCATACTGTGCCGGGTCCATGCAGTCTCATTTCGGAACAGCCTTGTGTGATTGGAGGGGACAGCATGAGAAAATGAGAAACGTACTGATAAATTTTTTTCCCCCCCAAACAGACTGATGTATAGCATTAAGATGTCTCAGCAGTATATTTTATTGTGGCCCACTGCTATAAAGTTGTATCGAATTGGACATCCGGAGGGGACAGTATGTCATTGCAAGGCCACTGGGACATAACGTCAGAAGCAAAGGCACTTCCTGTGGTTGTGTCACCAATCGCCTGCCTAGTCTACGACCTGTCAGGGTAGTGCCAGAGAGATGGCGAATCGATCTACAGAAGGTACACTTCCACACCTGCCGTGGACAGTGTCCAGGGCCATTTTGGCACGGCCCTAAAAGCAGCTTTATTGCAGGACTTGCAGTAGTGGATTTTTTTTTTTTTTTTGATTGGACTTCACTTAAGGCATTTAAGAAAAATTGAATGCACTGAAATGAAGTTAAATAGATTCCTCCAGTAATATCAGGCTTGTAGCAAACATAAAATGACCAAATCTACCGTTGACTCCATTAAAGTGCTTGATTGGCTTTCAAGTTGAAATGTCACACAGGATTTTTTGGCCTACATAAGGTCACCAAGGTCAAATACACTATGCAGTTTCAATCACTGTCCTCTGATAAGCAGTCAAAGCCACAACTATTGAACCTCTAAGTGCTAAACATTGACAACACAAATGCAACACCAAGTCCGAAAACGAAAAAGACAACCGGAAACTAAAAGTGGAAACAAAGTTCCTTATACCTGTACCCCTATCTCACCAATGTGGTTTGACTCGCGGTGAGATGCGATGTTAGGCACCGTGAGCCGCCGCGAGTGACCACCCGACTTTCCGCAAAGTTCTGCAAGGTCTACAGGTTGCGAGCTTCTGCTAGGACCACCGTGCGTTTTTTAGCGCGGAAAAATGCAAACGGCGCCAAAACTCGTGGTGAATCATAATGAACTTCAGGTTGTGACAGGGGTATTATCCAGTTCATATAACCTGTTGCAGAATGGATGTGGCATATGATTTACTTCAAGGAAAAAGAACTGCACTTTTTCATTCTGTTACCTCATTAGCTTAGCAAAAGTGATTTAATGCC
The DNA here is from genome assembly GCA_013621035.1 of Clarias magur. Classification (NCBI taxonomy): domain Eukaryota; kingdom Metazoa; phylum Chordata; class Actinopteri; order Siluriformes; family Clariidae; genus Clarias; species Clarias magur. The sequence continues at coordinate 1,546,752 of QNUK01000097.1, read as the reverse complement.
AGATTTCTTATATATATTTTTATTGAGCAATAATTCTTTCTACTAAGAAGCACAGCTTCCTTTAGGCGGGTTTTCAGTATTCACATACAGTACTTATAGATTAAGATAATATGAGCCTCTGAAGTGTTGTCTTTGATTTGTTACTGTATTTGTCACTGTACTTTTCCAAAGCCTGAAGTATCAGTAAATTGATTCCCCTTCTTACATTTACATTAAAATTTATGGCATTTGGCAGACGCCCTCATCCAGAGCGACTAACATTTACCTCATTACACATATGAAGAGTTGGGGATTAAGGGCCTTGCTCAAGGGCCCAACAGGGAAAACTTGGTGGTGCTGGGGTTTGAACCTGGGACCTTCCGATCATCAGTCCGAGCCCCTATATACCCCTTGGCCAGGTATAATGTGAACCACGCCAGGACATATACTGTACCGTAGGTGGAACAACAGAATGTGCTGACCTTCAATGGGGTACTTGTTCAAAACCCCACTTATGTTTCCAGCTTGTCCACTATACAGTACTACTGGCAACAACACTATTGTACTGTACATCCTGTGTTTTGTTACAGGAGCTCCTGAGAATGGACGCATCTGACTTTTTTTTCACAGTAAGCTGGAAAGAAGTGTCAGACTTTATGCTTAATTGAGTTCTTAGTAAAGAACCGTGCAGCTTAGACAATATCGGTTAATAGAAATGAGAGCAATTTAACCCCTGACTTTGACTTTGGGGAAAAAACCCAAACATAAGATGTTTCTGTCTAGCAGTGTTGAATATAAACAGTGCTACAAGATGTGAGATATCTCACCGTTTAAAAAAAAATGGAAAGTTCTAAGCTTAAAGGGCTTTTTCCAAATTCCATCCAGAATCTCATCCAGAGTCAGGATGATTGCAAGATAATAAGATATTCTAGGGGGATTTTTAGGACAGATTTTATGTAAATATCTGTCAGATTTTGCTACGACTCCATAATGTCTCATAGGGTCCAAAAAGAATTCCTATGGATATCCTTTTGCTTAAATATAGACCTTTTTCGATCTGTCACGATGTCAACTCATGATTCGTCAAGAGTTATCACGGCCCTGCTAAGAGCATTAAATGCACCCTGGCGATCGCATGATGACACCAGGCATGACAATTGACCGATTCCCAAAAAATGTGCTACAGTAGCTACAGTAACTAGTCTGGGTGGCTACATCGCAAGTCAACATGTAGTGCACTGAGTAGGGCCGAGGATGCTTTTATGTCCACCAACAATGTAGTGCACTTCAGTAGGGAGGATGGAACACACTGATGCTCCACTGTAGGCCGCTTTGCTTGCTGTGCTTTGATGGATTGCATACAATTTTACACCATCTGGACTTAAAAGCATAATAAGAAGAATGTTCATGAGAAGTTTTCCAAAACAGTGGTCTCCGGGTCATTGTTAACAGGTGCGCTGACAGGATGCCGATGAAAAGCTGTGGAAATGGGTTGCCTTTTATATGGTCCATGACCAAAAAACATAGCAAGTCTTGACAAATTTTAGGGAAGTCGTGAGAAATAGTAAAAGATCTCGGCAGAGATCATAGTAATGTATTGTAATGTTGTAGGTACTCCAGGCAGTTTGTGACGATTCACGATAAGTTTGGCACTGATGCAGTGAAGTCAGAAGTGGTTTGTGAGAACACCGTAACATATTGTGGTTAATTGGGACAATTTGGCGTTCTCATGCATAGCTTACGCGCATACTGTAGGAAATGAAAGAGCACACAGACTTATTGAGCCAATGTCTTGGGTTGGAATTGCTTTTCTAACTTTAATAGTGTACTGACTGCATGTTCTCTTTAAACAGACCTTTTCTAGTTTGTAGATTCACTAGACATGGGCAAAATTTTATTTTATATAAATTGCATAATGTTTTTACTTTGTTTCTATACTAATATTTTTATTCTTATGTTTTAGTCTAACGTCACATTTCTCACTTGAAGTTCAAGCATAAAATCTTCTAGTTACTGTATAATAAATCCCACATTGCTATTGGTTTTGTTTGTGATCTCTATTTTCAATTCAATTTAATTTAATTTGTTTGGCGCTTTTAACAATTCATTGTCGCAAAGCAGCTTTACACAACCAGAGAAACTATAGAAGTTTATATGAAATGTGAATGTGTATAGTTTAAAATGATCAGATAGTCCCTGATGAGCGAGAGTGGCAAGGAAAATCTCCCTGAGATGGCAGTAGGACTCAAAAGGGAACCCATCCTCATTTGGGTGAAACAGAAAGCAGGAATTGAACTGCATGCATACTGTGTGTTAGGTGGCAGGCAGTTCAGTATAACACTTGATTTCTTTAAGTTAATATGGAGTCCAGTTGATTATTGGAGCCTCAGGTACAGTAGACTTGTAGGAGATTCCAGTCTTGAACCAGATCGAGTGACTCCAATCAAGTCAAATGGGAAGAAGAAAGAGTGAAACCAGTCACCCCAAACGCATCCCATAGAGACCACACGGGGCATCCATGTGACAAAATCTCCAACCAGAAGCGGCGCACCAGGACGAGTCAGACAGGTCCAGAGGGCAGAGGGGGTCTGGATCACTATTTAAGACTATTATGGTGATGTTCTCCCTACCTAATGTGTTCCATTACATAGTGTGAAACAGCACAGAAAACACATGGCTCCTTAACATCTGATCAGGTTTACACTCGGACTACTTTGTATTTTCAGTACAGATTAATATACTGGCGCGTTGGCATTTCATCTTTAAGCATTAAAGCAAATGATCTGAAAATTGGTTGATATGTAAGCCTAGTTTTACTTTTACTTTTACTACCTCTTGCTCTCGCCGGTGGTGGTGTTTGATAGAAAACCGGCGCGTGCCATCAGCCAGGATACAGATATTCTTGGTGTCGGATTAGTCGTCTAGCCGTCACTTGTGTTGTTTACTGATGAAGTGCACTTAGACTTTAAATCTGAAGACCCCAGAGACAGCAAGCAAGCAACTCCAATATGGACATTTTGCAAAGAAGTCGATCCACACGGTTCTGTTGCACAGAAGACTGCAATTCCAGCAAGGTTCAACTTGGTACAACTTTCCTCCTGCTAGATTTTGATTGCATATGACACCTTGCTGTCATGTCCCATCCATGTCTGCTAATCCCCTGAAAAGCCTGTAGTTTTCCTTCCCTCTGATACACTCCTAATCCAATCAGATGCATAACGGACGATCGGAGGAGCAGGCCACATATTAAATAGCATGATAATCTAGATTGATGAACATTCGATGTCAACATTAACAATATTTTCAGAAGCAGAGAATAAAGAAAAATCAATGGCCTTTTAGGCCTGTCATTTCTAAAAGTATCTATCTAATGAGGATACCTTTTGAAAAGAAACAAATGACACAAGTTGAAATATTCTTTTTAATTATTGGACATCCATAGTGGAATATGATTTACATTAATGAGCCTAAGTATATTAAAAGCATTTTATCCCGCAGCATTCGAAACAATCAAATGATGGTCTTGGCAATGCCACATGAAGTGGACAAAGAGAGAGCGAGGTAATGTCATTTTAATTACTAATGGATCCCTCAATTGTTCAGCCTTTGATTTTTCTTTTTTGGCAAATCTAATAACGCGGATAATATTCATCAGATATGCGGGGCCTTTGGGGGATGATGAGATTAGCTCAGTGGCTCATATTTACTCAGAGAGAGTGGTTATTCACCATGCCAGCCACTTAAATCACTGGTTTATTTGAGGATTGAGGTTTCAGGGAGCGATCAAGATCTTAGATCTCACCGAAGTAGTTGTCCTTTTAATATATGGAAACTGTTGATTGCTATCCGGGCCGGAATGACTGATTTATTGCATGTGGTATCCGAAACCATTGACTGCTTTTTGTGGAGCAACCTGTGGATCTCGGTGTGTACCGTGCCTGTGTTTACAGACTGACTGTCGGCCTTTAGTCATTTGTGTACCGAATATATTTGTTCTTCTTGCAATACCTGTTGTGCAGGTAAAAGCTGATTAAATCATGAGCTTTAGACTGGATATTGTTCGTAAGTAAAATCATATTTAGAATGATGTGATAAATGTCGAACAACATTGTTCATACATTCGTCCCTGGCTGTATTTCTACGATCATAAAGCATCATAAGGCGTCATAATGATCATAAGGCAAGAGGTTCCGAAATGTTCCGAAATAAATAACCAATTAAACTGTCAAATAGACACCAAGTCAAAACACCCTAGGTTTACATTTATTTCTTGAAGATTATTTAAATGTATACAATCATGTGTTTATCCCTGAGCTTTACACTGATGCGACACATTGGGTTAAGGATGATGATTTTAAAGGATTTTGATTAAATTGAAGGGAACAATTAAACAGCTCAATGGCTATGAATTATAACTCGTAGCTATAAAATAACGCAATAATAAATATGACTTTGATAATGTTAGGTTGTGAAATTCCGTAACTAACTATAACTACTTTAAATATCACTGACCGAATTATACAGTACTATAGTTAGTACCCCTGTAACCCTATATCAGGACCTATCCAATGATGGGAACGTAAGCACTTAAGTAAGTGGATGTACATGTTACACTGTACCTAAATCCTCAACATAGTTTGTCCATGTAAACAGAATTTCTGACTCATAATTTTCTTGTTCACCATAATGTAGACAACATGACAGGCACTTCCCTCTGAAATAATCGCGCTTAGAGTAATGATCAGATTTGTCCAATGGAACTCAACTGGTCCTGCTTTAATTCAACATCGTATGAAATGACCCAGCAAGCAAGGAATTTTGCTCTTGCATTATTCAAACTAGACAGGCCTCGATCAGTACTGTAGGACATAATTGGTTTGGAGCATTAGAAAACTGTGTCGTGGATGGAAGAAAAAGAAATCTGGCATTCTAAAATGCCTCCTTATAAGTCTGACTCACATTATGTATAGTTGCATTATGATTTGGCCCCCCCACCCCGTTCTCATTCGTTCTGGTTGAATATCATTGGCGAGATGGTTTTATTGCTTTAGGACCTTCGGGCGGGCAGGTTGGAGGACCCTCGGTACGACAGATGAGCCTGGCAGGGAATTGGCAGATGGAAGCATCTATTTCACTGCTAATTACGGGGGCCACCGGCCTCGCCGACTGACAGGGTTCAACTGGGCAATGTAGAGGCTGCCAGCTCCCATCCTGCACGCTTTATAAAACGCTCTTTAATCCTCCTGCACAATATCATTAACTTTGTAAGTGGATGAACACAATGGACAAGCAATTTAATTAACTTGTACCATTGGATGTTGGAAGGAGAGACTAAATGAAATTAATGCACAATATTTCCCCGGCTGGGCGGCCAACCCCGGGAGCAGCCCTGGATTGTTGGCAGGTCCTGCGTGGCCAGCCGGTTTCGCCAATTACGCCTTGTTTAGACCTATCCATAACGTTTTCCACAAAAAGGGGAAATAAAATCAGCGGTTCGCAGATCAATCATAAAAGCACGCCACTGGAGTTTAGGGAGCGTTTTAACTAAATGAGAGGAGCACTCTTTTAGAATGCTCTCCGCTTCTATTTCTGTTTTTCCGTCTCTGAGTGCCTGTCTACCTGAACTCCTACTGAGCCATGACTGAATGTTTCATTGAGGAAAGAAAAATCCGTTGGAGCAGTTGTTGGAAGCTTCGAGGAGTACGTGCTAGGACGGGAGCACTTGTATGAAAGGGTTGGCATCGCAACCCTGCAAAAGTCATTGTACTGTTCAAACCAAGTGTTTGTACTTATTCAAAGCAAAATATTTAATGAATGCATGAACTTTAAACATACCATAATCTTCTATCTGTTTGTGAAGAATTCAAAACTTGGACTCATTTAAACATCAGGTTGAAGATTATTTGCATGTATGGAATATATAATAAAACAGGACATCAACCATTAGATAATGTTATGATTAATGAATCATAATTCAGATTCTGATAGTTTATGAAACTATGTACGTTTTGTGATATATTTTATGTCAAGGTATCATGGGTACTGTAATACATGGGTGCCGTCTTCAGGACGATACCGAATGAAGTCAAAGTGACTATTTAAAAGTGACCAAGAAATTCCATTGTGATTGTAAAAATACAAAATCATATGCGATTTTAATTGCTTATTTTTAATACCTTAAAATTTGAAGCCTTGATTTTGGATATAGCACTTCTGAAAGCCTTGGTCATAGATTTGGTATGTTTCAATATGCAGTGTAAGGATTGTTGATTTTAGATTTTTTTGCACTTTATTTTGCATGGCTAATATTTCAAAAAATCTGGCTTGGCATTATCGAAATTGTACGCACAGTAACTTGACACGAAGATTTGTTCACATTTAGCACAGAATAACCTTTACCAGACTTACTGTATGCGCTCCTCTGTGAAAAGTCTTTGCAGGATGTTCTGGCTCCCATGTTCCTGCAATAACAACTATGAAAGCCTTCTTTCCAGGTTATTTTATTGGGCAAACAGCCAATAGAAAAATATCATATAAAATAGTAAATATTAATAGAAATATTTCTATTAATCTCACTCGATGCTTATTCAAGGCCACAAAGTAATCAACATCATCTAACCTCATCTTAACCCTGGATGAAAGTCACAGCGGGTCTAAAACAAGCCAAAAGTGAGTTAGGCTTTAAAGTCGGGCCCAGCACCGAGCCCTGAGAGAGCAGCACTTGTTATTCAGGATCCAGAGTGAGCCAGCACCTCTCGAGCAGCCCTGCACAAACCTCCAATACTGCACAAACAGGCTGTTTGTCATCCTCAGCAATCACAACACCCTGAGAGAGAGGGAGAAGACGAGGAGAGACAGAGCATCAATAACACGGTGGCTTTTCAGCGGAGAAATACAGATCGAGATGCCCTTGCCTCCCCCTCCTCCAATCCTTAGCCATATATGTTTGCCAAACAGCACCTCACTCATTGATTGAGTATTCAGAGTATTGAGCCACGCTGTCTATTATTCATCTGCTGCAGGAAGGTCTGACTGGATACACAGACAAAACTCTCATTTAAAGTTCCTCCGTCACCAGCGCTTATTTTACAAGCAGGCCGGATGCAGGAGTGATCCATCAGCGTCTGAAGGGGCTCTTGTCTGTGTATGAGAGCATTCCCTTGATGTGAAGACTCAAAGATGGCACAAACTCTGCACTCCTCTTTGTGTATCCGCGTGGCCGGAAAGCCGAATGCGATCACGACATTACTATTTTCAACATGTTTTAGTCTAGGTGTGTGATCATGGTTGTCAAGTTGGCGTCATAATTGACATTAAAATGAATTCACCAGACGTTGGATCCTGGCAGCATGTGTGGCTGACCTTTTAAAATCTGTGGTGTGAGGTGCGAGGGCACTTTGGGGAATTCCACATAGTCGGAGACCTACGTGTATTCACACCGACGCTCCATGCCTGCTTTTTTCAAGGATCTTTTTTCAAGGATCTGTTAGGGTTTTTTTTTTTTTTTTTTTTTTAAATGAAATCAATAGTTTTGCTTTCTTTACGTACTGTAACTATAATGTTTTTTACATTCTTTATATCCAGAGTTTTTTTTTTTTTTCATTCATGCTTTAATTGTGCATTTGGTTGTAAATGCCAGATTTCTTTACTTTAATACCTTTTATTAATTAATATTTTGTTAATACTATGTATAGGAAATGTATTTTCTGCACACTATTTTGTTCTTAAGTTAATTGCATTATCCTGATTTTCAATACTGAGCAAAAGCGCTGATGTTGGTGTTAGCTACGCAGGTACAGTGTGGTGATGCTCAAGGTTATGGCTAGTAGCCATTTACTACCTTTTAGCTAAAATGAGAAGCTGACGTGTGCTAACGAGCAACACTCATGCCCCGCTAAAGTCTACTATGCACTTTTTCTCCATTTAAAAGCTTTTATATTGCATTCCCTCACTGACCTAACCAAAGACATGATTGTACATGACTAACAGCCTGACCCTCGCCTTGAGCTCCCGACCCATCAGCATCGCCCTCGAGTGTGCGTCCTCATTCCGACTCCGCAGCAAAAAGCAGCGCTTCCGACCGCCGTGAAAAAAACGACTACATTTATGTTTGCTTTATGGCTCATTTTTCAAATAGAATGCAGAAAATCCATTAAAGGTCATGGGATTTTGGCCTCTTTTTTTCCCCCTCATTGAGTGCATATCTCCGGGCAAGGCTTAGCATGCGCTGTAGTGCTGTGCAGAAGCCTGCCAAATCTCGTTTCGGACAATTGCGTTTGAGGAAGATTACTGTTTTCCCCCATTGTTGTTAATTTTGGAAAGTACTATTGAGCAGGGTGTGATGCAGGCACGGTCCTGAATTGTGCTTCATCTCTTGTTTGTTTTCCTGGTGGTGCGGCTTTCCACCTGTGGCCAAGAATGAGATTGAGAGAGAGCCTTCCAAGGGCCGGCTGTAAAACCTGCCTTTTATGGCCCAGTTATTGTCTTTCTGTCTACAATTACCGCGATTACTCATTTCCTTTCCCGTCCCTTCCCAGGCCGGCCCGGTGCGCTTAATAGAGTATATTTTACTAATGGAAAATTAAGTAGTGATCGTGACAGTCCAGTTTATAAATATGTAAAATATACTTTTAATTATTTCAAGTGAATCTGGCAGGTAATCAATAAGGCAGGACGTGACAAACATACGCTTGATGCGGGTCATTGTAAAGCAGCGGGTAAGAAGATAAGCACTTCCTGTCAGCGCGCTCTGGCTCCAATTAATATTTTGAGCCTGTCATGCCTCAAGACAAATGGATTAATTGTGGCCTGCTAATATAATAGGTTCTTCATGAAGAGCGCCCCGGCTCAGGAGGAGGGGAGGAGCGAGGGGGAAAACGAGGCATTCGGTTTAACCTCCGACGTTAAATATTTATTAGGACTCTCTTATAGAATTTTTATGACGGCTCGGGCCGCTGCTTGGGTGCAATTGTTTACCATTTATTTGAGAGGTGATTAATTATACTTTGCGCAAAGTAATCATGACGATGCCATTAGCGATGATTGCTTTCAGAGAGGTTATTTGGTTATAGCTTTGTGTGACAGTAGAACAAAGAGTGACTAACGTAGCATTGAGCTCCGCTGGGAGAGGGCAGCTGCTGCTGTCGTACCTGTTACTGTGACTCAAGGACGCACCGGTTATATAAGGAGCAATAAGAAATAACGAGATCACAGGGAACAGGTCAGATCTTTAGGATTAAGTGAAGGTTTTCGTAAGCGTCTGACGATGCAAAAGTGTTGTGGATCCTTCAAGGATTTAAGGCTGCAGAGTAAACGATCAGTTACTGACACTTATTGTTTTGCATTAAATGATAGAATCATAATTCTCACCATTTCACGTTTTAATAGTTATATTCTGTTAAACTACATGCAGTCCTCTAAGGGGACATCATCAAAATAAATAAGAAATCCTTCATTGTTCAGGTTCAGCTTTCAGGCCTTTTCAGGCTTTCTTACCTTGTATACGTATGTTAAGATGACTCACCTGACCATATTGCTTTTCTACATCTCTATTAGGAAGAGGTGTTATGACCAAAATATCATATCATATATACTTATCTAAAACTATCTTTGAATATGTATATCGGATATGTAGGTTAACTTTAAATTCCACAGCATTACATGGGGTTGCGTTCAAAATTTAATATTATTAATTAATATTAATATTTTATATTCACACATTATTTATTAATTAATTAATTAATTAATTAATTAATTAATTAATTAATTAATTAATTAATTATTAATTAATTAATTAATTAATTAATTAATTAATAATAGTAATATTTTGTGTATTCACACGTGTGAATATAACAGACAATTATTAATATTTGTATATTCACACATTATATATATATAAAATCAAATCAAATTCAAAATTCTAATTCAAATTTTATTTGTCATATACACAGTCATACACAGTATGATATGCAGTGAAATGCTTAGGCGACTGCCCGTGACCTTAGAATAAAAACTATTTAAGACTATTTACACTAAAAGAATATAACAAAGAACGTAGGAATAGATTTAACTAAGAATAAAATAATAAAATATATGTACAGTAAAAATATAAGAAAATAAAAATATAAAAAATATAAGAGAATAAGAAAATAAGAAAACCTGGGTGAAGCAATATAATAAAGCCTAGGTGAACCTAGGTGTACAGTATGGAAAAATATGGAATATAAATAGAGATGTCCAGGGGGTGTGCAAGTATGCTATAAAGTGATTTTGTACTTGTAAAATGTGTGAATTGAAAAGAATATGAATTATATATATAATAAAATGCTCTTTTTGATAGTCTCATTATGCCTTGCATTAACATTCAATTAACTTACAAATGGCTGCTGAAATATTATTTTTTAGATAGCCCATAACATGAAAATCTTTCGGCTTTCGACAATAACGTTCCAGTGAAATTTATTTCCTGCCGATGTAAATCCCGATGCCGTTTTCATCACTGTTCCTACTGTGGATGGATTTCTTACTACGGTCCCAATAATCTAAATCAACCCCCTTAAAGAGCCCTTTTCTCATGTGTTACCTGTTAGATCATTTCATTCAGTACAACACAAACTGTGCATCCGCTTTGTTTCTCAGGTCATTTATTCCGATTTTTCTTTTCTTTTGTCACCCAGTGTCTTACGCACTCTCTCAGCCCTTGAGAAGTCTGAGATCTCACCCTCTTCCCTGTCATGTCGGTCTGCTTTTCTTCTTTTCTTTCTGAAATCAGACGGAGCCTAGAATGTAATCTGAGCCTTAAGTGACACTGAAGATGTCCCCGTGTTTTATGAGCCAGTTGTTTTCTGTTTGATAGGCTGATGTGGTGTGTCAGGGAGATGGGCAAGACCTCATATTTGTGCTTTCCACAAATCAGCAAATGCTTCATCTCCGGATGTACAACCCTCATACATAATGCAAAGGGCCGAGTATGGCTCAGTCACTCACCCGGAGTGTTTATCTGCTCTCTCCTCACCTCCTTTATATCTCCCTGCGCTTCTGTTCTCCCTCTCGCACTCTACTCCCATGCCTGGTCCAAACTCCGCAGCTTGTTTGGCTCGGTCGTCGTGTAACTCCTCGAAGCCCTTCCCCTCCTGCGCAGCTCCGCTCCTACTGACCCCCCTCGGTATTGTGGAGCCGTGGAGGTGTCAGAGGTTTACAGGACCATTGAGAGCACAGGCTCTTTGCAATTGGGGCCTGAGAGGGAAGAACTCGGCACTGTGGCTTTATCTGCCGCTTGAAGGGTACGATGGAGGGAAAGCTCTTCCAAAAGCAAAAAGCAGCCAGTGGCCTGTGAACCGGATCAAATCCCCCAAGCTAAGGTTCTTTTTTTTTTTTTTTTTTTTTCTTGCCAAGTTTGTTTGGGGTGCTACAGGCTGGGAAACTATCTGATTGTTGAGTAAAATTAAGAATATAATCCTATTGAAGTAAATCTTTGGTCATGCTAAACACTGTCTGACTCGGGCTGCTTTGAGAGGCTCAGGATACTTTGACAGAATTGGGTCCATCTATAATTTACATGTCATACAGTATTTGGGTGCAGTGAACTTGTTACATAAGAAAGGGGGAACACAAGGTGCTGGGATTTAGTTTTATTATTATTATTATTATTATTATTCTAGCCTGTATTGTCTATTCACATGGGAATTCACATGGGAGTCCGAGGCCTTTTGTGGAGGAAATTGTTCTAAAAGAAAATGTCATCACTTCCTCTCATTCAGTGTCACATGATTGGAATGATATATGATTTTTTATTTTATTATTTTTTTATACGTGCTGTCAGGGACAAATTGATTGATTTTGTATTTTAATCTATTTTTATCTCATCCTTCACGCAGGCACTAGGAAGTTGCTACTTTATACACGAATCCTTAAAAACCATCCACCAGTTTGATTTCAAAGGTAAGCTATCCGTAAAAAAAAAAAAAAAAAAAGCCTCACACACTCATTGCCAGTTCTATTAAACCAGTATGATCAGCATGAGCTGAGAAATAGAGTTAGTAATAAAGACTTATTAATGTTAGAATGAAATTCATGAGATTCTGCTAATATGCTCGAGCTATCCGATGGTTTGAGGTGACCTCATCAGCTACTGAGGTCAGAGGTCGTGGGTGTCTCTGGACACACTAATTAAAGCCTCTGCTATTACACGGGTGTCGGCATTAGCCGCTGTCATCCCCGTGAAGGACAAGGAGAAGGCCAGAGTGGCTCGAAGGCCCACGCTGCTTTCATGCTCTGATTTCCTCAGCATTTCCCCAGGGGGAGTCTGGAAGAGCAGCCTGTAACCATCGCATAATCAGATTTGTTATTACACAAAAAAACAAAAATTATTATTATTATTATTATTATTATTATTATTAAATGCTGAGTATCAATATGTTTTGGACGATTGGATTTCTACATTTTACATAGTAAAGATTTTGATCCTGAATTTGCACTTTTCATTTTTTTCAAGCTCAAGCTTACGAGACGTAATTATTTTAAGACCAGTAGGTGGAGCAGTTGTCTGAAAATGGTTCACTGTCACTGGGTTTTTTTTTGTTTTTTTTTCCAGCATATTTCCAGTCTCTGATTGTGACAATTCACTCTCATCTTTGTGTTGATCTAGCCAAGAAGTTCAGGAAGGTGGTTGGCAAGGAGACCTACTCGGACACTTTAGACACCACGTCCATGCTGGAGAAGGAGAAGTTCCCTCAAGATTATTTTCCTGAGGTTTGTTTTTTTTTTTCTTTCTACTGTTGGCCCAACTTATCTGTTATTCTAAAGATTTACCAGTGTACATATGACGTGGCCAGCTCTGTCTGCGTTCACCGCTGTTTGAATTCACATGAACTCCTTTTGTGTGCTTAGTGAAGAAAATGATGGTCATAAAGCCATAATTCCACTTTAACAGTTGTTACAGAGCTGGACTGCCTTTAAATCAAACACAACAATCCTAAAGCCTATTTGTCTAACTGACATATTTTAAAGCATCTATCCTTTAATACATATGTAGATACTGTATATACATACATACAATATATGTAATGTATACAAAACTGTGTATATACAGTATATATACATATCTTAGATAGATAGATGGATAGATAGAGAGAGAGATGACTTTAACACTGATTATCAATTATATTGATTATCAGTATTGATCATCAACTATATTCCAGCAAACTGTTGAGAGGATCATGGGCACCCAAGGCTCATTTAAGCCCGTAGAGACCAAAAGCTAGCCCATCTAAAAAGCCAGTGTGGAACAACTCACCAAAAAAACTCAGTTTTGTCTACGAGAGAAAGGCACCAGAGCACTCAGTGCTCCACAACACCCACTGCGCATGGGACCCAGCATGCAAAGAGCCCAAGGCCATTGACCCGGCCTCCAAACTTCCCAGATCCCAATCCGATCAAGCAGCCATGGGATGCGCCAGACAAACAAGTCCGTTCCACAGAGGCCCCACCTGGTGGGGTTGTGTGGTGCGGTGTGAGCCGGTGCAAAGCAGACTAAATGTTACTCATCTTAATTATGACATTTGGTAGACAGATTATCTGTTGCAACTGACTGCGAAATACATCCAGATACTGTTTCAGTGGGAAAGAGTACTGTGAGTGTAAAACCTCTGTTAGGAGGTAATATAGTAATAAATGCACAGTAAATGGTATATGTAAAGAAGACGTAGTTCTTTAGATGTCATTTGAGGACTCATTGAGGAAGTTTTGTGTTTTTAGTCATAGGAACCATAGAAAATTATCATAGGAATTTATCAGCAATGGAATCAATTTTTTTTGTTCATTTCATATTTTTATATCATTTTCATGTATATTTTTATTAATAGGTTCATCTATTAATGTCGAAGTTTTAGCCTACTGTATTATAACAGCTATAACCAGTAGAGATGGGGGGTGGGGGTGGGGGGGGGGGTTTCAGTGATGTGATTCTACACACTCGACTTTTCGTTTGAATTTTAATTCATTTGTTCGCTGTTAAGCTGGCAAAAAATCTAAGTTAATTCATATTTATAAAAAAAAAAATTGCTTCAAAAATTTCAACATCGAATCTGAATATATGTAAAATTCTGATATTTACACAATCACAGTACAAATCGAATCGGCACCTACTGTAGGTACAGCGATAATATTGTATCGACTTGTCCCTGGTGATTCCCATCCCAAACAAAAACTCATTTTCTCAGCATCACCTCCTGAATATTTAAACACATTCATGTAATTAAGAAACCAGAACTGACTTGTATCACCATATCAGCAATCTCAGTTACAGCTTTGTCTTAATCCTGAATGTTACAAAGAGCTGACACTAGAGACTCCTTCCAAAGATCCAAAACAAAGACAGAAAACGTATAACTGTTCACATGGTTCAAAAGTTTTTTTCTGTTTTTGTTGAATCTAGTATACAAGCCCGTGTGGAAGAGGTTACGATTAAGACAATAACATATGTCCGGAAAGGGTATTAATTAATATAAACTATAGAAATCTGAACCCGTGTGATGAGGTATACTGATTGTGCACGGTGGTGTAGTGGTTAACGCTATCGCTTTGCACCTCGTGGGTCAGGGATCGATTCCCGCCTCCTGTCTGTGTGCATGTTCTGTATGTATGCGTGTGTGCCATGCGATGGATTGGCTCCCCCCGTCCAGGATGTACCTCACCTCGTGCCCTAAGTCTTCTGGGATAGACTTAAGACATCATCCACACCAACACACACACACACACATACACACACACACACACACTTTCCTGCGACTCTATATATAATATAAAGCTAAAAGTAAAGTTTACTCATCCATGGAATAAATTTAAGTATAAAGGATTGATTTTCAAATTCTAACTTTAATATACTGTATAACTTTTAATCTGATCATTACTGCGTTTGTGTCCTAAAGTTTACTTGTGGCTGTTTATTGCAGATGATTTTGCAGTCACAACATATTCCATTCAGATATGCAGATTTCTGAGAAAGCTCCAGCATGCAAAGGCATTAAATTGCTTTTTAATCTTTTGTTACGAAGTTCATATTTCATTCAGCTGCATGTCGGATGCTTTTTTTCTTTTCTTCTTCTTCGTTCTTCCCATGCATGCCGTTCTGTGTGGTCACACGTGTGCGCATCTGTGTGTGTGTGTGTGTGTGTGTGTGTGTGTGTTGCCCTATGTAGTGCTGCCTGTGTGTGTAAGGCTGCAACAGTAATAAAGAGTGTGGGTGCTCGTGTGTCAGGCTGATTCTCGAAGCTCATCAGTTACCCACGCTCGGGTGGCACGGCCCAGCAAATATATGCAAAAGCAGACAGAGTTGGCCTTTCACGGGCCTCTCCCAATTTCCTTATCCTTCACACACGCACGCACACACCCTCGTACCTTCCCTCTGTATTCCCCCCTGCCTCCGAATGTGACATTTCCACATGATCTAAAACCAATTACTCTGATTCAGTTGCTACACCCGTTCACAATAATTACCAGAACACAAGCAAAACAGAAACAGCAAGGCTGACTGACTGAGTGGCGTTGAAAACAAGCGAGGAGGGGAGGGTAAGGAGGAGAAAACAAAGATCGCGCATTGATTTATGTACGTTTCACGGCTGTGTTATGAATCTCAGATGATGCTCTCAAGAGCAGCACTCCAGATAATGTTATCCTATTTAGAAGTCACAGATTTGTGTAGTCTAGCCTGGAAGGGGACTCTTCCTTACCCTCGAGCGCACACGCTTCCTCACACACACACACACACACACACACACACACACACACACACGCGCGCGTTCACACACGTGAGAGATTGGTTGTTATCATAGATCACGGATACGGCTCAGACCTCTTATGAAAGATGAATTAATTTCACTAATGCTCTAATGCAAGGCTGTGGTGAGGTGGCTCGGCTGGTGATAACCCAGGCTTCGTCCCCGCTCCCCGCTCTGTGATTTATGCCCTCTTTTAGTAGATGAAACCGGCCAGATTCGCCATCCATCTGCTGCTCTAAAAGAATCCTATTAACGGCGAATCCGGGGCAGCGCGCAGCTCCGGTCCAGCGACAGCAAGATTCCGATTCTCTATCCGGATCCGACTCCGAAGTGTCGCAGAACCGATAAGTGACATCGCGTTCAGGAAAGCACGAAGACCGAGGAGACTTTTAAGAGTCTCCGGACATACTGGAGCAATTTTGTAGGATGTGATGAAGCTAATCTGAAAAGACATTAAATAGTATGTGATGAAAGCCTCGTTCATAGTAATAATAATATTAATAATAATAATAACCTCACAATGATCTCGTTCCACAGGCAGAGATTTGTGAGAGTTTTACTGGCAATGCAACAAGGAGAAATTTCTAGTATGTGTTTGTCTTTAGAAATAAATATTATATGTGACTTGATCAGTAATTCTCTGTCTCTCTCTTATTCCCAGTATATTATAGGTATCGTACAGTACTGTACTGTAGCTGTGGGTTTTTTTTTTTTTTCCCATCGTAAACTCCGTACCGTACCTTTTCTTCCTCCTGACCCTGTGTCCCCTTCAGGAACCGTTTGCGGGTGCGGTGTAAATGACTTCCCCCCCCCCCAGTATGCAAAACCGCCGCAGCCTTGAGTTATGACTCTAAGTGGTGGCCAGGCGAGGGGATGATATTAATTGAAAAGCCGAGTCAAAAGGAAGTGGACAGACCGCCACGCGCATTGTTTGTGAAAGGTCGAGCTGATGGATACGCCGGTCTGTCATGTCTCTAGCGTACCCCAATCCTTTTAAGTCAAGTTGCCATGCGGTCATTTGTTACATTTATTATATTTATTTATGGAAAGGTTCGAATGAATCCGAAGGCTTTTTGTCATGTGCGCTTGCAATTTGAGACACTTGATGCTCCGTCTCGTTGTTTTTTTTTGTTTGTTTGTTTGTTTTGTTAAATAATTGTTTAGCTAAACGAGGCTTTCATTATTCTTTTTGGTAAAAAAAATAAAATAAAATAAAAAGATCTTCAAGGTCACTGTCACAGGGGTCGAGTCACAGTGATAGCAATGAAAAAAATATTGACGGAAATGGCATCAGATGTGCAGATGACAGGAAACAAAATGAGAAATTTACATTTTTTGTTTAGAAATTATGCAGGACAAATAAAAAATATTTTTTTAATCTGAAGAATAGTGATTTTTATCATTTCATTTGTAAGATAAGGTCAGTTTTGGTGAACCATACGGGTACGTAAAAGTCCGAAATGAGTTGCTCTTCCGTCCAAATCCTACTTCTTCTATCCCTCCTCCTCTTTCGTTATATATGACTATTTCCATAGCATGAGAAATGATGGAGTAAAGAGTAATGGACGAGCCCTATATGGTGCTTCATCAATCACATGTTGTGAGTATTAGTTATTACTCACCGTGCATTTCTTACCATATACATTTCCATCATGTCTCTCAGGCCCAGCTGGGGTTTGTTATTTATGGGCTTTCTCAAGCACAGCACTACAAAGGGCAACTGCGTACGCGCGTTCTAGCTGCGTCGCCCCCAACCTCTTTCTGGGAATCATGACATGGCTGACTTTAGACAATGATTGAGTCATCAGATATGGGGCAGATATGAGATTATGGACTGTTCCATTCGCTCGCTCGGCCGCTGGACCTCATGTTTCCACACGACTGCCCATCCACCCCCCCCTTGCTGTGCTCGTTTTTTTTGGGGGCGGACGTGCACGAGCCGCTGGTCATGGTGACCTCTTATGGACATCCGTTCATCATTGTCACCGGTCTGGAGCTATCGGAGGAGCCAATTTCACCCCTTACCCACTGACCTTTCTACCAGACATCTGATGCCCCTTCCGTTGGCCAGACTGAGAGCGTAGTCAGAGCGGACGTTATCTCTTTCTATAGGAGGTCAGTTGAGGTGTCAGGATAAGATTTGAGATTTATGATTAGTATTAAGGTCAGTCATGTGAATCTTCAGCGAGTGTGAACTGTGCCTGGAGAACTTTGGTGGTTGGTTCTATCTTCAATCTCTAGTATATTAATAAATAAATAAATAATAATAATAATAATGTAACAGTTGTTATGTCATCAGTCATAGTTATTACTCACCATTCAAAACATTAAATGTAGGTTTTAAAATATTATCGGCCAAATCACCCATAATTCGTGCTAGAAAGTCTCACCTAGGTGAAAAAAGTGAATTTTCAGATCGGATCATATAAAACCATTTCTCATAGTATTTAAAGCTTCTTATCTCCTGACCCATGCTTCGTTTTTTTTGGTAAATATGCCAACACAAATAAAAAAATAAAAAAAAATCAGGTTTTCAGACAAGAAAGACATTTTCTAAATATAAATTCATGCTCTTTTATGTAGTGTCTGTAACCTTTTTTTTAAATCATTCAAATCTTTCAAGAATTGTTTCATGACGCATTATTGTGTTAACAGTGATGGACAAAAGACACAACTCCTGTAATGGAACAAAGGTACAGATACCCTGGGTCAAATATTACTCCAGTAAAAGTAGAAGTCCTTCATTTGCATTACATTTATATTTAATTTCCACTTGAGCAAAAGTACAAAAGTCTTCACCTTCAAATGTACTTAAGTATCAAAACTAAGAGTACAAAGATTTATTGTGGCTCTAATATAATATTATTTGTGTGAAACTGAAAGTAGGACTCCGCTCCACCTGCCAACGGTTTTTATCATCATCATCAGCTCCATCCAGAGCTAACCAAAAGATTTTATTTACCCCGATGTTAATCAGCTACTGTTAATCATTTTATTTCACAATATGAGATCATTCAGAAGTTTGAAGTTTTCAACACTAAAAACTAAAGACTGATGCAATGATCTGGTAACAGGAAAGTTCCGTGAAGCGTGTGCTGTGTCCTGATTGGTGTGCCGGCTGTGCTTCAATTTTAGTCCTTTTTTCCGCCCATAGGTAAGAAGTAACAACTGATGTTGCAGAGTAGAAAGCGTTCTAGTTCTAGGAAAAAATACAGTCTTCCACAATTTAAATACTTAAATACAGTAACAAAGTACATTTACTTTGTTACTGTCCACAACTGGTTACTAATATCCTCAGTGGAGTGTACGGGTTCCCAAGTCTTTCAAGCCAAATGACCCCAAATTTAGTTTAACATCATTTTCTTTCATTCATTTTTAGAGTACCTTATTAATTCCGAAGGGAAATCGTAATTTTCTCATATCCCAGTTAGGAACCCGGGGTCGGAGTGCAGGGTCGGCCAGGATACAGAGCCTCTGCAGCAAAGGCCTCAACAGTGCTGGGTCTCGAACCCCCGGCCTTCCGATCAAAACAAAAAAAAAAGCAACCTACTGTACAGCTTTAACCATTTGAGCTAATAAAATGGACATTATCAATTTCCTGCTACTCATCATGCATTTTTATTTTATTCCAAATTTATAATTTAATATTGTTTATTAAAAAAAAAAAAAACACACTTCTTAGTTTAAATGTGGCTTATTTGAATGTTTTAAATAGTACTACACACAAATCCCAAAACTTTTTTGGAAAGAATAAATGAGAACCACTGAGTTACAGTGCAACATCCAAAATTAAGTGACACCCCCCCCCCCCCCCCCACATGGGGTAACATGTACTGTAGGAACCCCCAGTAGTGACTACTGTAAGTTTTAGTCTGATTCTATAAAACCTGTGGCAAAACATAAGAAACTAAAATTTGTCTCGGATTAGTTTTAGATGATTAAACCAAACTACGTGAAATCTATCTTTAGTAAAATGTTTTCACACGCATCCCACATAACATTTATTGGTGGAGTTTTGTCTTCTAGTTGCGTCTTTTATATTCTTACAGACAAATTTCAGGAATATCCATTACGAGTGTATCAGGTTTTTCAATCTTAAATGTCACAGATGTGATGCACAAAGAAAAAAAAAAAGAAAAAAAAAAATTCCTAGAGTGCCCGTGGGCCAAGTGCTTTTTTATTTTAGCTAAGTGATCCTGAGCGTTTCATTTTTCAGACTAAAACCTGGTTTCCCTCTCCTCTGTAGCTAAAAGATTAATTTAACTATGCTAATGTAATTCCATTTCATACAGTTAATCTTGTCCTAATGTGAAGCACAATCAGACCCTTCTCATGCTTTTAATTTGCCTCAAGATTTTTTTTCAAAAATAAAATTAGTCAATTTGTAATTATGTGACCCGGACTGTAATTAGTTTATTCACGGCAGCAGTTATCTCCCCATTAGAAGCTCGAGGAGAGAGAGCTCAAGTGCCTGCTTATTTATTTGGCAGTGCATTGGAAATGAGGATGCTTGCGAGATCAATTTGTCTCTCCTTTAATAACGCGCTGTGTGGTAAATCATGTGTGTGTGTGTGTGTGTGTGTGTGTGTGTGTGTGTGTGTGTGTGTGTTTCAGAGAGTGAGAGACAGAGTTTGGTCTGGTTTGGTTGAGTGGAATGGAACATGTTTGAGGGTCAAAGTTCACAAGATGTTATAAAAATTCAATAAATTCAGCAAATCACAAAAAAAAGAAAAAAAGTTGTTCCAAACAAGATGTTAATTTGATTCCCGACATGCTGCTTACAGTAGCTAACTAACCTGCTATCGAGTATACAGAGAGAAAATAAGTTCTTGTTTAAACTTAGGCGCCAGTATTGGAAATGTTCATCACAGTGAGACGCTTATCGAAGAGCTGAAGCCTAAACCTCAGATTGAATGCTATCCAAGGGCGTCGTGATCTTGCATGACAACGAAGATTCACTTCTGATGATGAAGTGAAGACAGCGGGGCAAAAATGGCAAAGCTCATTGACAAGTGGACAAAGTCCAAAAACGATGTATTTGTCTTTTCTAAGAGTTAATTTAAATAAATTCTACAGGCAGAGAGTGGATCATTTTTGACTCACCCTCATACATTGATTTTCCAACATGCTCATGAACATAAGTCGTATCTTTATGTCCCCAATATCAGTACAGCGGAACCTTGGATTACGAGCATAATTCGTTCCGGAAGTGGGCCCGTGTTCCAAAACACTCGTAAACCAAATCATCATTTCCCATAAGAAATAATGAAAACTCTAATTATTCCTTCCACAGCCCCAAAAATTAAATACATAAAAATAATTAATACAATCTATAAAATGAAAATAAAACAAATTAATCTGTACTTTACCTTTTAAAAAATAAGTGTAAGATAAGAAAAGAAAGTGTTTCCGTTGGTGCTCGCAGGTGCCGTGTGTGTGTGTGTGTGTGTGTGTGTGTGTGTGTGTGTGTGTGTGTGTGTGTGTGTGTGTGGAATTGGCCACTTTCCTCGCCTCGTTTTACACAGTAACACTCCTCCTCCCTCTCCCCACCTCGCTTTTTAAGTTTCACAACAAACACACACAACGGAAATACTGTTGAAAAGGTGAGAGTGACGCTCGGTGTCAAAATAAGAGTCGCATGCGTGACACAGTACATGATACTCGGCGCTCGTAAACTAATACTTGCTCGGATTCCGATTAAAATCTTTGCTCGGTTTGCGGAACACTCACAATCCGAGGTTCCACTGTATTTACCTAATTTAACTGTTTACCTTATCTGACTGATCAATATTGCTTTTATCCACAAATTACTCCTAATTGAGGATGTTAAAGGGTTACGTGTCTTTCTCAAGATCCTAATAGTGCCAGCATGGTGAGGTGGTGATTTTCACACTCGACTTTCTGATCAGTATTCCAGTGGCCTAATCACTATGAGCTGCTGTACACCTGATCATAGTAACTGTAGTTTTTAGTTCTATGCCGAACATGAACGCGTACACGAAGAACAATTTATTGATACTCCTTCCCTCAAGCCTTACGAGCCTTTTCTTCCCTTTTTTTTTTTTCATTTTACAAAGTACAGAATGTTATGGACTTTGTGCAGAGGCAGTATTGTATATAGTTTGTACTGTATGATTGATAATAATTCATACTGCTCATTTGGTCATTCATATTACTTATAGATTGGCATGCTGTGTGCAAAGCAAAAGTTTGATGCGTACTGTAAGTGGTCGTCATCTGGACTTTGGTGATTGTATTAGTTGTTGTCCTTGGCTCAGGCTGTAATTGATGCAGGTATTGGACAAAAAACGAGGATGGGAAGAAGGTTTTGTTTAAACTTTCTGCGAAATCAATTTTAAAAGTCTTGGACTATGGAAAATGTTTTGTCAGTTAACAAGAACAATGCAACGGTTTCACCATTTATTAATTTTTTGATTCCAGTGACATGTTAAAGGTGGTGAACCTTAAAAGCACTGAATTCTGTTCATCATCTTGCTCTTGGATAAGAAAGGTGTCTGTGTAAATCAGCCACGCACGTGATCATGGTTTATTTTACATAATCTCTGGAAGACTTGGTTCAACGTGGTGAACATTTAAGGCTCTGGATCAGAAGGAGGTACCAAGATGGCACTATTGGGCTTTTGAATAAGACCCTTTAACCTCCACTGCCTAGTTACATCATGTCTCAGTTACACAGCCACCTGCAAAAATGAATCAGTACTGTATTTGCTCACCTCATTTGTCTCTTTAACTTTAAATTTGTTTTTCTCCTGAAATCAAAATGTGAACCTTGACTGATTTAGACAGTGTTGAATATCACCACTCATTATACTGTTTGTGTGTCTTCAGTGTAAATGGTCCAGAAAAGGCTTTATCAGGACTCGCTGGGCTCTGGGGGACTGGTAAGTAGTAACACACACACACACACACACACACACACACACACACACACACATGCGCACTGAAACACATCCAGTCTCTTCTATTGTGTGTATATATATATATGCTGTACCTGACCCTAGTAACTAGGAAATGTCCATTCCCAGCATGCATACGTATGTGTGTGTGTGTGTGTGTATTTAGTCCAGCTGCTGGAGACGGACTGGATTGGATTAGGCCTAATCACGTTAGTCAAGCAGCTCTATCTGACAGATGACAGAAAACATTACATGAAATTGCACCTGCGTGTGCGGGATCTTAAAGGTTTTCTCCATGGGGAGATGGGTGAAGGGGAGGAGGTGGGGGGGCGGTAGCAGTGTGAGTAATCTAATAGAGGAAATCCAACAGGACAAAAGGGCTGAAATAGGGGATTGGAATAGAGGGATGATGCGAGACAGGGACTGGGCTCAGTTCCAGAAAGAGGGATGACACGAGGTAGATAGAGAGAGAGTGCGGTAGAATGAAATGGTGACAGAAGAATAACAGGCTTAGCTGCAGAGGCACTGTGAAAGCATCTAGAGCATTCTGCACATGTCATTTTTAAACAGATTAGTGGCTTTGGCATGTACGAGCACGCAGTCGTGTAAGAGCAGAGCGCGCAGTCAATCACGGTTTATGCTGTATCACTTCTAGAGTATGTGGTGTGTTAAAGGTCAAAGCATGAAGGGTCATAGAGCAGACTTTATGAACAGGAATGCATGAGGTATTTAAATCCGATTTGCTGCTGAAGTAGTCCTGCATGCTTTATTCCAGGTTTTTTGGGGGTCATAATGCAAACTCGGAACAAAACGCGTAAGGAGGGGTTTTATGTGTTTAGCGTCCTATGGGTAGGATACTGTAGGTTCGAAATTACATTACGACTGTGAAATTTCCAGCAATACACGCATGCGAAATAATGCGTCACTATGCAGAATTAAAAATCGCTGACATTATAGGGGAAATTACACTTGTTGGCAGAAAATAGAGCCGGTGCTGTTCTAACGAATGACATTTCCGTTGCAAGGCGGACGTTGAGTTTTATTCTCGTATTATTATTTTCATAGTATATTGGGTTTCAGTGTTGCCTTACTAAATGAGCCTCAGTATTTCTTCTTGTCATTGTGTTCACAGTTCCTTTGACCTGGTGAATATTCATCTGTTCCACGATGCCTCCAACCTTGTGGCCCTGGAAAACAGCCCTTCTGTCTACTCGAGCTCACGACAGAAAGCTCTCGGCTTCGTTCTGGACAGGTACGAGTGAGTGAGTGAGTGAGTGAGGGAGGGAGTGAGGTGTGACAGTGCACCAAAGCTAGTGAGCAAAAAAAAAAAAACAGTCCTGACCAAGTGGTCAACCACATCTTGCAATATTTTAAAGCATGCCCAAGTTATGCAAAACCAAACGTTTCTGCAATTCAGCCAGCTTAATGGTTGGTTTAAGAATGAAGCAAAATGCATGAAGGATTTATTAATCACGGACCACAAGTTTCAAGCATACTGTACATCAGCTATAGTGTTTATATGGCTTAGTCCAATGTGGAAGGTTAGTGTAATTACTTAAAAATGTTATATGAATAAACAACAAAAATTTGTTTTCTGTCATTATTTTTGTTAAATGAATAAAATGATGTAGTAGGCTGCTGAGTAATGGTACAATGCTTAACATTTTATATATGTTAGTCTTCATTTATTTAACCATAAAAAATATTAAATTCCTATGGAGATGAATATTTAATAATCTCATAAATAACAACTTTGAGATATTCACCTGGTAGCGCGTCTTAAATGTGTTCATCAAATATACAATAAATAGCATGTATATACTGTAGAAAAAGTGCACATTTATTTGTTGAGCATATACATGATGTGAGGGTTCAGTGAATGGTTTAACCCTTTGAGACCGGCGATCCCATTTGCTTACCTCAAATAAAGTGCCGAATAAAGCATAACCAAAAGACATACAGTATCGCAATCACCGATACATTGATAACAAAACCACCAACATATTCCCGCGACCCCAGTCTCCTCGGCAATGCATAACTGTGTGAGAATATAGACATTATATAGACATCGCCATATAGTCACGCGGCCGCTTGCAAAGTAAATTTCATGGCCCAGGATGCTTCGTCAGTCGCTGACTTGTCCAGCTGAACGTCTGCTCCAGATTGCCCGTGTCAATTTGTGACTTCCTCTTGGTTTAGTCCTCGTTATGAACTGTTTTTATGATAATGTCTTATAACAGACTTTTTTTATTTCACCACAGTTTTGTTCATTAATGATGTGACGTGACACACAGCATTAGCATATCTCACAAACTAACTTCAGTTTTAAGACTGACATCTGTGGTGCGCCTCTGTTTAGAAAAAGATTTAGGCAAAAAAAATGTTTTTTTTTTTGTTTTTTTTTGGAGTTTATTGTACTTGGCATCCTCTATACATATAATAAAACATATAGTAGGCTGGTTACATTGGTTTCTCTGTATATTAAAAATAATTGTGAAAAATTATTTGAGGGGGCCTCCGAGTGGCGCAGTGGGTAAAGCGCTCGCCCTATCATCCGGAGATCGCTAGTTCGAATCCCAGGTGGTGCTGTAACCTCTCGCAGCCGGAGGTCTAGAGAGAGCTGATTGGCCGAGCTCTCTCAGAGGGGCGGGATAAGAGATACTTAGTGCTCCGACATTAATCACGGCTCTACAGCCAGTCAGGGGCGTCTGTGAGCTCGCGCAGCGGAGGGAGCGGATAGCGCTGTCCTCCGAGTGTGTTACGCCGCCCCCAACGGTGCGCGAGCGAGCAGTTCGAAAAGATGCGGTCGGCTGGCTTCACGTGGTTCGGAGGAAACACGCGATAGTCTTCGGCCCTCCCGGCTGAGTGGTAGTAGTAGCCTTAATGTGGGAGCCCCCTAGTGACGGGGAGGAATTGGACACGACTAAATTAGGGAGAAAATCGGGGAAAAATTATTTGAGGGGACGTGAGATGAATAATAGAACACATCAAGATGGTTTTTGGACTTTTTGTCGGTCTGTCTGTTTGTTTGTGCACGCATCACGTAAAAACTACTGAACGCTTTTTAATGCGGTTGTCACAGGTGTATTTGGCCGAGCTTGAGGTAACATATAGGCTTTGTTTCATCGCGGCCAGCCCATGAGAAGAGATAATATGCTCATTTGAATTTTAAATGGAAAACACCCTTATGTCATAAAAAAAAATCGACTTTGAAAAAATTATCCGTTCATTTCAAAATTCAACAGGTGGCGCTGTACATTTTTTAAAACGCACTTTTGAATGTGCATTTGAAATCCACGTAATAAACGTAATCTCACACCTGCATTCCACGGACTTCACTGTAAGACGTAAAAAAAAAATTGTAGTTCATTCCGAAATTCAACAGTTCAAACGCATTTGAGTATGCGGTTAAATTCCAAGCAAATGAAGTAGCGCGCACGTCTAGTACATAGACTTGATGGTGAGGTGTATGGGTTACATTGACGTACGACAGATACACATTGGCGGAGCTGTTCTGTGAGAGGTCTTAAAGTGTTTATGAGGTATAAAATAATTTAGGTCATACTTTATGCTCAGATCTCTAAAATGAATCAACAATTAAGTGAATAGAGTTTGCCTAGATGGTGTTTAGCGCAGTCACAGAGATTTGTAGAATCTTTCCCAAAGGTGCACTGAAGCTGTTCCGGTGGCGTTTGCTTTCCTGACACCTTCCAGAGCCGTCGTAATGTGTCACCCATCTAAATATAGCGAACGAGTCCTGTAGAAGCCGTTTTTATATACATAGCGTGCACCACCTCTGATGTAGCAATGATATATTTATTATATAATGACATTTACTGTAACCTCATAATTCTATTTCAAATTCATAATTCTCGAGGACCAAGTCAAAACATCATAAAATGCGTCATTGTGCAATCACTTATAGACCCCGCGTGCGCGTCTGTGCGAGCATGTGCGTTCTTGACGGATTGCTGCCCTCTCGTCATGATACACTCCCTAACATGGAATCTGAATGCACACGGTGACTTCCATGGCATTACCACAAATCCACTTTGAATAACTGCATGCATATGCTTGGCATATTTCAGCCAGGCGGCTGACACCCTGAGTTACGACCTGCTTTTATGTTTCGGAGATCCTTTTTCTTTCTCCCCCTTCTCCCTCCTTGATTTCTCATCTGATGAAAGAATGGAGCTGCTTTAATGACAGCCAAGTGGAGGTGCTTTAGGAATATTGCATCTTTTACAGTTTTTATTAAGCCATATTTACTTGGATTTATGGAGATAATGAAGTATGAAAAGGAGCCCTTGCTGCTTACACTGAGGGTTTGCTCCATATTTTATTTAGCCTTTTTTCTCCTCCCACAGTGTTTGTGAAGTTGATTTATTTTTAAAAGCCGTCTCATAAATACTACACCCAAGTTCCTATTTCTGAGGCGGTGCAGCCATGCCAATGCAATGTGTGTGTGTGTGTGTGTGTGTGTGTGTGTTTTTTCCTTATACCCCATGATGTCCAGCGGTCTAACATTGTAAAAAGACCAGAAAAGTCACTACAAGCCATGCAGATGTTTCTCGTGTTTCTGCAGATGTTTCGCTCGCTCGCGACTGCATGTCCGTCTTGCGCGGCACCTCGAACCTCTCCGGCGATGCTTATTAAAAAGCTGCCGAAAGTATAATCTTTGCCCTTTCCGGGGAGGTCCTGGTTGTATTTTTAGTTCTGTGGGTGGGACTAAAACATCGACTTGGGAGTGTGTTTCATTCCCGCTTGCTGGTTTACAGAGTGTAACAGCACATCAGTCATGGAGACGCAGTCTCACTCCGATAGATCCGGACGGGCCGAGGGAAGGGAGGGCAGAGTACAAAAGCCTCCCCCCCCCCCCGGCTCTGTTAGGGCCAGTGAATGATGTTC
Source organism: Clarias magur (assembly GCA_013621035.1). NCBI lineage: Eukaryota > Metazoa > Chordata > Actinopteri > Siluriformes > Clariidae > Clarias > Clarias magur. The sequence continues at coordinate 1,519,172 of QNUK01000097.1, read as the reverse complement.
GGCTCTTTTCACCGGGGGCGCTAACCTTTTGGCAGCCACCAGCAAACTCTATTCTCCCGTGCCGATCGAGGAGGACAATGTGGCTGTGGAACTGTTTGAATGAAGTGCTACCACCAACAGTGTGGCTATTCAGTCGCTCGTTGGGAACCAGCTTTTGGGCCCATTGTCCTTCAGTATGACTTCTAGGCCAAAAAAAAGGGAGAGCAGGAAAAGGGAGAGGGTAGAGTATGTAGTCATACCTCCCCCTCTTTCGCTATTTAATTTTACCATAGTGTTTCTTTCAAACCCCCCCCCCCCACCCCGCTACCTTTTTCCCATTTGGTTGCTCCTCTTCTCCTGTGCTAGTACCATTTCTTACCGAGTGAGAATCTGTCATGTTTTCTTGCCATCTCTTGCTGTCCTTACTGAACGGACGTGCCTTTAGTCACTGTGTAAGGGGGCCCATTCTCTAAAGCCCTTATCTCCTCAGAGGGCTAATTGTGCATCTTCCAGCCCATTGAGATCACACCTGATAAGCTCTTTCCCTCCGTCCCTTTCAGCTGCTAAACACTGTTTATCTCGCCACTGCTTAAAGGCCTCAGGGGAGCAATGCTGAAAGACTATTGCACTTAGTCCCTCTTTCTCTCTCTCTCTCTCTCTCTCTCCTACCATATTATGCATCATATAATTTATATAGTACATTATACTTTTTTTACTACAAAAAGTTATGATCATATGCAATATGCAATATTTTGATGTCCCGTTACGGCATATGGATTCATTTCATTATGTGTAATTTAGTTCTGTATGTAAACAATAAGTTAATAATAATAATAATAATAATAATAATCATCATAATAATAATAATAATGATAAAAAAGAAAGACAGAAAATGTAACGTATTTTATGACGATTTAAATAAATGAAATATTTATAGAGGGTAAAGGCTAAATGGTGAGAATGCTACATTTAATAGTGATTGATTTTATCACTTGACTTTTTCATTCCGCCCCACCACCAAAGATATTCAGCGGCTATGTCTGAGCAAATAACTTCTCTCCCTACAGGCCGAGCTTTTGTGCGAGTGGATGTGTCTCCATTTGCTGTTCCTTTCAGAGAAGCTGCTCGGGTTCAGGCCGAAACAGTTTTACATCACAACTGTGAAATCTTGGCAAAAAGACGCCTTTTGTCCCTCTCCATTATTTTCACACAAATATAGTCCATTGTCAGGAGGCTGAAGTTAATTTGATCAACATTGGAGACATTTAACTTTTCTGTTCAGTCAAAAGGCCTGTTTCATGCTCATTTTCGGGGCATTGAGACGGCGTGATTGGCAGAAAAATAATGTTGCCGTTAACAATTCAGGGCAATTAGTTTCCCAGGGGGAAGCGCCGGGCCGCACTGACTGCCACACAGCTATTCTTTGTCACTTTATGGACGGTCATCAGTCAACTGTCAACCCCATTCAAAGAGCCCTCCAATCTAAATGTTTTCCCTTTTCGGCTTTTCCCAGAACGACAGTGAGAGAGGAGGAGAGAGACACTGAGTTATAGAGGGAGAAAGCATGAGACGGGGTTAAAGCCGCTGCCTCATGGATGTTCGAGAGACCCTCCAGGAAGCTGAAGGGATTTATTAAAATTGCAGGATATGGAGAAATCAATATACAGTACGGTGTATGTCAGAATTACACTCGTTTGACTATTATTAGTATTTTCTATGTTCTGAATGCTGCGAGAAAGATCACTGCTGGAAGTTCAGCACTAACATCGGCAGCGTTGTTCATCTCTGTTGGCTCGGCAACGTTAAAGGAAAGAAAATATATAAACGCTTTAAAAGGTATAATGCAGTAACCTCTGTGCTGTTGGTCAGCGTTGTGCAGCCTGTAAGCCATAGCTCGGTGTTGGATGTGGTATTAATGTCGATCAGCAGTGACTTTGTGAACTGCTTCCTCACCCTGGGAGGCCCAGGGGGTCAAAGGTTAATCAGTCAGCCAGACCTCCTTCCCACCCTCCTCCCTCTCTCTCTCTCCTTCTCTTCCTATCACACACACACACACACACATTTTCACATTTATTATATATATATATATATATATATATATATATATATATAGATATATATATATATATATATATATATAGATATGTATGCATGCCTTGCTTGTCTTGTGGACTCCGCCCACTCTCGCCTTTCTGTCTCTCTCTCTCTCTCTCTTACACATATCAACAATTCATTAATGCCATTTCCTAAGTTCATTCTGTCTTTTTAGTGTTATCAGTTTGCTTCATTAGGCTAAGATATACTTCGCACATTCAGGCATTGGCAGCAATCCAATTATCCTGTTCTCACACACACACACACACACACTCTCGCATACATCTGGGTCTATCACAAATCTCAACATCTCATGAGTATATTTCCTACTAGCGTACGTAAAGAGCTTGTAGAAATAGATAAAAGGTTGAGGATTGTTCCAGCTTGTAGTTGTATTACGGTCATTTTCTGTCTCTCTGTGTATACATCACATGGTAAACTATCGCGTTGATTGGCTCTGTTGAGTGACACATATAGCCACGCCCACCTCAACAGGAAAAAAAAATTCTATATTCGTCCAAGATGCTGTGACGTAATCTGAGCACAAAACTGCTCATGACTTGACTTCTACTCAGCATTTTGATTTTATTTATGGTGCAGGTTTAACTTCAGGAAAATACCAAAGGACTGGAAAAGTTTCATTAAATCCTGTCAGACAGATTTTTCCGAGACAGGTTTCGTGTCTTCAAATTGATAAAAACGTAAATGTCAACATAAATGCGAGTTCTGACCAAAAAGATTATTTTATGTATATAGATTGTAAGGGACTTTTTATTTAGACAAAGATAAATACATTATCTAAATTATTGGATGTCTCATTTTATATACAGGATGTCGTTTGTTCTGCGACTACGATTGATTCTAGATATTATATTTCTTAAGACTTTGGTCAAGTTTCATGAATGCTTGTGTGAATATTTGTATTCCTAAGCGTGGCTCTGGCTCTGAAATGGTAAGCTTCATAGATGGCAATAGCTACAAAAGGCAGAACTTGTTAGGTGTCGTCTTGAGCCTGGGCCCCCTAGTGGGCCTTCTTGCAACTGCAGTTTGCAGAAGTATAGTATAGTAGCCAAAGTTGTAGTTGTTCCAGTTTGTTGTTGTTTGCTGGAATGTTTGCTGTTGGTTGTATGAAAGGTTAACTTGCAGTTTGTAAGTTGCATTAAGATATTTTAGAAATGCAGCACACTGCTCAAAAACAAGAAAAGTAATATGCTAAAAGGCTGTTTATATGGACTGTAAAACGTATGGGCTTGTAAATGCAATATGTTGTAGGTATTAAATGGTGAATATTGGAATGGCTGTGAAAAAAGGGATTACTAATTGTATAAGGAGTCAGAAAATTGTCTGATGAACCACATAGGCCAGTTGTCTTATTCGGCACAACAACGTGTTCAGCTGCCTTTTAAGGAAATGTCATATTTGACCCCATTTCGGCTGATCCCTTCCTTGTTCTCTGACCACCCCAAAAAAAATGACACACACACACACACACACACACACACACACACACACACACACACACACACTTATCCTGACACACACATACAAATCTGTGCTTTCGGACGAACCTATAGCGGGCTCGGAAAAATCAGAGGGTGGTCACTTCCGCAGGTCACAGGTCTTACGGGGGGCCTCAAGTTGGGGCGGTGACATGACTGGCAGCATCCACATTCTTCAGAGTGTTAACATTCTACCCTGATTCCCTGCGAATCGGACACACTGTCTAAATCAGTAAGGGGGCAGCGTAGAGAATGAGAGAGTGACTTGTGTCTCCACAGCAGAGCCATGGTGCCCGGCATGTATGCCAAGCAGAATTACACAGCGCGACTCGCGTTTCTGTGCGTTCGTGAGAGCCTGTGAGAGGAAAATGGGGTGAAAGAGGAGGAATGGAAAATATAAATAAATCAAGGAAAATATAAATAAATCGATATTGTCATTTCTGTTTGTCCAGGAGGTTAGATCTTTTGTGTCAATAATGAGACTGCACTTTCATTTGTACAAAGCAGTGTCATTTTCAAGACAGCCTGAGAGTTCACTGTCTCAGAACATGATGCATCGCGTTCCCTTTGAACAATAGCAAATGCAACAAAGGGAACTGTGTAAAAATTAATAAATGTGGCATGAGAATCAAAATTCTAAATAAAGGTATCGCATTAAACCATCTGTGCATTCATAAGGCTTGTCCTAAAGTAAATGGAACAGTCACAGTCACGACATTAACTAATAATAGCTGCTTGTATTAAAGATTTAAACCCCTAAACAAGTCATTATGTTTAATGCTTCGCATTCATTTTCATCTGTTGGCCAACAGCAGACGTCTCTCGCTGCTGATCTTTATTTGATTTGTCTGTTTATTAGTAACACTAATGAACTATTTAAATGAAAAAGCTGATGTAAAGTACTGAGTCACCAGTCATTTCTTCATATCGAATTAAATAATGTAGATAAATATAAATGAAAGAAATGTTCTACAGCGTCAGGCTGCAAAGTGCCTAAAGACTAAAGCAATAAAAAAAAAAAAAACAGGTGTTTATGTATAGTAATGACGTCAGCAGCAGCCTCGTTTCCCCTCTCATCTGTCTCAGCCTCTCAGCATTCAGCATCACAGGTGTATTAATCACCAGCCTGATCATCATCTGTCAGCATCTGCACCCGTTTCTCACTCGAGACAGGGTTTTTGTAATGCTTGAATGATTCATATGTCATTGTGGTGCTTAACAAATATATTTTTTTAAATCCCCTGAAGCTGTTTAGGTATAGCAATTGGGCTGAAAATAAGAGCAAAAAAATTCTGGATGAAATTAGTTGTGGCTCAAGACTAATGTTAAAAAAGATAAGTAAGTGATAAATAATACACTAAGATAATGCAATTAGTTATTTAATTAATATATAGTAATTAAAAATTAAATAAAAATATATTTTATAAAATATAAAAATGTTGTATAATATATATCAAAATGTTTTATAAATAATATTATATATATATATATATATATATATATATATATATATATATATATAATAAATTATATAATATTTTGATATTATAACATATTTTTATAATATTTGATAAAATATTATATTTTGTATTATTTTTTATTCATATATTACTTAATTACCTAATTCCTAATTTTTTGTATAATGTTGTTCATGTTAGTAATGAAAGACTAGTTTCCATACTTAATTTACTTAAATTTGCTTAAAATATTTTACATCCTTTTTTTGTTCAGGTGACACCAAATAAAAAATAAATACTTATATTTAATGGATGATTAATTGCCTATTTGTTTGTTTTTCTTTTCATTTTGGTAATATTGGAAAAATAATATTCAGTAGTAGATAAATGATTGTGACCTCTTGTGTGCACATTTGGGTATCAAGAAGGTGCGTGCGTGTGTGTGTGAGAGAGAGCGAGAGCATGCATGTGAAAAAGACCAAAGCTATGTGTGTAAAGTTTTCTTTCAGCTTTGTGCCGAAGCTGCTGAGACCCTGGGAGCCGTGAGCATTTAGTTATAAATTAGCGCTTGACCATAGCCTTTGTACAGCTCTAGTACAGCCTAAATAAATCACCTTATGACTCCACACCCACACAGTCACTCTTTAAAAAAAAAAAAAAGCCTTTCGAGCTCTTTCTGGACTCAGGGAATAGCATATTTAGTCTGCATAAAGGACTGCGTCATTGTGTTCAGTGTATGTGACACTTGTACAGTTTGCCTGAATGAACTTTGATGATGCAGTTAATGTGGGGGTTTAGACAGAGGTGGGAGGGGGGTTTGTCATGGGGTGCATCCAGGACCCCCCACCTTACAGGTCATTCACACTCAGTGCTGTGTATGTAATGTGCAGGTCAGGTGGGGCCCCCAGGGCTCGGGCTCGGGGGTAAAAGTCAAGCGCTGGGAGCTTTAGGAAAGCGCCATGCAAACAGAGGGTTACCTTCTGACCCGCCACTGATACCTAGAGCTGAAGACAAAACACGCCGCCCTGTCGCATTAGACATGGCTGTTAGCAGGATAAAGCCGGACCCACTCCCCCAACATGCATCAAGAGAAAGAGAGAGAACCATTTCAACATATTCCTTTCTACAGCTTCATCACTTCTTATCTTTATTTATCTTTCTGTCTCATTTTGTGTCTCATTCTGTCTGTTTTTTTTTTTTCTTTTCTGATGTGTTTTATGTGAGAGAGTGACAGACCAGAGGGTTCAGATGACATTAAGGCTAAGCAGGCAGGCTTACTCTGTATGTCTTTAACAGCATTGGGAGAAAGGGAAACCACCATAGGGAGAAGGAAATGTAACAGTACAATGCATTCATTTTGACTGAACTTCATAAGAAAAAGATTTATAATAATGTCATTAATTCCTGTGATGAAAGTTCTGCAAGTGGAGCGCCTGATCCTTGAAAATCGACAAATAACTTGTCTCTAATTTGCAAAAGAGGCGCGTCTGTCAATAGGAACTGTATACACAATCACTCACGAACGCCACTTGCGCATTACAGGAACTCGGCTGAGAGTTATCGCCACGTCCCCCGTACAGTCGCTCCAAGCCATTTCCACATGTTTGGGCCGTTAAAGGAGTTCCTGGGAGGCCAGCGTTTCAGACCTGAAGCAGACTGTCTGATCATGGCTTTAGCGTACTGAGAAAACTGAGTTACCTTGATGGTTTCCAGGCACTAGTGAAACACTGGGATTAGTGCATTAGTGTAGTGAGGGGTTATATAGAGAGAGATAAAGGGAATTTTTACTCTCTGTTCTGTGATTCTGCACAATCAAAGTCCTGGTTTGACATGAACGCCCCTCGTACCTTCAAAGTATTAGCCTAAATAATTTTTAAAAAAATAATAAATAACCTAGATTTTAATTTTACATTTTCTATAGTAAAAACTTTTTACTTCTGCATTACAGAAGAATATTTGCATGATTGTAAAGAAAGCAACAGATTATGTAACAGTATTTTTTTTTCATATGGAAAAAAAAGAAATAAACCAAATGTAGAAAATGTATGAAAATCGAAAGGATCAAGTGTGTCAAAGTTACCAGAAGGACTCATGTACTCCAGCATGCTCAGTAAAACCTCCAGCTGTTTTACCCCTAAAACTGCACAAATCCGTATCTAGAACTATTGCATATTGTTGCTATTGCAACTGTGCACTATTTGCATGCAAAAACATAGGAGCATACAGTATATTATTTTATTTTATTTTTTTACTTTGTTTTGTTTTTGTTTGCATCTGGAAATCAGTCATTCATATAATAGGTTGCTTTCTTTACAGGCATGCAAGTATTCTTCTGTAACATTATTTATTTATTTATTTGTTTGTTTGGAAATGGTGAATGGTTTTGTACAGAATAATTCAAACATGATGAACATAAAGTATATAACCAAATTTGTGGTAAAGATAAAAAGGGTCCTAAGAATTGAACAGTACTGTAACGGTATTTGAGGAGTACATACGGTACTTGACAGCGTTATCCCATTAGAGGGCCGATGAGGACGAGCAGAGAAATGGGTTTGGAAGCCCATCAGGTGATTAATGATTAATGGAAAAGAAATGGAAAGAAAAAGAGCAATAAAGATTATTCCTCTGCAGGAATGCTTTTTGTTGAAGACTTAATTATTACTAATTCTTCTAATATGCTTATGATATGTTCAGGCAATTGGAATTAGTGGCTCTAATTCTCATTGTCTTTTTTTTTTCCCAGTCCTTTTTTTTATTTATTTTTTTAGATGTACGCTGTTTCGCTCTGTAACGAGTATGTGTATGGATTTATGCACTGGAATGACTGTCACTCATTCGATTAGAAGAGGAGGGGAAATCACTATTGATTCATACCTCAAGACTAGTTTGGGCTGCAGCTGGAAATGACGGCATGTACTGTAGTAATGCCAGGATTAAATGACTAGACAAATACAGGCGCCTCTGATCGTATCTGTTTAGTCCTCCAAGAGTCCATACACTGAGGACAAACATACATGGGTAGAAACACCACCTCTGATTCATTACAGTTCTTATTATTTGTTTTTACCTATTTTCTAGTATATTAAGTTTATAGTATATAAATCTTGTATAGAACTTATCCTGTACATTCGCCTGGGGGGCATGGGAAAATTCCTGGACACATTGGGCACGAGATTGTGCGGGATACACCCTGGACAGGGTTCCAATCCATCACAATGGGGGCACAGATGCACACTATTTAGTTTAGGAAAGGTTATTAACCTAATCTGCATGTCTTTGGACTATGGGTGGAAACTGGAGTACCTGAATTAAACCCACCAAATACAGGGAGAACATGCAGACTTCGAGCACACAGACCAGAGACGGGAATCGAACCCTCGACCCTGGAGGTGCGAGGTCACAATGCTAACCATTACGCAACCGTGCCATCCTGGTTCTATTTCACAAAACGTAAACCAGCTAGTATATTAATTTATACCAGTGTAATACTGAGATACTTGATATTCATGTTAAATATGGTATTGGTGTGCCTTGCAAGGTTCCCTATCCGAGTGCTTTCTCATTCAGTCCTCTAGTCCCAACCAGCCTAACACGATTTTTTAAATTGATAAAAAAAAAATTTTAAAAAAGCAATTAAATATCTGTTCATTCCAAATAGTATGTATGTTCCCCCCCCCCCCTTCACTTCCACATACACACATCTAGAGTTCCTCTGGAGTACCCTCCTGGAACAGAGTCACCGGCGTGAGACCCTTCTTCTACAAGCTCATAAATACAGTGATACTGGGCAGCGGGTGCAGGGGGGAGATTTATCCCGGCGATTAGCCACCACAGCATCCGCGCCAATTAATTCAGGATGAAGACACTTTCCGACCTCTTTTCCCATACACTGACTCACGCACACACACACACACACACACACACACACACACACACACACACACACACACACACACACTCACAAAATAAATGATTAGGTATGTCGAGTTAATTATTCCTCATCTGAGGAGTGTTTATTAAGAGAGGACAGAACGGGGAACACTGTAGAGACCCGGTGCTCTCTGGAAGCGCTCCATGACTTCAGGACTCCATGAATCGTCCGGGTCTCTCTCTCTCTCTCTCTCTCTCTCTCTCAGAGAGCTCTACCGAGTGTTAGATAAGATGAGATATAATGCACTATACACAGTATACTGATAGCAAGCGGACACTCTGCAAGTTTAAATGCTGTCGCTGTTTACAGGTGCGTGTCGTCACAAACTGGGGTGTTTTAGGATTTTAACACACATTTCGAGAGACACTTGGAGATCAGCAGCAGTGTGTGGACCCATGCATTCTATTCTGTGAGTGTCGTTTGAATCCTCCACTAGGGAGTGCTGTTCTCTTCAAAACACTGCCACTCTGACCCTGTTCATGGAGATGAATACTTTCTTATAGGATGAGGTTCAGCACTGATCCAGCACACCTGATGAACTAAATCAGTTTTTTTCTGAATGCTCTCTGATGGCCGCTTCCTAGAAAAGGAGTTGGTGGTAATTGCTTCACTATTACATAGGAACAAGAATTCGATTGTTACTCTGCTGATATGTCCACTGTCTCCCTCTTTCTCTGTCTAGGATCACTGACCAGCGGTATGAGAAGGTGCCATATTTCCTCTTCGGCGATTTTAACTTCAGGTTGGATTCGAAGCAGGTTATAGAGGTAAGACTATAGAGATAAGCTTTACTGGAATACTCCAGCTTGGGTTTGGTTTTTTATTTTGCACTTGCTGTAATCGCTATGGACGGGAGTCTTAATTCCTTTCCCTATGCTCTGAAAAGATCTCCAGGGTAGATTCCCAAAGATGGTTGGACTGGATGGATGGTCGGTGGTTGGACTCCATTAATAAGCTCAGATAATTCAGAGCTGTATAGTGTATACATATTAGTGTTAAACTATTCAACTCTAAGAGTATTTCACAAACTCGTCCTGTATTTGGATAACAGTGACCGAAAAATATTAATGTAAGGTACAGTACTAGTATAGTATATCTATATAGTAAATCCATCTATCAAAGAAAAGTTTGTATACAAAATTTATTGCTATATATATATATATATATATATATATATATATATATATATACACACTGTGTGTATATGTATGTATGTGTGTGTGTGTGTGTGTGTGTGTGTGTGTGTGTGTGTGTGTGTATATATATGAAAACAATGTTATGATCATGATATGATCTTTTTTTCTTATACATTTTCTTATACTACTTTCTGTGTGTGTGTGTGTGTGTGTGTGTGTGTGTGTGTGTGTGTGTGTGTGTGTGTGTGTGTGTGTGTGTCAGTCATCAGATTAGGAAAAATCGGGCTGCCCAGTATGTGACACAACATAGTTGCGAAACTAGGTTTGAATTAAAAGTAGAAGTAGATCCTTAGCTACTACACCATACCATACACCCTACTTAGGCCAACAAAAAAAAATTGAGGCCTACTTACGAATTTAATGTGAATACATTTTTATATGTTTAGTCCCCCAAAATACACGTGTCTTTACATTAATACAATGCCATGGAAATAAGACGATGTAAAACCAAGGCTGTTATTTTGTTTTATATTCTTTCCTTCAGCTCCAGTAATTCGTCATCACTCTCAGGTTGGATGATTTAACTGTTTGTGGGAAAAGATGGCACATGCAGCTTTAAAATTAAATTCGGTTGCATTTCATGATGGTTTTTTTCCTTTGTTTGTTTGTTTATTTTTCCTCATTGGGATCCTTCATTCACTTGTCGAGGGTGGCACGATTTGACCAAAGAAATCACATTGTTTTTTATTTGAATGGATATTGCGATTGCGGTTTACACTGATATATAATTATTAAATATACCGTTTAATATTCCATTATACACAGCAGTATATCTCGGCTAACATCAAAGAACAGCACGAATGATACTGTTAAGAGGATGCTTGGCAACAAATTCATTCAAAATAAAAAAAATAATTAATCACAAACTCTATGTAAATTCCTGATTTTGCATTGAAATAAATTTCAGCTTTTCGTGATTAAATCATTGCACAGGACCATTTTGCGATTTCGATAAATTCCGCAGCTCTATACTTGTGCCGTCTTACTTTGGAGCAGAACATCAGTAGGTCTTTGTGTTTTTTCATGCTTCTAATAAGAAAAAGCCATGGATGTCTCCTTTGAGCAATTTGACAATCTATGTCAAAAAATATGATGTTCATCAATAATCACACGTCATCTATAACTTTATTTCACTTTTATGATGAGCTTAATTATGGCTGATGGTTGAGTTTTATTACCGACGTCATGAGAGCATTCCTGCAAGCATCTTGTTATTACAGCTACTGTACATAATATTAAAAAAGGCCCTGCAATGCTAGAAGTTGCTCCTGCAGCTGACTCATAAGCAAATCGTCGAAATGATTCTGTTCTGTTGATGTTGATGTTACATGTACATGACGCAGGTTACGTACGTACAGGATATAGCCGAGTCTATCATGATGCGTCTGTCATTTCACACAAAGTCTCACAAGCACTTTAGCGATAAAGTTATTAGTGATACGTATGTCCAGTATAGATGTGCATTATATCTTATGTTGATTAGTTTCTTTACTACAGCTCAACGTAGGGTCGTATCACTTGACTTTCCTTCTCACCTTTCACGCGCTCAAACACGCAGACGGCCGATCCACACCTCAGCCCCACCAAGCTCATGTATATGTGGTCGAATGGTCTGTTTTATGACGTCCTAATCACCACTTGACTGAGGAGTGCCTGGTTTTATAAGGGCCTTCATTAGCACATAGTGAGTGTGTGCGTGTGAGAAGGAGAACAAGCCCGTAACATAACAATGCACCTTGCAGTCAGGTTGGCAAACACAGCTGGGTTGGGAGAGTAGTAAGCACATTAATGAGCCATAAATCTCCCAGTTGTAAAACGCCACGGCAAAACCGGAGGCAGGACGCTGTCTGTCCCTTCATCTCGATGAGTGCAGGTTTCTTTCGGTCTTCCTTCTGTCATTCTAACGCGCCGCACTCGTTGGAGATCTTATTAATACATTCACAGCTTGTAATGAACCAGGTTAGAAGTGGGGCGGGTGCATGAGTGTGTGTGTGTGAGAGAGAGAGAGAGAGAGAGAGAGAGCGCCAGAGAAAGAGCGAGATAGATAGATAGATAGATTCAGGTCATTGTCCTGCTCGAGGAGGTTCTCACTGTTAAAGTGGAGAGGGGAGGAGAAGGGAAGGAGGGCTTCTTGAATAGCTGAATTGTTTTCTTGCTGAATTGTTGAACAGCTGAATTGCTGAACTCTAATGATGCAGGAAGGACTTCATCCTGTGTGGTAAACGAGATAATAGTCTTCATCTGCGCTCTTTTCTTGCGGCTGCAGTTCACCGCACTCGCCACAGGGAGCGCTGCATTATTATTTTTTTTCTCTCTTTCTCGTCTTGTCTAATTTCCTTCCCATGAGACATAAGTGTACTTTATCGCCATAAGTTCATTTTGATTTGCACCAAATATCAAGTACTAAAACCATGTACTTTAATCTTTAATGTTGTTTGGCCGCATAAGCCTTACTGTTTGCATCTGAGGAACTGCAGCACATTTAGTCTTTACAGGTCTTAAGTTTAATACTGTTGTATATTCACGTTAACATGCGCTAAGATTCAGGCTGTTAGCGTAACGCGGACGGGAAATTGTTTGAGCTCAGCATCAGGGGGCTCACAGTGAACATCTGGGACGTGGAGTCACCTGGGAATGGCGAATAGTCTTATAGTCTGGAACCTGTATGCATCAGTTGCAGCGGACTTTTAGTTATTATCAATGAATTAATTAATCAATTGGTTGATTGATTGATTAATTAATTAAGTAATTAATGTTTGGTAAAACATAAGATGAAACTAATGAAATTAATAGAAAAAGATCAAATAAAAACAAATTTTTAAATAAATACTTATGACCAAAAATTATGACCAAAACATGATAAATGTATTAAATAATACATTATTTAATTAATTTGAGTAATTAGTAGTATAAACAAAGAAATCTAAAAAAAAAAAAAGCAATTTATGTATTTATTTGTTTATTTTTAGTAAATAAATGAGTTAGCTAATTGGTCAAATTTTTTTTTGATTATTATTATTATTATTGTTATTTAGATTTTTATAATTAGTATTTTTTTTCTTCACAATTTAATTAGTTTTGTTTTCTTGTTTGCAGTTATGCTGTAAAACGCCCCTATATTTGAAGTTCTTTTCATATTTTTTGAATCATCACTAAAATTAAATGGGACATAAAGAACATTGAAATATTTTTCAGTTCAACTTGTGAGGAAACAGAACTTTGTCTAACATCCAGCTTAACGTTTATGATGTTTGATGGATTTTATGAGACTAAAATAACTAAATAAAATAAATAAAAAACCCCAAAAACAGCAAAACAATTTAAAAAAAATGAAGATGTGACTGATTTATTGGAACAGCATAAAGCTAACCTTATACACATGTATAAAGACATACAGTACAGTACATTATAGTTTTATGCGGCTATATTTTTCAGTTTCTGAATAAATATATTTTTCTATAGTTGACTTTCTTACGATTTCTGTAATGCTTTTGCACAGTTTATTGTGCGTTCCTCCTCTGCACTACTCAGCTTTTTTGAAAGTGTTGTTCTTTAACCATCCTGTTCGTCATACACCTCTTCTGCATCAGGACGCCCCAATTTCCCAGCATGCCTCGGGGTTGTCTGGGAAGGAATCCCATGTGATGCTGTGCGTGTATATGTGTGTGCGATGGGGGCACAGGGGCGGTTGGATACAGGTGGCACATTCCTGAAGTGCTTGAGCGGCAGGATCAGTAACCAGAGGCAGGGGCCAACCCCTTTCCTATAACACACACACACACACACACACACACACACACACACACACACACACACACACACACACACACACACACATGAACAGGGAACTCTAGTAATTGTGTGAGACAGAAGGGACTTGGCTTCAATTGACCCCCATTTAGCACTGCTTTTCACTGGGGACAAAAGGTGGAGCCATGAGGGTCCTAATGCTCTCTCTCTCTCTCTCTCACACACACACACACACACAAACACACACTCTTCTCTCTCTATGTGTGTCTCTCAAGTACACTCCCTGTCCCTCTGTCCTGGTCTTAAAGTAAGCAGAATAGGAAGAGATTGGGGAGAGGTAGAGCCAGTCATAAAACTGGGTGGTCTTAATCCAGGTCTGTAAATCTGTTTTGTTTTGTTTTTTTTTCCAGAAAAACGCATTATATAAAATCAATAAAATCCATTAAATGTATTTTTCTTTTCCGCTTCCAGAAATGACGTTATGTTTATACGTAAGCATGCTTTTGTGGCGATCCAGGAACGATAGTCGATGTAGAGGAAGATGTGTAAACTGGACAGTGCCACCTGTGAACCGTGTCCTGTCCTCCAAGTGCATGCTGGGATTGGAGCAGGACCCCAGGGTTCGGCTGGTAGTGAATCAGCAGGCATAGTGACAGCACCGCTCCTGGTCTCCAGTATATTTAAAATCTCTTCTAATTAAACTTAATAGAATGTAAATTTAATTCCTGCGAAAATGGCGCGGCCCGAGCGGCCGTTCCAAGTCGGGGATTGAGTGGGGCCGGCGCTGAGGTTAATTACCGACGTGATCTACTGTCCCCGTGACACAACTCGTGCTTGTTTTAATTGGAGTTATCCCGCTGCTCTCACTGGCTGCTGTCATTAGGAGCATGATTTGAGATGAAGCACCGGCCCTCCTGTTTAGCACACGAGTCTCAGCGCCCCCTGTGTGCAGCAGGAGGAAACGCAGGAGGCGGCAATCGATGCTACTTGCCTTTGTCTTGTGCGCTGAGCAGCACGAAATTAAAGGTGGAGCCGTGTACGATCCCCTATCCAAATGAGGTCTGTAAACTGACAAACGCAGTAATAAAGATTACATTTTTTATTGTTTAAAGAGCTTAACAAGATACTCCTGATGCCAAAGTCAGCTCAAGCGCTGTTTGTCTTTGCGAGAAGGAGAACAGATTATGACTCGAGTGTGTGTGTCCCGTGTGTGGTTTTTTTTTTTTTTTGCTAACCCTGCTTGCTATTTGTAGATGTGAATAGCAGGGGGGAAAAGTGTGTTGTTTGTGCTGGTGTGTTTGTGTGCCCACATGCATCTGTTTACGGCCGCTCTTGGCAGGCCTGTCGTCTAAAGGGCCGTGGCTGTGTTTACCGGTGAAATCTTCCTCAGACAATACGGCTCCATTTCACGCTGCGTTTGTGCACATGGCCTGCCATAAATCAAAAGGCAGGCAGCGAAATTAAGTGTACACTACATTAGTCAGGCTAATTAATTTTGGGACGCATCCATCCATTAGTCACTCTGTGTGCTCTGATTGGCCCTCTGTTTTACCAGACTCTCAACCCCAGAGATAGTGACTCTCATCTCCAGCTGATAAACCAACCCTTACACACACACTCACACACACATCGCCTACACAGACAGCATATATTTACTTCAGATGGATGATCTGAAAACAGTGCTTTATTTTTTTCTGAACCCTAAATGAGTTTCTGCTTTAAATGTACTTTTAAAACAAGATAATGTTTTAGAAAGCGGAGAATTAATTTTTTTTTTTCTGATCATCTCTTCCATAATGGAGTTAATAAGACTAGATTGTTTATTTTATTAAGATCCATTAACAATATCAGTTCATTATTTAATTACTTCTAGCCAAGCATGTCTGATGCACATCGACTCATATTAGAATTGTGCCTTGCTCTATGATGGGAAAAGACAGAAAACTCATTTATAAAGAAAGTACTTATGTTTAGTAATTACTAAGCTTTTAAAGGATGAGGGTACTAGGTTTTTAGTTTGTTTGTTTTTATTTCTTTCAAGCGGGCACAAACGAGCAGATATGAACCACATACATTGATATGAATAAGCTTCTAAATATTGTGTGTGTGTGTGTGTGTGTGTGTGTGTGTGTGTGTGTGTAATTTGGTAACAAACTCTGCAGGAGGATATTTAGAAGCTTATTATATGTACTGTGTGTGAGTGTGCGCGCGTGTTTTTTCCCTGTTAAAACGGTGTTTCCGTTGTGTTTATGTGTGTGTCCGTTTGTTGTGAAACTTAAAAAGTGATTCCGTTAGTATGCGCACATGCCAGTCTCAGAAAGATGTCTTTTTTTTCAGTGTTTCCGGTGTGTGTGTGTGTGTGTGTGTGTGTGTGTGTGTGTGTGTGTTTGTTGTGAAACTTAAAAAGCGAGCTGGGGAGAGGGAGGAGGAGTGTTACTGTGTAAAACGAGGCGAGGGAAGGGGCTAGTTCCACACACACACACGGTGCCTGCGCGCACCAATGGAAACACTTATCTGTCGGGATTTTTTTTTTTTTAAGGTAAAGTGCAGATTAATTTGTTTTATTTTCATTTTATAGATTGTATAAAAAAAATTTATTAATTTTTTTGGGGCTGTGGAACGAATAATTAGACTTTTCATTATTTCTTATGGGAAATGATGATTTGGTTTACGAGTTTTGGAACATTAATTTTAGTGTATCTTTGTAGGGAATGGTCTTGTACATAATAATGCAGACATAATAAACTTGTATAACAAAATTTGCACTACAGACAATATGGTGCCCAAGACTTTTGCACAGTACTGTATATATAGGGTAAAGGTGGGTCGGTGGCTTAGTGGTTAGCGCTGTCTTCTTGCTCCTCCAGGTTCCGGGTTTGATTCCTATTTCTGCTCTGTGTGCATACAGTTTGCATGTTCCCCCTGTGCTTGGAGGGTTTCCTCCCGCAGTCCAAAGACATGCAGATTAGACTAATTGGTGTTCCCAAATTGCCTGTAGTCTGTGAATGTTGACCGGAGGTCCTACCACAGTCGTAAAAATGGGAATAAATACAATGGTCGCCATTGGCTTCCACAGTCCCTTGTTGGACTACAGAGGTTTCTCTCTCGCTCTCTCTCTCTCTCTCTCTCTCTCTCTCTGTGTATATATAGTTTTAATTTACAAATTACATCATTTACATCTACATAAGACATTTCTTAAGTATCTCAACAGCTGCTTTTAGACTTCACTTCTCAGTAACTTTGCACTCAACAGGTTTTCCATTCTCTTCATCGAACAGAGATATGTGTGAGGACGGTCACCGTATAACGATACGCATCATGATCCACTAGCGCTCCTGATAAACCCACATGATCTCTCTGATGACCTCGGCGGATAACGCCATGAATGCGAACAAACACTTCTTTTTTTCTCCCCTTTTTTCTCCATTTTCTCTATCCCTCTGTCCCTCCCACTCAATCCCTTTCTCCCGCTCCATCTAATAACACTAAAACAAAGAGAAGCACACATAGAGAAGGAGCGTGTGGTGTCTTTGATCAAGACGTAATTAAAAAGCCGGAGAGAATGAAGAACAACCCATGCCTTCTGTTTCTCTCGGGGACGGTCGAGCGTGCTCCTGGGGCCTGGTCCTATTGTGTCGGGCTCCACCATCGAGCCTGGCACGGGTGGGTAACTGGGGTGAGGGAGGCGCCTGGCACTGGAAGCTTTTACAACCTCTCGCACACACGTACTGTGCATGACCGTACGGCGCTGGCTAAATGGAGAAGCCACTCGTATCATAGAGTGATTTTCTCTTTCATTCTCCGGCTTTGATTTTAAGATCAGATTTTTTCCGCCCACAGTAACTTACCATCCTGCTAACCTGTGTGTAATCGTGCCGCGCGTTGTTTTTTTTTCCGGGTTTTTTTTACATTTTTTTTTACACATTCTAATTCCGTGCTTGTCTAACCTGGTTCTATATTTGAGTTCAGTACTTTCATACTGGCTTCAATCTCTCTTTACTCATTCTTTAGTTGAATAAAGGCTCTTTAAGAAACAAAACAAGGACAGAGCAAGTCTGTTTTGTCTGAGAAGAAAAGAAAACAATATCCCTGTTAGGAAATCGAATCTAGAGTTACCGTGGGTTAGGACATCAGGGTGGTCTGTGAGATGGCTGCCTCTTAAACGAATAACGCCTATAGATAGAAAATGGTTTTATGAGCTGGCGAAAACATGTGCAAGCCTTAACAAATCAAATTTAAATGTAAACAAGTCTTTCCTACATTTGGTGCTGTATATTACTGCAGTGGGATATAATTGATCTTTATACAGTATGCACTTTCCAGTACAGACATGGATCCAAATGTTTATGCATTAATCCAGCAACTTTTTTTTTTTTTTTGGTGCCTTTTTTGTAATGTATGTATATAGTCGGACAGGGCTGCAGTGTAAAAAGATGGAGGGTGTAGTTGCTCTATCTATATCTATCGATCTATGCTTGTAGCACAGATTTGTGATATGAATTTAGTTTCTATTTAAATGCTAGGCAAATTATTATAATATACGGTGTGTATATATCCAGTACTGTGCAAAAGTCTTTTCTAAAAAAAAAAAAAAAAAAGTCTGTTCAAAAGTTTCTTTTAAAGTAAAAAGATTTCAAAAGCATCTTTGCATATGGCTTTTGTTTGGATGTTCTCAAGACTTTTGCACAGTACTGTAAATGAAACAGCTGGTACTGTAGGTTTTACTGAGCATGCTGGAGAATATGAGTTCTTTTGGTAACTTCGTCACACTCGCTCCTTTCTATTTTCATGCAAAACCCAGCAGTCGACATTATTGATTTTATTTTTCCCCAACTGAAAACTGGTCTGTCATGTAATATGTTGCTTTCTTTGGTCTTGTACATAATAAACTTTTTTTATTAAACAAAATGTTTACTACGGATAATATGGCGCCTAAGACTTTTGCACAGTACTGTGTGTGTGTGTGTGTGTGTGTGTGTGTGTGTGTGTGTGTGTGTGTGTGTGTGTGATATACATATAGATATCATATATGAAATTAATATACACACACACACATGCACACAGGGGGGGCCAAAGGTACTCTGTGTGTGTGTGTGTGTGTGTGTGTGTGTGTGTGTGTGTGTGTGTGTGTGTGTGTGTGTATATATATGGCACTATATACACACACACACCTACCACAGAGTACCTTTGCCCCCTGTGTGTGTGTGTGTGTGTGTGTGTGTGTGTGTGTATATGTATATACACACATGGTGTGTGTGTGTGTGTGTGTGTGTGTGTGTGTGTGTGTATATATGGCACCTATATACATTACACACACACACACACACACACCCTTTGGGTGTGTGTATTAGTGTGTGTGTATGTATACATATTGGCACCTATACACACACACACACACACACACACACACACACACACACACACACACACACACACACACACACACACACACAGAGTACCTTTGGCCCCCCCTGTGTGTGTGTGTGTGTGTGTGTGTGTGTGTATGTCTATATATATATATATATATATATATATATATATACTATATATATATATATATATATATATGAATTATATATATTACATATTAGACATTTTACATTGAACATTTAATCTCTCAAGTGCTGGACTCAAGAGTCCACCTTCTTGATAATAATTATTTTTATATCCAAAACATGATTGTGAAGGTGAAGCAGATAATGAAGTAACTGTAACCCTACTTTTGGCCCAGCCTATACCTATATATAAAAGATGATGTTATATGAGTAATTATTATTATTTTGTTACAGTAGTACCTGTCAAGCGGTGGGTTCTGAGTGAAAAAGTAAATTTTCAAAGATGAAGTGCTCTAAACAGGGGCACGCGTCACGCATAAGGCTCTGTGACTTTGACAAAGGCCGCATGGTGATTCCCAGATGATTGGTTCACAGCCGTGTGTTGCTCTCGGCTGGGAAATCATGCGTCCTGACATGTTGATGTTGATTTGACGTCCTCACATGTATCACCACCTCTAAACGTATAGGCCTTAAAGGATCTGCTATTTGCATCTTGTCGCTAGATAACATACTGTAGCGTCCCTTATGATAGAGGTCTTGTGGAGTCGTGCATCGAGGGCTCGGAGCTGTTTTGGTGGCATAAAGGAGACCTAGACAACATTAGAACATTAGGCAGGGTGTTGTGATGTTATGGCTGGCCACTGTACTGTATATTTACAGGTGGTCATTTATAGCTGCTGATTATTTATATACATTGTTCTCATTGATCATAATCCAGGTCAATTGCAGTGTCAGAATGTAAATGAAAGATTTATTATTAGTATCATACTCAATATGTTTCCCGATTGAATTCACATTGCTTTAATTACATTAAGATCATGAGATTTCGATTCGATTTTAGGTTACCGAGTTTTATATATTCAACCCAATGCAATTCAAGAGGACTGTTTATTTTTGATTGAAATATTTCACTAAATGTAAAACTAACTTTTGTACAACCAACACCGCTCGCACCATGTCCCGGCTTTCCTCCCGAAAATGACTTTTGTGATGCGTGTTGAAAAACATTGTTATTGTCGAAGCATCTCTTCGCTCTTTTATTCCGTTTCCTCTGTTGCTAAATGTTCCGAAGCCTGAATTTTACATCTGCATAACATTATCTGTCGAAGACAAATGTGCTTTTCATTGAGGAGGAACTATTAGGTGTTAGATACACTTGAGTGAATATGAAACAAATAGGAAAAAATGAACAAATTGCTTTTGTTCATGTAGTTTGCAAAAAAAAAAAAAAAAAAAAAAACCCCTCTGGGTTGGACGTCTTCTGCGTCTTCTGGAAGCGTTCTCAGTTCACTTCCTCTCAAACAGATGAAGTCTGCTTACTGTTCAGCTGCATCAATCTGTCCTTTTCAGTAGCATAAGTCTAACATGTTCTCTCTGTCTCTTTTTTTTAATAATGGTTATTTGGTTAATTGTTCATTATTAGGTCATTATCTCAAAGCAAAGAAGGAAGGGTGGAGAGATATCGGGTTTGGTTCTCTTATTCAGTGCCACATCACATTGGACCAGATTGGTACAGATCCATAAAGCCAGCGCTGGCACTTAGAATCTTAACACATGTCTGGCAGATCAAGCGCGTCTCTCGTTCACAAGCTTCCCACAAACCACCCTGTCATTTTTAACAGGTCCTATTAAGTGCCACATTGACAATTCATGGCCTCTTGTGTAAAGTCTTTCCTGATTTATCGGTGATGGCCATATTGCCAGGCACTTAAGGAGGAGCCGCAGCTTTGTCTTAGTGCAGGCGTCTACGGAAAGCAAGGTGTCTCCCTTCACGTTCCTCTTGCACATGGGAGCTGAAGGACAGGACTTAGCTAACAGCTGGTTATGTGGAGAGATAAGGACATCCAGGGCAGGCTGAGACAGAGAGAGAGAGAGAGAGAGAGAGGCGGGGGATGGCCTCAGCTTCTTGCGCCTCATCGCTTCTTCTCTCCACTCTGTCTTAGGGGGCTTTTGTTCCTGATTTCATGCTATCAGAAGGGCAGCATGTTCTCCTGCGCCGGCCTGTCAGCTCCATAAAGGAGCCACAGTAGGGTCACATGAAGAGGGATGGGCATGAAAAATTGGTTAAAAAAACGAGTCACAAAGCCCACCCACATGATAGCGGTCTCCCACTTCACCAAGCTCCAGGCCCAGACTATATTCTGCATACACTTTCTCTCTCTCGCTCTCTCTCTCTCTCTACCTCCACCCCCTCTTCGTCACTTGGATCACCACCCAGCAGCATTGGAGAGGATCATTGAAATGAAATGAAATTAAAGGGTGTTGCTGGGAATGAATCATGGGCCATTGTGTCTTGGACAGCATTGTGTGCTGTCCTTTCAGACTGTACTCTTATTGAGACACAGATTGCCACCATCATGGCCATCTGAGTAGAGGGGACACATGGATCCTTGTCCGGATAAACAAAAGGGTTAACCTTAACGAGGTTTGCGTGAGCGTCAACCTTTTCAGACATGCTTCATCTCATGGGTGATGATCTTCTTGACTCATCTTGAATAATTCTGGTTAATAACGTATATTAATGTAATACTGAAAACATGGGACTCCACCCGTTATAACCAAGACATGGCTCCCTCTAGGAGCAGAAGAGAATCAGTGTCTCCTGTGCACCGCTTTGTCTAAACGGGAATAATCAGGCGATCTTCTTGAGTGAGGTGTTAAACAGAATGGGATGTCCTGTTGGGACAGAAAGAAATTGAGCAAAGGTACCCAAAGCATAGCAGAGGGCAGTTAATAAGTTTTTTCTTTCCTAGTGAGTATTTTATACGTCTTGTATCACAGCAATTTGACAACAGTGAAATTGTATTTATTTATTGAGGTATGATATACGGTATTGTGCATTTGAACTGTTTATATTTCACTGTAATGTTGTGTACGGTTTTGTTATCACACTTTCACCACCCATTTTTCCTTCTCTTCAATTAATTATAACTAAATTACTGATTTCATAAATCTATTTCAAACTCTTGAATTCTTCTTATTACTATGAAACCAAAAAGGCCAAACTCCCTTATCCTGAAGATTATCTTGTCATTCAAAACCTACTTAAAATTATACTGTAATGTGTTCACATACTATACAAGACCAAGTAAATGACTTTTTATACTGTTTTTGTTATTCTTCTGGATT
Organism: Clarias magur; assembly: GCA_013621035.1. Lineage (NCBI taxonomy): Eukaryota > Metazoa > Chordata > Actinopteri > Siluriformes > Clariidae > Clarias > Clarias magur. The sequence continues at coordinate 1,496,579 of QNUK01000097.1, read as the reverse complement.
CCCAGCGAACCATCCGATCCTCACACCGCCTGGCACAGGGTTTTTTTTTTTTTCTTCTTACATAGGATGCCCTTCCTGATGCAACTCTCATATTTATATCTGGCCATGGGACCAGCACTGCCTCGGGTTTGAACCCGGGTTTCAACATGGCAGGCGAGAAAAACCTCCCACTGAACCTCCCTCAATAATACATTTAGGCATTTGTCAGATGGCCTTACCCTTATCCTTATGGGATTTGAACCTGGGACCTTCCGAACTGTAGTCCAATGCCTTAACCACTGAGCTACCCCTGACCCCACCCCACAACGTTTTTAGGATGAGCACATTAATATAAATCTACTCCTGGAGAACGACGGATTCAAGAATTCCAGCAATGTGATACAATAATCATGAACCCATGTAAGAATTCAATTGAATTGACTTTTTCGACTACATCATTTACGAAAGCCAGAGGTGACATCTTTTTTTTTTTTTTTTTGTTATTTGAGTTTAATTTGTTTTAATAGAAGCAATAACAATTGCACCTACTTTTTTTTTTTATCATCTTACAGACACTGACCGTCTGCATTGATTAGTGCAGTAATGAACTCGAGCTCATCAAGACAAAACCGCTAATTGTTAATCGCTGCTCCATACACACTAACTGACCTCTCAACCCAAATGATAATGGATTATTAGGTTGCTGAAAGAAAGCTTGGATTCCTTCTTGGAGATATTCCATCATTAAAAATGCTTTTCTGACGAACGATTGCTGAATGAATGAAGTGACAGCGGAGTAATTTATCATTAAACGGAGCTCGGAAGACTGACCCCTTTGTGTTGTGAGAGGAGATCTTTTCACGCATGTACAAGAGCGCCGCACTCATGTTAGTTATGCGTCAATGTGGTGTGATTTGTGTTCCGATGCCAGCTTTAGGGTGTATGGACGACCGATGACAATGGCAGCATTGACTTTTTTTTTTCATTTTTCTTTTTTTTTTTGTAGCCTTGAGTTTTCTGTGTAGTTCTGTTCTGTAAGCTTGATCTTAGTCTGAAAATTCATTTTTAGATGACAGTGTGAACAACCCTTATCAGCGCTATACCGTTTTATATATATATATATATATATATATTCTTTTTCCAGATCAAGTATGCAAAACTGTATCACACACACATTTCAAGTTCTAAGTACTAAGGCCTTATGTATTTTATCCTTGAAGACCAAAAAGACAGAAGGCCTGTACATTTTTTGTTCCTGGATAGTAAAATAAGAGTCAGTTAAGCTGATATTTGGAAAAAACAATAAGCTTGGGCATTATGATGATGATGATGATGATGATGATGGCCAAAGCCAAGCTCATACCTAATGTTTAAATTTGATTTTAGGAGGATAAAGGCATCCGGATTACAGTATAAGACCATCACTGTGGTTTATTATAGGAAGTGGTTCATTATATAAAGCTTGTTTGATTTTTTTTTTCAAGTGTCATGCATACGTCTTTTCTTTTTTTTTCTTCTTTTTTTAACACTGTAGATATGCATTTTTTCTTTCTTTGTTTTTTTCTTATTTGGAGTCGCATTTGGATGTTCAGGAACTTTTTTTCAGAAAAGCCATCAGTCTGTAGACGGAGCAGCACTTTTTATGATCTCACATTAAGTTTACCTTGACTGTATGAGAACCCAGTCACTATTGCCTTTTGGTTAACTGTGAATCAGTTTGTTTTTCTTGATGCAGAAAGACTTAAACAGTTTGCCGACATCTGTGGCGACTGGTCTGGAGGCTGCGGATTGAAGCAGCGGCAGTAGAGGGGAGGTGAGGAGGGGCCTCTCCATGTTTAAGCTTCTATTAGCTCTCTTTGTACATGTAGCAGAAATGTGTCAAAAGCCTTGGGATGAAACAATGGCCACTCATTCTCTGCTTAATACAGCGAGGAGAACATACACACCCCTTAGTGCCTTATTTCACACACCACTCACACATACTCAGGCACAATGAAGCATCTGGTGGCCTTTTTTCTTTTTTTTTTTTTCCTCTCAATAAGTCTTTTCTTTTTAGCTATTGTGTGTCTGTATGTTTGGTAAGAGGCATATATGACTTTAGAGCAGATCTACTTTTAAAGTTCCTAATAGTGGAAATTTGGAACGTAAAGCAAAAAAAGTTTCAAGAGTCAAGCTGACTATTTTTGTGTTATGTGTTATGCATGCTCACTGCATCAAGAGTGCGTGTGTGTGTGTGTGTGTGTGTGTGTGTGTGTGTGTGTGTGTGTGTGTGTGTGTGTGTATGGAGCCCCCAGCAGCGGGAGGTCAAAAGGGTCAAAGTGATGAATTTTTATGGGGCTGTTCCTTGTGTTTCAGGCCTGTCCCATTCTGCTCGCGCTGCACTGCCTCTCAATGACACCCAAACTGGCCAATTTGTCCTGCAGAGCCCTAGAGAATGGGCCTGTTTGAGACTTACATACCAGAGGGAACACACACACACACACACACCACCTTACTGGCTTTCCCCACCTACCCCTGTTGTCCTGAGATGATTTGTGGCCTGTCTATTCTGCGCTGGCGAGGCCAAACGTGCTTGTCCAGGACCATCAGCTAGCGGAGAGCCCCAATGGCATTGTTTTAGAGGGCTTTTCCCAGATGTTCCACAGCCTAGAATGAATAGGCAGCATTCCCCTCCACCTCTTATTCCCATTTATCCTGCTTTCTGTTTTATACCCATATACAGCCTACATGGCCGGCCAGCATGCTTCATGTCCAGCTCTCACAACAATCTGATAACTAGGTGTGTGCAGGGGCATGCAGATGTACTTTTGGTAAAAGTGTGGACTTTAAAAGATGTGGTCAAGTACTTTGGATCACATGACTATGTGTTGGCAGGTTTTTGGGGTAGTGTAAAACGCTAAGAGAGATGGAAATCACAGTCCATAAGCATGTGTATGTTGTGCCTTATACAATATAATTGCAACCATTATACTGGTAACAACAATCTTTGATATGTATAGACATGAAAAAGGCATGAAAAAAGAACACACTTTCACAATCACGGAAAAGGTTCATGTTAATTGCAAAGCCACTGATATTTGAGGTTTTTACAAATCCCCCCAAAAAAATATGGTGCGGTTTTAGAAAGTAGTATAAAATACGCAGCTGGGCTCAAGGATCGTTTTCTCGCCTACCATAAAAAGGGTCCGGGTTTGATTCCTAGACACTGGATGCAGTTCCAGTCCCAATCTCAGATGAGATGGAAGGGTTGCGCCAGGAAGTGCATCCGGTGTAAAACCTGTGCCAAGTTGTTGTATGTACTGAATCAACAACCGTATGAAATATGTAGCTGTTTTAGTCCTTAATTATGAGAGATTCGATCAAATTGCCTGACTATATATATATATATATATATATATATATACACACATATATAGTCCTGTAATGTTGGGTGTAAAGAGGCCTTCCACTGCATCGAGCTGACCTCCTGAACATCAGACCCTCCTCCTGCAGTCTCTTTCCATCAGTCAGAGCAGACATTATTGATTTCCAGCTCATAACTCTCCATGCCACCACTCACTGCCCTGCCATTACACCAAGCTGATGAGCCATTGTGAACATTTATGGAGCCGAGTAATTAGATCTCAATTATATAGAGAGACAGAGAGAAAAAGAAAGGTGAAGCCTGTTATAGCCACCTTGGCTGCCATTATCTTCACAGAGATATTTAGTGTCATTTCGAAGCCATAGAACTTATTGAAAGCCATATTATCTTTTATTAATTACATGTATTATTGATTAATGATCCACCTACAGTAAGAAGGATGCTACAATTAGAAATGTTCAATGTATGATAATGTAGTAATAAATATCACTGGTTTGTGGTATTAATTGACCATTTAAACCTATATAACCTAACTATAAGTGGTGAAAATTAGATGTTTTTTTTTTTGAAGTGGCAATACACATTCTTGTGTATAGAATATTTCATAACTGTGCTTTGTACTACAGGACCATATGTAAGAATGATGTACATTATTTGTATAGGAATTTGAATATTTAATACTAGCTGTGCCCGTGACTTTGTTTGCAATAATAATAATAATAAGTAGGCATAGTACCACGAAAAATCCAAGTCATAATGCAAAGTCCCTGAAAATCTTTTTTGCGCGCCAAGTCAATTAATTAAAGCATTTGTTCGAATTTTGTATTTATTCCTTGCTATAGAAAATGTGGAGTAAAACTGCAAGATCGCGTTTATTAAATGGATTTCAATCGCACACTCGTAAGCGTTTTTTTAAAAATGTCCAACCGCATCTGTCGAATTTTGGGACGAACTGACATGTTTACGCGTTACCGTGAAGTGTGCGGGACGGAATGGAGGTCCGAGATCGCGTTTATTCATTAGATTTCAATTGCCCGCTCGTATAAAAAAAAAAAAAAAAATCTATCTTTGATTGTATCTTTTCTAATATTTTTATTTTTTATAATCTCTTTTTTTCTGTATCAATTATTAGCGAGTTTAGGACACATCCAGCGCCATGTGTATTAATGTAAGTACACTATTTTTGTTTTAAATAAGGGCATTTTCCATTTCAATTTCAAATTGGCATATCTTCTCTTCCCGTGTGTCGATTGCGATGAAATAAAGCCCGTATGTTGCCACAAGCTCGGCCAAATACGATTATCAAAACAGAGTTAATATGCGTTCAGTAGTTTTAACGTAACGCGTGCACGAACAAACAGACGGACGGACAAAAATTCCAAAAATCATCTTGATGTTCCATTACTCATGTTGCGTCTCTCCAAATTATTTTTGCGCAAATATATTTCAATGTACAGACGCGGCCAACTTCACAGTTTTATTATACAGTATGTATAGACATGTATATTTACATAAAATCTCACGCGTTGATAAATTAAGCGTCGAGGCAGAAAAGTAGACAGAAATGCATTTTTATCAGTTTTTTGAAAAATTTATATGGAGGTAACTATCCATCCTGCGGGAAAACCTCAACACAAGATTAATCCTCGTGTCAAATGCATTCTCGTCCCTTGGCAATGATAGTAGAGGTGTTATAACACTGGATATTGTGGTGATACTGAGCAAATGTCTTCATAAGAAAGGGTGTAATACAGGAAGTAATGTTGGCACGCTCTGGAGAGGATTGGCAGCTCCGCTTCGGGCGCCGGTGGTAAAACATTAACGAACCATGACTGCCAGCAGGCTCTCTGACTCAAAGCGCCAAACCCAGTGAATTGACAAGAAGAGAAACATTCCTTAAACAGCACTGTAGAGAGCCATCAACTCGAACACCTCTCTTGTTTCTCCCGCACCTTAATTGAGATCTAATTACTCGGCTCCATAAACGTTCACAATGGCTCGTCAGCTCGGTGTAATGGCAGGGCAGTGAGTGGCGGCATGGAGAGTTATGAGCCGGAAATCAATAATGTCTGCTCTGACCGATGGAAGGAGACTGCAGGAGGAGGCTCGGAGGTTCAGAGGTCAGTTCGGTGCAGTGTAGAGGTAGGGATTCTGGATTCAAGCTGTTATAAACCAGAGTTAGTAACCGACATGGACGTTCCAGTGACACTAGCACACTTAGTAATCTTTAAACCCCTGTACAAGTGTTAATATTCAGTTTAAGTAATATATCCTATTTATAAAATTTCACAGGATTATTCTTAACATTATCATTGATTGGAAATATTGTTGTACAGTAGTGTGTGTGTGTGTGTGTTGGGCAGTTTGGAATGAAATCATCTCCAGCTGTGTGTGGCTGCTGTAGCATAAGGTGTGTGTGTGTGTGTGTGTGTGTGTGTGTGTGTGTGTTCTGAGAGAGGGATTTACTGTGAGGATGCATTAATTTAGCCTCTCTGTGTAGCCAAAGCCTCTGTAACTGATCAGTGCTTTTCTCTCATTGATGGGATTAACCCTCTAAATAGCATCTGACACTGAAGCACAGGCTTTGCCCCCCCCCCCCACACACACACACACACACTACTTACAGCCAAGTGTGTCGGCTCATTTATAACCGTTTAAGATAATCAATATCCATTGATGAAAGAAGAGATTCACGCTATCTAACTTCACTAGGTCACCTGTTCTTCAACCACAGTGAGCACTTTTAACCGAAACCTTACTCACTCTTCTCTTTATTCCTCACCAGCAAGTTGTCATCTTTACACTGACGTACTCGTCCCCCAGCATCACCCTCTCCTATACTGCATAGGGTATTTGTACCATAGCACTATTGAATGCTTGACTCTGATTCGTTGAACATTAGCCAGACAGTAGTTCAGTTATATTTTGCCCATGTATTATTAACAGTTAGACAACAGGATTAGGTCAGCAGCTGCTCTCTGGTCCTTATAGTGTGTATTTTAAGAGAGAACCAGGCTTTCCTTGGTCCTGAGGATTAGGATGCATTTGCTGTTGAGCAATCTCAGAATTCCATTCACAAATGTGTTGCGCGAAGAAAAAGAAATCATGTATGTACAGTATATATGCATATATGATGTGTGAGTGTGTGTTATAGGTCTCTTTATTAAATCACAGCAATGAGCAATAACACACTGTTGTCCCTGATTATGTAGAAATTAAAGCAATGTGTTCCACACACACACACGCAAACACACGCACACACACGCACACACACGCACACACACACACACACACACACACACACACACACACCACTGCTCTTCTGGCCTCAGACAGATTGAGTTGCTTTAAGTCCACATCAAACAATTTGCCCGGAATAACCTTTCCTTCTCCATTCATGCCAAATCCTATACAGGGTAAAACAGTTAATTACAAAAACATATACGTAGAAATATTTCTATTTAATTCAAATATGTTAAATATCAAGTAAACAATAAATTGCACATCACGCAGAAATTGTAATATTTGGAGGATGGAGTTAATTGTGACATCACTAATACACACATGATCATGTTTCTGTGTGCGTGTGTGTGTGTTTTGTGATTTCCTGATCGATTGGTTGATTGATTTATGGTTTTTAATCACCGTTAAGGAGAGGCTCGTCTCATGACTGGCTGTTCATCAGTGACCGCGTGCATAAGGATATCCGTCTTGATCCCCACTCAAGGGTCTCACTTTTCACTCCTCCAAATGAGACAAAAAAAAGCTCAAGCAGCTGTAGATCATGACATTCAGGTTGATAAGTGGCCTGAGTATCATCTCCCATTCATTCTCCACTGAATGGCAGAATGTAGACTGAGTAATACCAAGGTCACAAGATGTGTCTATCAGTCCGTACAGTATAGAAAGTAAAGCAGCGTAATTAGTCAAAAGTGGTCAGGTTTTGCTTGTTTCTTACAGTTTATAATCCTATAAAAGTTTGTTTGAAAAAGGCGAGCTGCACAGCCGGGCGGATGGAGCTTTGTGCACGAGTGTGAGAGAGTGTACACGTCTGTCCATCAACTGTGCAATCGTGAACAAAAACATCATCAGCACTTGGCAGATCCTGCTCCCCATGGATTATCAAATTCATTTAAACATGAATGGATTTTGTGCTTCTGTACTCAGAAATGGATACTCTTAATTTCAATAAGGCCGCTCTGCTCTCTGGCAGCGCGGACCGTCTGAGATGCCGAGAGTTTTCTGCTTGGCTGACTCTCTGGCTGAGACAAGGACAGAGGGAGGGTTACTGGTGAAGGGAGCTAAAAAGCTCAACCCTAAGTCATCAAGGCCCTTATTTTAATAAAATTGTTTTACATTTTGTTTTGTTTTTTGTTTTTTTCCGACCAGGATTGTTGATGTTTTTTTTATCGTTATTAGCCGAGCTGTCATTTTTGCAGGGGTCTTTTTTGAGAACATAAAAAAATCAATTTCACAGCATTGTCTCGGTGTGTGTGTGTGTGTGTGTGTGTGTGTGTGTGTGTGTGTGTGTGTGTGTGTGTGTGTGTGTGTGCTACAATGACTTTGTCAGCCTGAGTATCTCTGCCTTTAGCCTTTTTAGGGAGATCTTTTCTTGGGCTTATTCATGGCTCAAAGAAGCTTAAACCCTGTAAAGCGCATTAGTTTGAGGCTGCAAAGGGAGCACTGTGAGCTGGCGCTTGGACCCAAATGAGCAAAAGATGGAGCGATTTGTTTAAGCTTAGAAAACATCCCAACGGAGGGACGAAAGCGGGGGAGAGAAGAAGCAAGAGAAGATGGTTCGCTTTTCACTTTCCTGCCGCTGTTTGTTTTAATCTGCCGCACAACTCTATGAGCTCGCCGGCGCACCCCATTTGTGACATTTTATTCTAAAGGACCTTTTTTTTCCCCCCCCTTTCTACTATATTGGCTTGACCTAATTAACTAATCTGTGCTTTGAATTTCAATCAGGCCTGTGGGATGGGAACCAGCAGGACTGGCTTTACCTCATTCAACTGTCTTCAAACACAGATGGTCGAATGTTTAACTAATTGTTAAAAAGACTTTACAAAAGGGAATTTAGCCGCGCACACAGTCTTCGGGGGCCAGGACAATACCGAGACATAAAGAGGGCCAGAAGGACATGATGCTCAGGACTTTTCTCCATTTCTGGCTCCTCAAAATGATTAAAATGCATTGGGTTTATTTGGGTGGTTTGGAGTCTTTATGCTATAGAGGGTCTTGTTAGCTTTGGCTATAATTATAGCATTAGTTATAGGGGTGTGACTGATATTGTAGCATGAAAATATGAAAATTAATTTTATAATGGTTTGGACCAGGCATCGTCAACTGTAATGTGTAAAAGTTAAAAAAAAAAAAAAAAAAGGTCCAGTTGCATCAAGTTTCTTGCGTACAAAGTCAGCTTATTGAATTAAATGACATTGGTAACTTTTTAACATGTAAGCTTAAAGATTTAGTTCAGCTCAGCTATAAATAAGACCTTCACATTCACACTGTTGATGAATGCCACAGACTACAGAACACATTTAGAATTTGATATGCATGCTTGTTGATGTTTCCGCCATCAAATTCATTATCTATTTCTGAAAAGCCATTTCTATATTCCATATACTAAGTAAAAGGAAAATATCTAAAGGACAATAAACCAATGTCCATACATGCCAAATTAAAATGGACCGTGTTCCATCAGTCGATGTCCCCTGCTTTTAGATGATTTCACAAACCTGTTATTTTCACTGATATATACTACTATAAGACTTTTAAATCAGTGCGTCCTACTTTGTACAGAACAGGTCCTGCGTTCATAGGAAAAAAAAGTTCTTCAAGGGATGTTTCAATAGCTATTGAAACTGCTGTATTTAGCTACTTCAAAAGGTTCTTCTTGGAATTCTGTTTGAAAGGAAACGTCTCTGTTGGGGCAACTCAAAGATCATGGAAATGTTTATGTAATACTGTATGGAATTACATAAGAGAATAAACATAAATCATAAACATAAATCAGTTACTGTGAATTATGAGCAAAAAACGTTCAGTTCTTCACTGCTTTTCTTATCATACTTTTTAAAATGCAATGGTGGTACCAGGATCTACTGAAACCAGTGTTAGAGATTTTTATAGTCTCTCATTTCTTATATTATACCTTGTATAGAAATGTCAATCCGGGTCCCTGGGGATGCTTAAAAAGTTTTCAAACATTTTAAATCTAGCTGATATTTAAGGAGATAAAATGTCTTCAATTGTCTGGAATTTTAGAAAAGGGGCATCCAATTAGAACGTAAGCGAAATGAATCAGCGTTGACTTCCTATGGCTTCTCTCTGCCCTCAGAGTCTGTGTTCTACGGCCACCATGCAGACGGTCCGAAGTGCGGACAACAACACAGTGGACAAGCTAATATTCCGAGAGTCTGACAACGACCGCAAGGTACATTTAAAAACTGCAAATCATATTCACCCTTAAACACAATCAACAATCAAACCGGGACTTTTTATTGTATATCATAAAAGAGCAAATAGAGTTATTAGAATAAATACTCCCTTTATTTCTCTATATAATCCCCGGCTGCATTGATGCACTCATCCCAGTGTTTCACAAGTGCCTGGATCCCACTGAGAAGTTTTCTCAGTGTTCCTGCTTCATATCTGAAACACTGGCCTCCCAGGAACTCCTTTCATGCCCCAAACATGTAGAAATCCCTTGTTGTGAGTTCAGGATATGGCCGGATCGTGAATGATTGATTGTCTCTTCCACAACGTGGCGATGAGTTATCAGAGTTCCACTCGCTGAACATTCACGGGAACGACTTCAGTGACCTCCGAGCCTCCTGGTCCGGGATCATCATTCTTGGCCATACTTGGCTTTAAAATGTTTGAGCCATTCAAATGTTTTACTGCGTTAAGAGTCTCATCAAGCCTTCTGTAAATGTCGATCGGTGTTATGCCTTCAGTCACCAGTTTTCATCTCAAGTCCTGGTTTGATTTTAACCAGCATTCTTATATCATCTCGAATGAGATATTTGATTATTTAACTATATTTGCCCTGAAATTATAACATTTTATCTAGTATATATTTTTTCCGAGAACGACAGGAAATGTGTTTCAGGAAGAAATTACATTCCTTTAAAATCTGTTTGTCCCCAAAAGTGAAAAGGAAGAAAATTCAATTTAAAGACTTCATTCCGACAACAGAATGAGCAGCAGAGACGTTTTGACAGGCTGTATCCCATTACAAACTGATATGATTAGGTTTAAGCCTGTTTTTTTTTTTTTTTGTAACTATCAAGCAAATTGATAAAAACCTGACATTCACTTTGGGCTAACAAGGTTTTATACATCTTCATGTAGATGCACCATTTTTTTTTTTTTTTTTTTTACCATTACATTTAATACACTTTCCTTATATGAACCACATAGGAATACAATTATTTATTATTATTACATGCATTATTAAGGTGAAATATATTACTAAATAAAATATATTCTTACAGTGCGTTGAATTATAAGCATAAAACCACCAATTTTGTCCTACCTTTTTTCTGTATGTTATTTTCATTGATTTTATTTGCCAGAATCCTTTTATTTGGTGGCATCATTCAAACAGATACAGAGTCAGATATACAGGTCTTGAGCCACACCTCATTTCTTCATATTAAAGTGGATTAAATGAAAGAAATTATAACAGACAATTTTTTCAAATTGTAACAACCTCAGCAGCAGCCTCATTTCCCCTCTCATCTGGTTCAACCCCTCAGCATTCCGCATCACCAGTGTACTAATCACCAGCCAGATCATCTGTCATCATCTGTTCATCGGTTTCTCACTGGTTCATACCTTAAGTGCGATGATTTTTTTTTTATTATTATTAATACAAAATACAGATACAAGGACTGGACAGGAAACTTGCGCGCACACACACACACACACACACACACACACACACACACATACACACACACACACACAAACACAAACACAAAAAAGCTAAATATGAAGAAATGAGATGTGGATCAGGACTTTTGCACAGTACTCTAGCTTTAAATCTTCCCATGACTTTGGATTACAGTGGTTTTGGCCTTGTTATTCTGGAGGCTGATGGTTCAGACTTGGCTCTGCATTCTGTCTTGTAGGTTGTGCTACAACTCGGACAGAAGCTTTTTAACTACATTAACCAGGATGTTTTCCGGGAAAACAATGGAACGCTGGTAAGCTGCATATTCCCTGTTTCTCACTGTACTACTCACACTCACTCATCGTCTATACCGCTTCATTCTGTATACAGTATATCCTGTAGGCTATCCCAGGAAACCTAGGGCACGAGGCGGGGTACACCCTGGACAGTGTGCCAATCCAAAGTACTATATCCATTTGAGTTTTACAGCAGATGCATCACGACTGGGATTAAACCTCATGTTTTTCACACCAAATCGAGATTTGTATAAAGTGCAGTGACATTTTATAACCGAGATTAATATAATCAGGCACCTGGTGTGATGAGAATCTACTCATTTCGTATTCACTTGCATATACGGGAACGCAAACACACGGAAGGCCTGCTTAATGAACAGAAATAGTCTAACCTCGCGTTTTCCTCTCTAGGATGCACGTGTCCTAATACGTAGCCGTTAGAGGAAGCGCGTGCGTCTCCTGCACAGGGGAGCAGTAGGATGAATGACTTTATGGCTCGTGAGAGATAATCTGATGGTCATGTTCCAGTTAAACATACTGTCTTATGAGCCATATGAAACAAACTACCTTTCCAAAACGATAAATGTCCCTCCACCCCTTTCCAAAAGGAGGAGGGGGGAAATAAATAAATAAATAAAACTCCATTGCATCCTTCATCAACTACTAGACTTGTACCGGCTTGACAGAAATTTAATTCGAGGCAGCTCTTGAAAATAATTATTGTATTTTGAGAGGAGTAATCATTGGTGGGGACATGATTGAATGTGTCCATGCCTATTGACTTTTGCTATGATTAATAGCTTTGTTTAGTCGATATTCCCATCGAAATTGTATAATTAATTGTCCGAGTAGCTGTCAGGTGCAGAGGATGGAGAGCTCTGATGAGGATTTGGGAAGATTAAATTTTCCGGGGGCCGCTGCGTCAAGGGGGCGTGGGGTTTGCTGCCGAGGGGGAGGGTGTGTATGTGTGTGTGTAAGAGAGAGAGAGAGAGAGAGAGAGCGAACGCGATAGAGTATATGTACCACCCGGCTGAGACATTCAGCAGTCGAGGACTGCGCTAAGTGTACTCCCCCCCCTTCCCCTCTCTCTACCCTCAATCTCTCATCTTCTCATTGATTTTGTTTTAGTATCTCTTTATTGTAACTTTATCTGTTGTAGCTGGCCAGCCGGTGGGACGAACGAGAGCGCAGGGAGGGAGGAGTGGAGCAAGCGATGAACTTTTCTGTCAGGCTTCTCATGCTCCTCGCGTCCTCGGGCAACGCATTTCTCAAACCGCTGGAGTTTTTAAGAGTCCAAATAAATAAATAACATGGCCCTTCTGCGTAGGTCCGGCCATATTTTAGCTGTCAGGGAACCTAAGCAGCAGAGCAGCGCTAATCTAATGTGAGTCCAGAGTTCTGCAAGCAGAATCAGCCGTGCCGTTACACACCGCTCCACTGTCTTTCTCCTGAAACACACACTCGTGGAAGGGTCAAAGTGGAAGGTGAAACGGCACTGCTGAATGAAATGCTTAATTAAAAAGCGTGGAAACAAACGTTTATTTAGTTTAAATGTCTAGAAAATGATATGCGAAAGTGACCGAAACTTTTCAGAAGCAAGCTCAGCCAAAGATGAAATTTGTAAAATATTTTTCATAAAAGTAATTGATCAACACGATTGGTGCGCGATGTTTGCTTCAATTCTTTTTCCCCTGAAGCCAGAGTGAAATATTTCAGGTGACATTTTTTCAGTCCAAAAAAAAAAAGGAGTGCATTTCCAGAAAATTAACTGTTCTTTCTAAATTACAGTAAAACCTTTGATTGCGAGTAACTTTTTTGCAAGACGAGCAAAATTTTGTAATTCCTTTTAACTTGATAAAGGAGCGAGGTTTTGATATACGAGCTGTACGTATACGCTTAGTCTGCCGGGCATCACATGATCACAACTGAGCCAATGGTTCTTCTCTCTCTCTCTCTCTCTCTCTCGGTGCAGGATTGTGGGTAATCGTCTCCCATGCATGTACTGTTTAGTATAGCATCGTGACCACGTGTGCACCCGCGTGTGAAGCAATTTTTTTATTTTATTATTTTGTCCTCAGGTGTAGTGACTGTTCTTTAGTAACTGTACTGCAACTACGGCCACCGTGAAGAAAAACAAACCAGTTACAAAGGCTGTAGCAGTGCTGGAGATGAATCTGTTTAACCACAATGCAACGTCACATTTCTGCAAAATCTTCAAAAGGAGGCAAAAGCAAGTGTTATTGGATAGGCTCTCCCTTTTCCTCCTCCTCCACCTCTCCTGTCTCTTTTCTCCCTCACACCAGCCATGATGCTTTTCAAAGATAAAGTGCAAAGATGTGTTTTAATTTAACTTTATATTTTGCATTAATCTTTTTTATATGAATATTTTTGGGTTGTGGAACAGAATGAATTATGCTTCCAAGTTTTACTATATGACCCTAAACAATGAGATAATTTGTGAATAATGAGGAAATTATTTTTTTGTTTGTTTGTTTGTTCACTTACTTGCTGTTTTACACACTCACTAGCTGCTTCAT